>JAOXNZ010000117.1:21996712-22021156 GCA_028566095.1 Kryptolebias brasiliensis
TCCACCCAGAAAGGCCCCAGGCCGGGTTTCGAACCTACAACCTTCTTGCTGGGAGGCGACAGCGCTAACCACTACGCCGCTGTGCCACCCGGGGGAAAACATGTGACTGATATTTCTTTCACATTCACAATGTCTTTCATAAAGTGAACGGAAAAAGCTATTTCATTAGAAGGACAAAACAGGTTAAATGAAACATGATTCTGTAAGACAACAGTGAAAGTAAAGAGAGCACATTTGCCTCCCACCTTGCAAATCTCTGCTCTAGAAATTGTGGTTTGAAACTTTTCTTGCTAACTTTTTGGCTTCCACACATCAATTAAAACTTAAGATCACCAGCCGTGCCTCTAAAACAGTGAATTCCTTAAATCTGTCATTGTTCATAATTCATTTTTGTTCACAAGCAGTTGTGCAAATACTGCACAGCAAGCATGTCTTCTTTGGTGAAGTGTGCCACTCATGCTGCTCCACAAGGTAAAGTGCACAATGAGCACTTTGCTTCAAATACAGAACTATCATTTCCAAAGTGAGGGGATCATAATATTCAAATCCGTATTTAACCTTTCAAGGCAGGAGGATTATGCAGTAAAGTCTCCATTCCGAGTGGTTTCCTCACCCCCTACTCCCCTGCCATAATAATGATCATTATCATCATTGTGTGAAAAGAGGATTATCATATCGTAATATAAACCCAGGAACACCCCTACTATTATGAAGTAATTTTACTCTCATCAGTGGACCGGCACTTTGTGTGACAGTCAGCTGAGCTGTCGTAGGTGACCCTGGCAGTCCTCCATCATTCTCTGAGCTGGCAGCATCTGCTTTGTAGGAGGAGAGTGATGCGGCGTCTCATTTAAACCACAGAAGGAAAGAACATAAAGAGCCTGTTTAAAGGAAGTTCTGTCATTTTGGAAATACCTTTTTTTCTATTAATAGTAAACAAAAGTCGGCATATTTACTATGGCCTTTTTCATGTTTAGCTATGAATTTAAAGTTGTCATATTGTCTATTTTCTCTCCAAAGTATGAAAACCAGTACAAATAAAAATGCTTAAATAAAGGGAATACATGTTCATAGTAAATATAGTGACAAATACAGTTAGTCTTGAATCCATTTCTCAGTTCTACAGAGTGGAGGAACACATCAGAGTACATAGCCTTTACACAAAGCTCCCACTTCTGTCTGGGTGTAAACAACTTGTCCACTTTGACTAGCGGTAAACACTCATTGTCAAGTAAACAGTGGACAATTGAAGCTTTTATGTGTCCAAATAATACAACCTGTCAGACAAGCAGTTATTTAATACTGATCAATGATCACAAGCAGAAATAAAAACCTTTATAAATACATTCATCAGATTAAACAAACAAGACCCTTGTCACATGCAGAAAAAACGAGGACTAAAATTTTTTGTTTGTTTGAGTTGAGATTAAAGCGTAAATATTGACAGAATAAAGCATCAATTTAACCTACAGAAAACAGTCGCAAAGTTGGAAAAACAAAAGTCTTCTTTCACGGCTTAATCCAGTAGAAGTTGTCCCTGCTTTGCTCCTGAACCGGACCCTATTTGTTCAGTTGTTACTATAAAAGTCCCGTTGTTTTATCTTTTCATTTATTTTGGAGGTTTATGGGGCACTTTTACTGGGTTAACTACAAAATAAAATGCAGTATTTTAGTTGAAGCAGTACAAGGTACAGGTTATTACTCCAGCTGAGGCAGAACTCAGATTTTATTTTAAGCATTCACAATAAGAGTCTGAAACACTTACACCGAGTGGTAACCATCTAAATATCTGAAGCTTATGAAAAGAGTTTACATTATTGTTCTTCAGTAAAACTAATACAGCAGTCTAGACCACCAAACATTTTTTGAGTATTTAGAAGTCAATACTCAGTGTATGTGTCCTCTGAGTTAAGTCTTTTTTTTTTCTGTCAAATAAACTGACACTTTACTGTCAATAAAATTTGAAAAAATTCACTTTAGTCTCAAAATTAAAACAAATAAACTTCCTCTTCTTTTTTTTCTGAGTGGCCCTAATGTGCTATTGTAAATATATTTCTCATTCACATCTTTCTTCCTTTTTTTTAAGCTGCTTTATTTATTTTTATTTTTTTGGACTCCATCGAGTTACAGCACTCTAATTAAATTATTATTAGGGATGCCCCAATCAGGATTTTTCCTTCCCAGTAGTGATCATTTGAAAAAGTATCGACCGATACCTAGTCCTAATGAAACACTTTTATTTTACATTTTATTACAGCACTGACTTGTAAATTAGACCGTAAGTAGCCATTAGCCCGAATCATTATTATACAACATGCTAACCAGCATTCTTCAAAGTGAGTTAGCCAAAAGCATTTAAAATTTTTACCTTTATCCCCCCCCCAAAAAAAACCTATGTTGTAATTTAAAATGACTTCAGAACAAATAAAATCTAACTTAGTAAAGGTATAAATATTAGATGACTTGTAGATATTTTTTGGGATGAATTAATGATCTTTATACTTATACATAAAGACGGCACAAAACAACTGCTACTAGTTAACATTAAATCTTCTTCTGTGACAATGAGTTTTATCTGGTTTGTTCTCACCTAAAAGGGGGTGGGGCCATTTCAAGGAGAAGGAAGTTATGTGACATTGCTCCAGCGTTGCCAGACAGACAATAATGATCATATTTGTATGATAATTTTGCCCTCTGTACAATGTAGAATCAATAATTCCAAAAATCTCATATTTTATGATAATTTGACCGCATCAATGCATGGCTAAATTAAGTCATTACCAAACACAGTTAAGATACGATGTGCATCTATAGATGCGATATATATGTTATATATATGTTAGATTATTTAAAGGTAAAAATGTGTTATAAGCTGTTATATGTACTGTCTATAATAATGTGCTATTGAAGGAGATCATTCTGAGCCATTTTGGAATGTAAATTGGGTGTGTACGATAGTTTTCCTCAAAATAAGCTGATTTTATGCCACTGGTACGATACTTCAACATTTCCCATTTGACAACACTGTGTTGCTCCATAATAAAAGTTCTGGATGACCTATGCAGAGGATATAAGATCATTTTGAGATCTGCCAGTTAAGATGAAAAAGTGAACTCTTTCACTTTCAACATAAAGGCTTAAAATGTGTTTGCGAGGATAAAAGCGCAAAGATTAACAATTTAAAATGTAAATCTTAATAAGATGGCAAAAAACAACAAATTGTTGAGTCTGTCATCAACAATCACCTCTGATAATAGTTGCAATCAACCACTTGCCAGAACTGGCTTTAGCAGACAATAAGCAAGAGCAAGAATTCTTTCACATCTGTGACCCGTGCTGGCAAAATGAGTCACAATGAGGAATTTTTCAATATTGAGTTACTATTATTTTCTAATTTTCCATCTCAAAAGCTTCTAAATTGTAGTTTGTTGAAATTTGAGGATTTATCACCAGACCTGACAGCAAGCTAATTTTGCCAAATTGAAAACTCGATTGTTATTGGTCTGGAGTGGTCATCGGGAATTCCAATCCTATATTTAAAAAGTGGGATTCCCAAGCTTCACATAGAAGCCAAACATTATTTGAATGGGTTTCTCGGAGCGACAGCAGCTGGCAGAGAAGAATTTTCTATTTGAAAGGAAAGGAAAGAATTAGAAATAAAATAATTATTTCTGAAGATATACTTTGTACAAAACTTTGATTTAAAGGTAGATTAGGACAATTGTATGCTATTTTAGTTACTGGGATTGCTAGATGGTGTCTTTAAGGATTAATTTTTACACAAATCTCAATTACAGCAAAAATCAGTACTTTAATGTTTTTTGCACTGTAGCCTGTGCTCATTCCAACTCATTTTGCCAGCACGGGTCACATCTTTACAGTATTTCACAGAAACATTTTATCAGGCATTCAAAGTTGAGTAGTAGCTTGCCTTAAAGTGAAAAACTGTTTGATTAGCAAACAATTGGAGGTGTAACAGCAACCAGAAATATACTTTTTAGAATTTTGTCATTAAATCAAGGCTACATCCACGCTGGAGGCAAAAGTGGCCATATCTTATCTTATCTTATATATATATATTTTTTTTTTTATGACAGTCTGAACATTACAATTTAGATTTTTTTTCAAGTCAGACCCAGGTCACTTTCTAATGTGGTCCTAAATCGGATACATATCCAATGTTTTTCTAAGCTACCTCAGTCTGATCAGTCATGTCACATTTCATCTGACTTTTATGTCATCAAAGTGTGACAGACATTACAATTTTGCGCCCAAGTAGGCAGGAAGGTGCAAGGTCAAGTGTGAACATTGGATGAAACAAGCATAAGAGATTATGATGTAGTCAGCTCCGACTGCACACAACAACTGCATCCATATTTACTTCCGTAAATACAGCAGATGACATCACGTCGTCTTCTGCGCATTCATGTCGCTTCAGACCCAAAGACTGCTCACACTGAAGTCAGATGGTGGTCGCATTTGATTCATAATGTGAACAACCACACAAATAATTTAAGACCTGCAGTGTGAACATAGCCGTAGTTGTCAGACACAGTTTAGCATCAGCTTGTCTTTATTAGTTACAGTAAAAAAAAAAAACATTTACATTATTCACAACTAAATATTGGAAGGCACACTTTTTAGTTGTAGTTACCGTGACTGTGTATTGCTGGTCTGTGATTGTTAAAATATAAATCATTAATACAATCCACTGCCACTAATCTGGTGCATTAAACAGAAATTAGCAGCAATAGCTGATGCAATACAATACGAATCAGCTCTCAGCCGTGATGCAGGGAGAATTGTTGTGAGTTTTGGGGCCACAAATGAAGCAAAGGAATTATGCACTTTATTGGAACTAATAATTTAATAACCTTTTTTTGTCTTACAACTCTAGTACACAATGGTGCAAAGAGCAATTGTGCAATAAAAATAAGAAAACCTCGATCAGCAGATAACTAACAGATAGCTTATAACTCTTAACTCTGGGTTGAGCAGCAGAATGTAGTTTCTATATAGTGTCCTCTACATACATATTAATAATAAATGTTTATAACAAAAGTTAACATTTTACAAAGGAGTCTTAACTGCTTCATACTGTAATAATTATAAAAACTACTCTGAGCGTCCAGATGATGGGTTAGGGTTAACATTAATGATGAGCTTGTCGATCTGATCTTACAGTTAAAGTCAAATTATATTAAATATCAGACAGTAGCTTTATAGGTGAAAAATTTTAATTCCCTATATATAATTTCCAGAGTAATCAAAACACAAAACAGGTGAAAACATTTTAGAATAAAATCTTTTCCCCCGCTGTGGACATTAGGCTGTAGGAACTGTATGTACTCTTGGTTTGCATATGGAAGCTGTCTCTTTCCTTAAAGGGACACTAGCACCATATTGTGGATAAAGTCAGCATTACTGGACACTGATTACAACATCTGATGCTTAATGCTAATGAAAAACACACCTTTTATTCACAGAGTGCCTTTCTTTTGCTTGTCCTGTCTAATTATTTACACTGTGGCGCATGCTGTCATTTTGACACTCAGTGGGGAGGTCACTTCTGTCACTCCCATGAACCCCAATGTTTGTGCGTCTCCGCAGGTACAGTCTTAAACATATGGACTCTTTTAATTAAATCATAGTTTGACTCAGTCCTCCTCAGTCTTACTGACAGCAAGGTCATTAAACTATTAAAGGGAGTCACAGGCAAAATTGTTGTGAGCAGATTGAAGCAGGAAAGGTTAATTAAATGACCATTGCTTCTCCTTACCTCAAGCAAAGCGGCATTCTTCCATCTGAGACGGGCCAATATGTGAGAATATGGCCTTTAAAAAAAAAACCTGCTCAAGATGTGTGAGCGTGCAGCACTCTTTTTTTTTTTCCTTTGTCAGTGAGAAAATGGTTTATCTTTCAAAATATATTTCTGCCTCCCACAATGCTGATACAAAAATGTGACCTCTCCCTGTGAACTGTGAAATACAGTAAAAGTAAAAAAACAAAAAAAACAGCAGTGAGATAGAACCTCTGTGTCTTGCGTGGCTAAGGACAAATCATTTTAAAGTGCTTCACAGATAATATTAAAACACTCAAATGTTGTATAACTGTTTGCTGATGGGGTCATGGCTTGCTATCTTACAGCTTGTTTCAGATAATTAGCTTTCAGTGAAATACGACACCGTTTCTGGAAAAATTAGTCCTATTATCACTTTGGTTTGTCCTTGTCAAATCACAAAAACCTCAAAGCATAAATGTGCCTTCCTAGTCAAAAGGTAAGCTTACTGCTTCCTTAAATGAAAAATATCTTCAGCTTTGTTACTTACAAGGTTTGTTTACATATTATTAAAGCTGTATGTTTACACCCTAAGATACAAACATTTATTTGAAACAGATAAGAGATCGTACAGTGAAGTTTTAGAAATAATCTTTTTTTTTTTTTTTTTAAACAGACCGTAAAAAAATGTAAACTTAGCATTCTTCTCCATGCTGCATCTTCACCTTCCTGGTACTGTTAAAGATTTTGTGGTAGATTTCAGACAAGATGGAATCTGTATTGTGGCTACAATCACTGGTCTCTATTATAAGCACCTTTGCATCAGACAATACAATGATTTGACTGTACACAGCTGTGATGGATTCAACAACAGCTGGAAGTGATACTTTTCAGATTTGGAGAATTTTATCTTCTCGGGACTTGCTGCAGGAATTTCACAACAATAGTTCAGTGTTTTGTCTGTCATCCTCAAACACTAACCACACTATCATACTGACATAAGGTGTATGTACACAAAAAAAATACTTGTAAGATCTCAAAAAACAAAGCAATAGTGTAAAAATGTAATAAAACGTTATTCAGCCACTTCAGACCACAACAATAAAAAATGTAAAAGCAAATATGATGAATCTAAATCTTCAATCTAAAGTTGCAGTGTTCATTGACCACCAATAAACTGGCAATATTAGTTCAATTATAAAATAATGGTGATAATTCTAAGCAGGCTAAGCAGGAACATGTTTTGGCTACTCAACAAAGTGTCATAGGGGCCCATCTCTTAGAAATATGGATATTTTTTTTTAACTTTTCAGTTTTTTTATTTGTGGTGATCTGTATAAAAATATGTAGATGATGGTTAGGAACTACCAGCATTTACCAGAAGTGTTATAGATTATTTGTATAGTAGTAACGATAATTAAATTGTAACTGGAAGTTTTATCATAGGATCAGCAATGAGGGCAAGGATACAGTTGATTTTCCATTTATCTCTTTTTAACTCATTTATTTATTTAGTGAGAGTTTTGATTATAATGCCAATTTTAGTATCAATGGTTTATTAGATTGGTTAGCACTGCTTCGCAAAACAAGAAGTTTTGGTTTGAATCTCAGCTAGGGCCTTTCTGTGTGGAGTTTGAATGTTCTCTCTGTGCACGTCTGAGTTTTCACCAGGTACTCCGGTTTCATCCCACAGACCAAAAACATCCACGTTAGGTTAACAGATTATTCTAAATTGCCTTGAGGTGGAAGTGTGAGCATGAAGCTCCCCTCACCCTCAGGCAGGTACAGAAAATAAATGAGTGATAGGCGAGTCAAGCTAGCAACTGTTAATGTATTTCCACCATCTAAAACAACTCAGAATTTCTCAGCTGTTAAAGTAAATTCCATGTTGTGGGGTTTTATGTTTGTACCAGATTCTGAAACACAGTTTGTGCATGATAAACATTGCAACTGACCACCGAGCCTGTAAGAAATCAAAGACATACTTGCAAATAACCATTTGATGCAAAAAAAAAATCTCCTGAATTCGAATTGTGCACACAAAGCGTGTGTTTTCACGTACAGTATACAGAATAAATACACAAATGTTACCTCTGTGTTTAGTATTTACCCTGTGAGGAAGGATGAGTTCATTACATTAAGACCTAACAATAACTAGTATTATCATTTCATTGATTAAGTGAGGCCCTGCTGGAACATGACAACATTAAAGACAGAGGTGCAGAGTCCCAGGTGAGCTGTTACAGCTTGTGGCAGTGTAATTAAAAAGGAGGAAAGTGTGGCACTGAATTATGAGATACAGTATATTGTTTAAGGCACAATGTGGCAGTCCGCCCCAGCTATACTCAGAGGATGAAGTTAGCGTGGCCTCATCTTTTGTGCTCATGCAGTCATAAACAATAAATTACCTCTGCAGGTGCAAGTGCCAAGTGAGCAAAGAGCTGCAACATACAGGAGTCTGAGTATTTGGTCTGAGTTTTACCTCTCAAGGGCAGAAGACGTGGTTATTTCTTCACTTGTTTTCAGAGATTAAAAGACAGAAAACAGCTGGAATACAAAGATTTTTTTTAATGTTTAAAATAGATTTAAAAAAATATAAAACCTCCATTTCATACATGCCCTATGTAAGGCAGGATTGTATTAGTTCTTTTTAAAGTGTGCTTGAAAGTTTCCTTTTCAAGGCAACTGAAAAAAAGTCAAGTTGCACAGATTTTCTGAAACACATATATTATTTGTAACTCAACTGTTGTTTATTTCCAAACTAGTCTTTTGACATTGAAAAGAAATGGCAAATTTGCTTTCTTTGTGCATATTCTCTATTGTTAGATTGTTACTTGGGCTACGATATCAGATACATTTTAATTATGGCTCTTTCTACACAACTAATATAAGGAAATATACTGTTGGATGGCTGTGCTACAATTATTCATAATCTGTTTGCACAGGCGTGCTTTATCTGGTTTGTACCTGGTGTGATCTGTCCTACAGAATAGAGAGTATCTGCAACATTTAATTCATTCTAGGAAAAAAATTAGCAGAGCTTATCTTATTGTAAAACAATTACTTGTCACTCTCTTGTCTGAGGACAATGTCAAATCAGTGTTTAATTCAAAGTTGTGCAAATTTAATACGGCTTTGCTTGACTGTAGAGAGCATTATTGTAAAACAACTTCTGTATCTTTGTGGAGGAGGGAGATTACTGTATGAATGTAAAAATAAAAAACAGGGTGTATTGCATTAAACAGGTCTGAACCAGTAATGATGAGTTACAAAAAAAGAAAAATACAATGTGCTTAAGGGCTTTTTTTAAACTCCTATGAATCTACCACTGCCTTTATATAAAAAAATAAAACTTTGACTGTTAAATAGTATATGTATGAACATGAATGAGGCCTTTAATGACAGCAAATTCTTTAATTCACAACCTCTTTGTTAGGTGTCTAAAACACTGCCTGTTCTAAATAGAAACTAAAACTAGCATAGGCCTAAAATCATGGTTCTGTACCTGTATTAAATTAAAGTTACCAAATTACCATCCACCATAGCTATATTGTTTAAATATATTAATGTGTAAAGTAAGTTTTTATTTGTCTTTTTGAGTCCTTTTGCAAAGAAATTGACACCACAGGTTAATTTGTAAGGTCTACTCTACAGTTACAAATATGTAACCTCTAGCTGTTGTGTTAGGACGTACATTTTGAAGATTGTTTAGTTTATCTTTCAGACAGTTTTTAGAATGGCATTTCGTTATTTAACAGAAAAGTTGTAAAATAATTTTCTTAGCCCATATAATATTTTCCTAATCGTAACACAGTAGTGTTAAACCTAACAAAAAAGATTTTGTGTGTAAGCCTAACTAAAGATTAAGTTGAAATTGGACTGGTTTTCTAACTAGCACACTCAAGCCTTAAAGGGATAGTCTGGTGATCTTCTGTCAGACAGTTATCAATAATTAGTACCTAATCAGCCATGACATCAGTCAGAGCACGGAGTACGGAGAAAAGGGCAGAAGCTAGGCTAATGGCTAGCCAAACGACGGCTTGTATTTTTAACATATTTTCAGGCTTATATAACCACTTTTTCAAAATGACATACCAGTGTGAAAGAACCTACATTAGCTAATATTAAACCTCTACGCTTTTGCATGACTGTTTCTTTAGTTTGTCGCTGTTTTCGTAAACCAAACAATGTCCGTGTTAATACAGGAATCTATGTGAGCTGAGGATCGACCCACTGAAATAGACTGTGTATGTGCTGATGGTGCAAATGCATCAGTCCACAGGAGTTGAGCAAAACTCAGACTGACTAAACAAACTAGCTGTTAGCATTGTGTGAAACCAGAATATATCATGTCAAAAACTTACTGTGCCCGGCAGAAAAGTAATAACTGTTGTCTCTGTAGCATCTGGAAGAATTTATTTAACTTGTTGTGATCAGGTGTCTTTAAATATAAAAATCATACTTAAATAGTGCCACAGTATTGTGTTGTAACAAAGATCTTAGGGTTTTATTTATATCCTAAAAGCTTGTAGCTCAAAACCCTGAAAACTGCCATGCAGTGTTGTAGCTGTTTTGATCCAAACCTTTCTGAACTTCATGTCCCATTTTTGTAATAGCCTACTCTAAAAGACATTTTTAAAAGTCTGTAGTAGTTTAGTATTAATACACTGACTGTTTTTGAATTTATTTTTTCTTGATGCTTCTACAATTTGATTCCCAAAAGGTGATCTTAAATAGCATTTCCAAACTCTTACCAGCCCTCCTAAAGATCTGAAAACAGTAAGTCTGTAAAACTAGCACAGCTCAGCACAAGCTTTTATTAAATGAGAAGAGGAGCCTGATGGTGCACTGTGCTTTTCAGCTCATAATTAGACACAATAAAACCTGCCACCCATCTCTTTCTTAGCCAGGGACAGCGGTCAGAGTAAGGGAGTGGAGTTAAGTGTGAAGAAGCTAAATTGCCTTCATTGCTGCCCTGGCATTACCCATGCAGATCTTTATCAGAAAGGCCACCAACTCTATTGTGACTATTTTGCTAGCCTCACAATGGTTTTCTGTGCACCCATGCTACCAGGAGATTGCCTGAAATTATATTCTCTTCATGCTTGGCTAGGTTGCAGCTTAGAAACAAGCTGCTTATGGAAGCCAGGGAAGATTGCTGATAATAGGAGCTTCACATCCAGCTGACCTTTTTCTTACTTTTTTACCACCTCCTTTGCAGTAGGTCAGTTGCATTGACAGGAGGAAATAAATGTTTTTTTTCTCCTTTCTGTTAAGGACACACAAGCTGTACTAGCTATTGAGATGACCACAGTGTAGTGAATGGCAAGGACCTGGGTCCTTTGCAACTAAACCTGTGATTTCTACTGGCCCGAAAAGGGATTCTTCAGGTTTAATCATTGTTTATGTCTTTCAATTCCCAAAATCTTTGCATTTCGTTCTTTTTTTCCAATTTTCTATGGGGTAAGGATGCTATCAAAAATAATGTTACGCAAAGGCACAAATGTGTGCATATTAGGTAAAAGTTGTGCATAGCTAAAATTTGTAAACTACTGAATGAGTTAAATCACATGCAAAACATGTGTTGTATATTTTCTCTATAGGACTGCAGTCTAAAAGGTTACAACTTCAAGAAGTTACAAATACAGAGTTCAAGTTTACAGTTGTGGTTTATTCTTTATGAATACAAAATATTATGACTGTTCAGGAATACAGTTTATTTTCTTTCAGAATATGAATTTACAAGAGTGATCTTACATCACTCTGTCACAGGCTGGTTAATAAAGAACAGAATACATAGACTCGCATTGCGCATGCATTCTAAATGCTTCCTTCAGCTTAGCGCCATCCTACAAAGTCACAAAATGTTAAACAGTTTATATAGATATATATATATGCACATCCCTAGTCACTTTTCCTGCCAGAGTTTAAAACTAACATTATCTTATGTTGAGAAATGACAGAGTTATATTCACCAGTAACAGTTTTGTTAAATAGCATGACTCGCAAGTAACAGACATTACACAGAAATGAGGCCTATTGCAAAACCAACAAAACTACCAGCAGCAGTAACTCAGTAATGAGCAGCAGATGTATTTTATATATTCTAAATACTAAAACCCTAGTTATTCTCTTTTCTTTTAGGAATATTACTTGAGCCGCATGGTCAGGGTGAAGCACCTTTTGAGTGTTTGTTGCTGTTTATACTGATGCTGCTGCAATTCTGAGCTCTAGGTGTTGCTAATGAAAAAACAATATTGCTAAACAGTCGGAAGTACAGGAGAAAAAGAGTTGTTCCATAAAAGAAATGAAGAGAGATTTGTTCCTCACACACAAACATAACTCCATGTTTCGTTACTTTTCTGCAATTTTTTTAAGTTGACGTCTGCAGAAACTAATCTCCTTACAAGCCTTTCATTTAATCAAGAAAAAATTGTGATTTTATTGGTACAAAGACATAATAGACCGATGCATCTAGATTTAATCCAAAAGCTGCATAGGTTTACAACTATTCTACCACTGCAGTTGCAATGAATCTGTTAGTTTTAACATCCCCATGTTTAACCAAACACTTGAGCAGTATTTATTATTTAATATTACGTGACCTTAATCTTAAAAAGTCAAACTTTAAAATTACATTTAAAAGTTAAGTTAGATTAAAACATCAGATTATTTTGCTTTATTTAATTGTTTTTTATTTTATGACTTTAATGTATCATTTGATCCTGTTTGGTATATATTTTCTCTAACTCACTGAAATTTTACCAAAGTTCAAGCTTTACTGAATCCAGACTTTGCTTTTATCTGAGTTCAATCTTTTCAATGACTTTCATTCATCATTATGAATTAAAAAAAAAAAAAACTTTGCGTAGTTTTGAGTAACATTCTTTCTCTCGGTTTTGTGTGAGTCAAAAACTGCAGCTGATAAAAACTATAGATATTAAAGACTTATCGTGTATCTGATGAATTAGGAGCACTCTCACAAGACACCATTTGTTGGGGGCTAGGCATCGAGGAGGAAATTAATACATTCATGCTGTTACATGAAATGTATCCCCCACGCCCCATGTTAGATTTTTTTTTTTTTTTTCTGTTTTGACTTCTGTCAGAAATGGCAGAATTTTTACTTTGAAATTCCACTTTGTCAAATCTTCCTCTATCTGCGAAATGTCTTGCACAAACCCTCGAAGAGTTAAACTGAAGTCTCACATTTTTTCCACCTTTTTAGATAAAAAAAGCAAAGAATAAAGGTGATCCAAAAGATAGATCTGGCCCTCATGTGGGGGGCAGTGGTTGCAGGGGATATGTATATCTGCAGATAAAGCTTTCTGTTCTGAAACAGTATTTACCAGGCCTTTTTAGATACACATCAGCTGTGAAGCCATGGGTCCAGCCTTCATTATATTGTGTGAATCTTCCCTCATTTAGCCCGGATAGCATCTCCTTTCTTCCACCTCCAAATACCCCTATCCACATTCCCATTCGCTCTGCACAGCTAACAAGCAAGATGTTGCTGTTGATGGTGGCAAAATAGCTGGAAACAAATGTCTTTGTTCGCTCTTTCTCTGAGACCCCCCTCAGACGGTTTTGGCAAAAACCTCAAAAGAGCCAGAAAATCAAAAGGTGCTCAAGGAGACCAGACAAAGCCGGATGAGAAGAGGTGCAAAGACCACCAACAGATATAGAGACGAGATAACCTTCAAGACTTTATCAAAGCAGGAGAAAAAAAAAAAACAATAAGTGCAAAAATATCAAGTGTAAATTTGAGGTATGCTGTTCTGTGAGGGAATCATTTAAAATTTTACTTTAATGGGTGATTTCCTCTTTACTTGGTCAAATTGTTCTGTGATTTTGAGAAATTAAATTAAATACCGCTGATCGTCTCTATTACATGAGTATTAAGAAATGTTGTCTCTGAGCCTAAAGGGATAATCCAGCCATTTTGAGATGGTGTTTTGTGTAAAAGTTATACACAATTAATCACTTACCTGTTGTAGATGGGGTGGGCATTTTAAGCAAAAACACTTTTCAACTTTGTAGGCAATTATTTATTTTTTTTACTTTTTTATTATCTCATCCCTGAGCCATCCTGTCTAACACTTCTCTTCCACCAGCCACCACTCCAATCTTAAGACCAAATTGCAGCAATTCATGATTCTAATGCAGGGCTAATTAATATCACACAAGTGTTAGCACAACACAGTTTGAAAGCAGAGAAAACAGTCTGCTGCTTTATGATTTAAGACCCAAAGTTCTGCAGCTAAAAAATCCTCTAATTCTGCTACCCAGGGATTTTTATATTTCAAGTATTCTGACAGTAAAGCTGAGCTCACCCGTAACGACAGTTTACACTTGATAATCCTTTCAAAATAAACCACAATAACAGAAAGACACTGTGATGCAGAGATTTTTTTATTTCTTTTTCAAGAGGGGGGTGGGCGGTAGGTGTTGTGTCAAAAAAAAAAACCCTGGAAAAGTATCATTAGGAAATAACTTAGCGTCATTATCCAGTGCCAGTGTAAAAACAGTTATGTCAGCCATATTAATTCTTTAAATGTGACCATTTTAACTAGACTTTGAATATTCAAAAATCACCTTCCAGCCCTTGTTGTAGATATAGCTCTTTGAATGACCTCAGTTTGAAAAAAACCTAAATTAATTCTGACAGGACTGATGCGCTAACAGCTAGTCTGAATGCAGCTAAAACGAAATAATGGATTACTACAATTTTAAAACAGTTCCAATCTCCACAGTTTTACAGCGTTCAATGTTATTTTATAAACCTTTATATTTCAGTCAATTTTACAATACATGGTTATTTAGATAAATAGCAGTATATTAACAAACTAACACGTAGTGCGAGTAAAACCACTTCTGAAAAGATTGCTGCCCTCTTAAAACAAAATCAGTCACCAAACTTTCATAGCAAACACTACTATTGAAACTTTTACACTGCTGTCTATTTTGCATTACACGGTTATTTAGGTAAAAGTAATATACCTAATATTCATTCTAGTAGTACCCACAGGCTGCACAGGAAGTGCTGCTGCTGCTATTTACATAAGCAAAAAATCATAAATTTATGTGTAAATAACTGTATTGTAAAACTGATGGTAGGGTAAGGGTTTTGAAATGGCTTTCACACTGTGAAATTTTTGAGATTGTTTTAAAACAGCTGTCCACTTTAGTCTTGACTGTGTTCTGTCTAGCTGTTAGTTTGTCAGTTGGGTGAGGATCTCTTTCTCCAGTGAGTTTCTTTAAAGTGCTACTGTATCTAAAACAGGTTAGACATTAATTATTTATAAGTTTTACTCAGAACCACACTTTACAATGGCTGGAACATCCCTTTAAAAACCTGCTGTTTGGCTAACCTTTATTTCTAAAACCCACTCAGCTAGCCCAAAGAATCAAAGTTTATATACTGAAACACTCGCAGTGAAATCAGCGTTCACAAACATTTGCCTGCTTTTTTTAAGCCAAAGTAATGATTTCTAGATGTTCCACACACTCGAAGGATTGATGCACAGGTCAGAAACACTCTCTCACTGCGAGACGCTCACTGTGACGCTCTATTGACATTTTTGCCTGGAGAACATAGGGCCGGGGAAGCATAAACATTGGCTTGTAAGGCGCGCACTTGCGCTGATGTTAAGATGGGAGCGTACCCACATCAGATTTCCGTCATATTTCTCCGGCTGACTAGACTAAGCACAAGTCAGAGGTATGAGCCGATAAAGGGTGTCTTTCACACAGCAACAACACGTACCAGTGTGCTTATCACCTCAGTCCCTAACATGCAATCACAAGAAGGACAGGGGGGGAAGATTGTTACATTTGTTGATTTGTTGGGGGGTTTTTTTTCCTTCCCTTCTTCTTCTTATTTTTGGACTGATAAAGAATGTGAGCAGGAAAAGCTCATCCTTGCAGACACGACATGAGCCAGTGCTGAGGCAGGCCCAGATCTGTTCCTCTATGTCTTAATGTAAATAAAATGCTTTGATGGGCGGCAACTGCAACCAGCACAAAAGGTGCAACCTGAAATTGATACAACACAAAAGAAACCAACAACAAAAAAAATGTCAACACTTTAAATAAATTATCTGTAGGGTTATTTGTCTGCGCTGACAAAGTGAGACGTAATTTTACTCAAAAGTATTTTTATTTTATTTGGGAAAAAATCTGCCTGCTTTTATTTTAAAATCTAAAAGAGATCAGATTTCTTCTCGTCATAAAGGCAGCAGTTAAAAATATATGTAAGTTAAACTTTTCTAAAGCCTTTTCTCCAGCTTGAACTGTGTAGTAAAAAGGTAATAATGTATTCATCCCCAGGTAAACATCCTTGCCGTGTCCTTTATAAACAACAGCAATGAACAAAATGAAAGTGATAATTTCTCTGCCTTTGAGAATTCTCTTCTTTAATTCTGACAGTAAACTCGTGGCTGTTACGGGGTGTTAAGTAGGATTTAAAACTTGTCAGACAAGACATGTTTGAAATTGCTTTAAATAAGTGCACTGTGTTGCTGTCAACCGCAGGCTTAGAGGAAAATATCCCCACAATTGAAGCACTCATCTGAGCTCAGAGAGCTGCGCCCCAGCAACGTGCACCAAACTCTTCCTCCTGCTCTCTGACTCTCAGCCCTGTGAGCCAGCGCCCCCTGCTGGGCGAGGGCTGCGCTGCCCTTAGCAGAAGGCGTCCCCATTCTCTTCTTAGCTGCGAGGTTAACCAAAACCTTTAACCTGAATCACTAAAAATTAATACAGATTAATACTTGAATTTTACTGATGAAATTTATTTAAAATAACAGAGAGACTGAATGCAAGATACAATTGTGATAAAACATTTTTTTAAAGAGCAAAAATCTTACAATCCAATGATTTCAGTCACATTGTCATAATTTCTTTAGATCACATCTGCATGGACTTTCTTTCTGAAGAGTCGCCATCAATATTTAAGAAGAGTTTAATTGATCAAGCTAAAATGTTTTTTTGTCACATTTTAATACAAACTGGAATTATTTAGTTCATGCAATGGTTTTCTTTTAGAAACACCTGATATGAGAGACTATTTTACATTTTAACCTGCTTTACTTGTCCTTTTTCGTAAAAAGAATAAACTATTTAAACTACAAGTAAAAGTTTGAGTATATGTAAATGCAACACTCACTTTTTCAGTTAAAAAAAATAAACATTTCATCTCTGTTTTCCTAGCATTGATGAGGTAAAACATTTTGTATTGAAATATTTTGTTGATATTTAAAAAAAAAAAAAATTATCATCATCATGATCTGAGGTAGAAAATGTTTGTTAGCTGCATCCCAGTGTTAAAAAAGGCACATTTGTTCACCCTGATTTACCATCATTTAGGCCACATCTAGTGCTTCTCAAAGTGAACATTTTTTTCAAACTCTGTTTTTGGTTGAATCAATGTGGAGCCCAGATACGAAGGTTTTAAATAATGATGATGTAGCAGCCTGTTGCACACTTTCAATTTGTGCCCTAGAAACCCAAATGACAATAAACCCATTTTAGCTGTATTTATTTTTTTTTCCACATCTGTCTCACTTTATCCTGATTCTGTTAATGGTAAACTTGTAAAGCTAATAACTGAGGAAACTGAAAGAAAATAAGTTTTTAAAAGATAAAGAATCTACAATTGTTTAAGCAATGCAAAGACTTTTCTTTCCTTGTATTTTGGCATGACGCTCGTGTGAATGTTCTCGCCACCTAGTGGTGCGCTATGGGTATTTCAGCATTTTTAATAGAATTGTGTGGGCAAATTTGTTTTAATATAAACTGAGAAGAAAAAACAAACATGTATATATCAATATAAAACATAGAGTAGTGTAGACAGGGCCCTGATCTACCACAGCTTAAAGACCACAAGTTCATGCTGCCTATCCTGCCATACCACAGGAAAAGGTTCAATCAGTTGTTGTCAGCGCATCACACAACTTCTTGTATTAGTGTAAGTTGGGCTGCTGGGTCTAATATTGCTTGTGTGTCTGAGTGAAAGGAGGAGGGAAAGAAAGAGCGAGGTTGTGATTTGAGGGACTAAACCTCTGCAGCACCTTGTCCTATGATCTGGCACACACTACTGCCAAGATGAGTCTTTATCATACAAAAGGATTAGATTGCCCAGTGTAAGTGCCTTCAAGTTATTAGCACCTTCTTATACAAAGTATAACAGCAAACCCAAAGACATTGATTGCAGGGAACAGTTCAAATATGATTTCCTTATAGCTATTAATATGTATGCCTTAAATAGAAGCACACCGCTAAGCAGCTTATGATATTATGAAAAGAATGTTCCCTCAGGGGCATAATATGCCAGCAGTGACAGCAAGGAGAGATTCGTATTTACCCAGATTGGCTGTACTTACGTCAAGCATTCTCAGAGCTTGTGGGAGGGAAGATGGGGCAGTGGCAACAGCTCGCTTTCGATAAGCACTTACCGTGAATAAAAGACAAGCATGAAAGTGAGGTTTAGCCTCTTTAAAGATTCCCGACCAAATGTAGAGGCAGATAGGGCAGGTGCCTTTGGTTCCGGACGTGATTAGCTGTCTGCGTAGCACTGTTCCCCCAGAAATGAGACATAGCAGAGACATTGTCCAAGCTTGTCCAGGTGGGGGACCTGTCAACCCAAACCAGAGCTTAGCAGTGCAGCGCTTGGAGCGAAAGATTAGGACCCAGAAATTCAGAGTTTTTTTCTTTTTTTTTTTCAATGAATGTTTAAGTCAAAAGTGTTTTTCCTCCCCATTTTCTCTTTCTGCTTCAGTAACATCAGCTTTCATTTTATTTTATTCATCTTTCCCTCGTATTATGTAGCTAATAAACCTTGTCTTTTGTGTCTCGTGATGGGTTCTTGAGCTTTCATGCTATACACACATTTTTTTAGATACAAAGGCTGAGAGACACAAAATAAAAAGGTGAAATTGTTAATGTGTGCACCTTTTCCTTTGCTTTTTTGAGAATTGCATTACTTCCTCATTAGTTAAGAAGGAAACAATACAAATAATACACAAGCTTACATTCATGGAACTACATAAAAACAAAACAGATATTTAATCTGTGCATCTCCTCATAATGTTTGATCTAAATTTGGTTTGGTATTATAGGAACTACCAGCACAAATTCAACAAAACAGGAAAAAGATAGAGAAGGTGAATTTCATACATTCTTTAGTTTGGTCATCTCCAAAGTGCTCTATTGAAAAGGTGAGCAGTCATGCATGAAGGGCAGTATTAAGTCAGGTGTTTGGATTTAAACCAGATCACTACTTTAAAAAACACTCGCAAACATCTCTTTTAAACAATCAGAACTTTGAGTTTTAAACCATATTGCAAAATATTAAAATGAATAAAAGCGGCATTGCTTCTTTAAAAAGTATATTTCTCTAAAATGATCCCTGCTAATACATATATATATATATATGTGTGTGTGATTGGTCGATAAATTATTCGTCAGGATCAGTTTTTCAGACTGTATTGCAGAAAGGAGTTATTGGCAATTTTGTTAACTCTTTTTTAATAAAGGTATTTCTATCAACCCACATTACTGCATTTTGAACAAAAGCAGGAAAAAAATGATTACTGGACTGAATAGGATGTTTATCTTCTATTGACTCAGATATACTGTGAAGGCGAATAAATGTATGTGTAGTCACTGTGCTGCTCATGATGTTCAGGATACATAATAATGATGACTTTTTTGTTAAAAAATATGAACACTTGTGTATGACATAGCATCATGAGTTTCAACATTTGCAACATAAATATCAAATATAATAACAGGTAATTCAGGTGTGTTGGTGGACAGTCAGTGACTGTGATGAGATTAGAAGAAGACTTCATTTGAGTCTGGATCTAGACCAAACATTTGGAAAACATCTTTCAGTTTGAAGGCAATCAAGATGCTATGTTCTTACAAGTCACCATATAGGTTTTCTCTTGCTATTCATCATGGTCTGAAGAAACTCTCCTGTGACCTCACCACACTCTATATGCTTGCCCTGGCATGACTCTCTCAAACCACATCCGAATGCAGCTCCACAGTAGATCATGCCGCTCTAACACAATGCTGCCACTATGGGTATCACATATTCGCTTTTTCTGTGTCCTTGTCAGTTAATGCTTGAAGCCTAGATATGAGGCCAGCATGGCCAGTCCTGCTTCAGATTCTCACCTGTGCACCAAGCCCCACCACATGGCTGCACTACCACATTCCACCCAATGATGAAGAACCACCATGATCTTACTGCAGAAGATTTGTGAATGCTAACAACAATCTGGGACCGGTCACACCTGTTGATGATCCCAAAGCTTTCATAATACACGCTTAGAGACCTCACCAAGTCCCTGCCAAGACCATCCATGTTCTGGTTAATGACTTACATTAAAGGAGACTTAGTTATTTGGTTATATCATATGTTGTTTCTGCTCTTCCCTCACAGGTGGTCTTTATTTGTCAATTAGGACACCTGTAGTTGTTTTACCACTACGCCCTCAGTGTATATTCCATTTGTCTTCTTCAGTTCATATCTTTTATTATATTTTTTTATGTTCCTGCTGTTTCAGCTCCTTTTGTTTTAATAGAAGGAAATTTGTAGACACAGCGAGAGAAAACTGTGGTCAGAGTTGTGCACATATTGGCAAATTTTCAGACTTCTGAAAGCAGCGAGGTGTTTGTGCCACAAGAATACAGATGAAGCTCAAACTGAAAATGGGAACAGGCTTCAGTGTGAGGTTTAAGAAACCATTTCAGGCAGTGTAAGAACACGACAGTAGTATTTTTATGTGATGTCCTCAATGTTTTAGACAATCTTTTAGACACTTTTTATCTTTTGGTTTACCCATTTTAAACATTGAAATATGTGACACTGTGTTTTCTGATCACTGTCCTGTGGTGTTTGAAACATTTTTGCACTGTCATAATTTTAAACTTTTTATTCTGACACATCAGCATTGTGTTTAAACGCATCAGCTGCTGAACACTTTTCTGTTACATTTAACATGGTTTTAGAGCGTCTCCGTTGTTATAACACTGAGGAGATTACTTCTCAGTGTTTGACATTTTATCTGAAATATCAAAGTGTTCTTGATGTTGTTGCTCCTTTCAAAACTGTGTGACCCAAACCAAAGTCTGAACCTTGGATAAATGAGATCACTCGTTCTGCTAGACGAGCATGCAGGAAGGCTAGCTACCACCCTCACATGTGGAGTTCCCCAAGGATCTATTCTTGGACCCATTTTATTGTCCATTTATTTTCCCCAGAGGCTCTAGCTTTAGAAAATTTAAGATCTTGTTTCATTCCTATGCAGATGACACTCAGATCTATCTACAGTTGAATTGTAACCTTTTTCACTGAAACCACTGTTCGACTTCTTCACTGAGGTAAACGCTTGGATGGCTTCAAACCTCTTCAATTTGAATGAGAATAAAACTGAAGTGATTATTTTTGGACCCAGTGGAAACTGCAGTACTTCTACAAATCTGTGTATATGGAGCCATATATAAAATCTCACGTAAAAAATTTAGGGGTGATATTTGATTTGAATTTCAACCTGAGAAACAGATTAGTTCTGTAGTAAAGATATCCTTTTTTAGATTGAGGCTTTTATCTACAGTCAACCCATCTTATTCTTGGGTAATTCACGCTTTTATGACATCCCAACTGGATTACTGTAACTCTCTGTATGTTGGTGTTAGCCAGGCCGGCCTCTCACAACTGCCGTTAGTTCAGAACTCTGCAGCTCGTCTTTTAACATGAACAAAAAAGCGTAAACAAACTGTATCTTTACAGTGCTGGCTTCCCTTCATTAACTTCCTGTTCTTTTTAGAATTGCTTTTCAAATTTTATTGTTGACCTATAGCAGGGGTAGGCAACCCTTGTCCTTGTTCCCTGCTCCAACACACCTGATTCAGTGGTTAAATTACCTCTTCATGTTCTGCAGAAGCCTGTTAATCACCCATTGATTCAAATCAAGTGTGTTGGAGCACATTTACCTATACACTAACCTATAGGATCCTGCTTATCTGTCTGACCTCTGGGCCTTATGTGCCCTCCAGGTCCCTTAGATCTAATGATCATTTGCGTTTAGTTGTCCTGAGGTCCAGGCAGGTTCACAGAGGTGACCGGGCCTTTTCAGTTGTAGCTCCTAAACTGTGGAACCAGCTACTCCTTCATATCAGACAGGCTTCAACTCTTGGTGTTTTTAAGTCTCACCTTAAAAACACATTTGTACTCACTGGCTTTTAATACAGCATGAGAGTTGACATTTTTGCATCATTTTAATGGTTTTATTTTAAGTCCTACATTTGGTTTTATTTTTGTTTTGTTTTTATGGTTCCTTGGGTTTGGTATATCTTTTTACTATTTATTATTTTGTGCGCAGCACTTTGGCCAGTGGCAGTTGTTTTAATATGTGCTATATAAATAAATGTGATTTGATTTCAGTGTTACTTGTCATTTAATGAGCAAAGCTTTGGGAACAAATATAAATTTAAAAACATATGAACTGTGACTTTCTTCTGTTTCTATGATAAACATAAGGCAAGGTTTTCTTAACTGTATTTATATGTTGTTCCTATCTGTTTTACATTTAAAGAAGATTCAGTATTGCTTCTGGCCTGTGTGGTTAGCACAGAATAAAAATCTCAGTTCTTATGTAGTTTTAAAAAAGAAAGACAGACAGTTAAATTGTGTGAATAATACTTTAAGCTATGACATGTTTTACTACTATTACAGAAGAGTTATATATTACTAAGTCATTCATATTTGTTCTGCAGCAAGCTCCAGCAAGGTTTTTTTTAACAGTAGTAATTATTAGCGAACATGTAAAGTCAATGTGTGTTTAAAACTGAAGCTAATTCCCTGAAACTAGAGGGGGAAAAATAAACATTAAGAAGTAACTTTGTAGCCAACACAAACCCTTTCACTTATTTTTACCTGACGCTACCCTGCCAGGTGTAGCTAGCTAACGTGAAACATGTTCCAGTTAGAAACAGCAGCTACAGCTGCGATAACACTAACACAATTCACTCAAAGCACCTGTGCTAATGAGAGCAGAAATGAGCCATGAGTGTACAAAATTATAGGTACAAAAGCCACATACCATTAATATACCACTACATAAATGTCAAATTCCTGCTGTCTGATTCCCTCCTTTCAGGCACACATTAGCATTTATGAAAACCTGCTTTTCTTTGAAACTGCACCAGTAACTGGGATTATGCCAAACATTTTATTCTGACATAACACGCTCATTAGGAACGACTCCAGTCACTGTGGTGTGTTTTTTCTCTCTTGCATTCTCCCTCAAAGTAATTTCCATATTACAGTGCATGATTGGGAATCTCCACAAGATGGAAAGCGTAAATTTTGTAAGTTGTCAAAACTAGTAAACTGTCAAACTTCAGTGTGGAGCCTAAAAATAGAAAATCAGTAGGATTTGCTAACTGTTGCTAGCAATATAATTAAAATATATTTTCTGCATTCTAGGCATTCCAGCACTGTAGCAACATGTTTCCTAAATGTAAAGTTTTATGTGTTTGACTGAAATAAAGGGATTTAAACTAACATAAGTGAAGGTAAAGAGCAGCTATTGCAACCTTTCATACGCAGGGCAGCCATATTGGATTTTGAGGTTGAGCTTGGTGAGGGTAGTATCTCACTGGGCTATAACTGTTGGAAACTAGTTGGCAACTCAACATTGCTAGAAAATAAGCAAATTTTCCATTGCAGTCTCACTGCACTTTGAGTGTTTGCAACCAAGTGACCATCAAGCCGTGCAGCTGCGTTTTGAGCAGCCAATCATTAAAATTCCCAGCCCATTTTTGTGTGCACAGCTTACAAATCCACCTTGGCAGCCGTCTTATGTTTACGGTTTAGTCTACTGGAATACATCTTAGAAATCAAGACGAGGTGTCAAAATTATTTTTATTTATTATTTTTATTAACCTTTATTTAACCAGGCAAGTCCCATTGAGATTTTTTTCAAGGGAGGCCTGGGCCTGAAGGCAGCCTAACATGCATGTTTTTAGAAAATACAGCTCTAGAGCTCTTGAATTACCTAAACTGAGCTGAGAAGGGTTCGAGACAGGTTTGAGACGCTCGCAACAGCAATGCAACTATTTTGACCATGTTTAAAACTCAAGCGACAAGGTTCAAATTCAATTCAAATTCAAAAATACTTTATTAATCCCAAAGGGAAATTAAATGTTGTAGCTCATAATCCTTGTTTGGTTAAAGAGTTGTTATAGATGCTGATGGCTGTGGGCAGGAAGGATCTCTTGTAGTGGTCTGTCCCGATGTGTCCTCGGTCCTTGTGTCCTCAAAGAGTCCCACCAGTTAAGCCTCGTTGGCCTCCTGCGGAGCCATGATCGCCAAGCTCTGGAAGCTCAGGTCGGTCTTGAAATCCTGAGCGATCTCCCGGACCAGACTCTGGAAGAGCAGCTTCCGGATGAGCAGCTCGGTGGACTGGTAGTGGTGGATCTCCCTGAGAGCCACGGTACCGGGCCTGTAGCGATGAGGCTTCTTCACTCCGCCGGTGGCGGGGTGCTTTTGTGAATGGCTTTGGTGGCGAGCTATGGGGTGCCGTTTGTAAAGTTACACAGTCAAAAATTAACAGCAATATTTTGATTTATTTAGCCTTTCATGAGAAAAAAAA
>JAOXNZ010000117.1:22021256-22034601 GCA_028566095.1 Kryptolebias brasiliensis
GTTACGAATCATAACAAAATGTCCAAAAGTAAAAAGGTTTCAGTAAAAAAATCCTTCAGCTGCACAGCATCCAATACCAGAGGAAATAATCATCCAAATTAAGCGATTTACATCCAGAAAAAAGAATAATTAAAGTTTTCAAAAGCAATATCTCAAGATTAATGTAACAGAGCTACTCCAACATGCAGCCGGCTTCAGCGGCGCAATTCTAGAAAGTTGTGAGCAGTTGTGAGCCTCTATGACTCACACAAAGAAATTGAGAACCTCCACAGACATTTCAAGACATTCTGGAGACTTCTTTGTGAATGCCATTTGCTAACTTGTCTCCAACAGCTGCAGCCCAGTGAGGTACGACCCTTAGGGACCTCCAACTTACTGAGTTGGAATCCTAACTTCAGGGGCCATTCTGGCCATTCATTTTTCTGATTTGGAACTTCACTATCAGTAGTAGTAATTTTTACAGCAAAATTATCACATGCCCCTTAGCTTAATATTTACCACTTTTGAAAAAATAGTTCCAACTTTTGATGTATCTGTTGACATTAAATTGAGTTAAAGCGTGTTTGGTGGGTAAAAGTTAACTTTCATTACATACAAATGATCCAATAATGTCACATCTGTGCATGTCGAAGTGAAACTCAACTTGGTAAACATATCAATACCAACATGGTAGACATAGCCATTCAAGGAGCATCTGAAGAGGGTTTAGCTTTTCGCTGTCGCCCCTCTGTCCACACTGTCCCACTCCAATTTAGACTGAAATAACCCATGCTTGCATCAATTTCTGTTTGCATTTCCAGCACCGAACAATGTAAAAACGCATCATCGTTCTGATACGTTGGCTGTTTAACCTTTAAGTTTGTGAAACTGTGTAACGATTTCTCAGTTAGCAGTAACAGCCGATGTTTTGCATATGCTCCTCTTCCTGGGTGCTGGTGACCAACAGCAAGAGCTGCAGGCGTTCAGGCTGATGTGCACACTTGTGACCAATCACATCTGTCACCCTCGCAGCATTCTCTGGGGTCAGATCAAGACTCACTGATATTATATGTGGCCTATTTCTGCGGAGCATGTCGCAAATTATACACATTTTCACATCATAAATGTAGTCTGTGGCAGAATTAGAGCAGTCACATTTCTCCAATTTCTCATCTCAGATATCAAAATAAATTGCACACTGGTTTCAAGTTGCATTTATAAGATGCAGCAATAGAGGAAATGCTATAGTGGGCTGGCAGTCACAGTGTGACCCCAAGTGTCCTCTTAACTATCCACACAATCACAGTTTTGCAAAGCAGCCCTTCCTGGGTCAATTCTCTCTTTTACAGCAAATAACAAAAATATGGTAATACACGTATTGGTATTGGACTAAAGACCTCCTAAAGAGGCACCAACAATGATCTCACCATGACCCTAATATTTATTGACTCAATTATCCTTCTATCTCCACATTTTGACCATACACTTGGACTACTTATATGCCCTGCGCAAAAGATGAAAGCAGGTGAAAAGTGTGCTGAGGAGAGGGTGGGGGGGGGATGAGGGAGCGTGTCAAAGAGTTTCATTTAGAAGAGGAGGGAGGTATTATGAGCACATTTATCCAAAATTGGAAAATAATGAAGAAAGATTAAAGCCCTCCCAGTATTTTAGATGCTCCAAATGGACAACCAGTCCCTGTAGTTGACAATGGACCACGGAGAGTTCCAGACACTATTATGTGCCGCAAATGAGAGAGTGACAATGTGAAAGCCTCTTTGCAAGATAGAGGGAAAGAAACTTGAATAAGGTCTACTTTCACACATTTTGCTGCTGTGGCGACAAGACAGAAGCTAAACGAAGCAGAAAGTCTAGAGGGTTTTTACAATACCCGTTATGGTTGGTATTAGACTGCACATCTGCAAGTGCATCAGCTGCACCAAGGCTTAACCGGCTGAACCTTTTTTTCTCTCTCTTTTGCCCCTAAACATGTACCGCTAGCACAAACACATGCACCAGCTCATTCAGTTACCGCTGCCCCTATTGGCTTATAAAAGCTGCAAAATGTGCTTTGTTAATAACTCTGTTTTTATTATATTTTTTTCCAAAATGAATTAACTCATGTGAACCGCGGACTCAGTTTAGGCTACACACGACAGGCTGGGTATTTTGTTTGTGGGAGCGAGATGAGAACCACAGCCCCCATCACCTCCACCTAAGCTGAGAAAATACAGACAACCAGGTCACAGAAATTCTGTCACATGTTATTGGGCACCTAAGAGTGTGGGAAATCCTGTGGTGCAATATTATTCTCTGTAAATCTCAAACTGTGAATAACACAAGCCAAGCAATTTAAGCAGGAAGGTCATAGCAAAGTAAAGCAGGAAAATTGCCAGGAAAAAAAAATGGTTTTCTGAGAGAGTGAAATAGATGAGAGATGAAGGGAGATGAAAAGTTGACGGGCTACCCAGGCAGGTCTACAAAAAGTAATGAATATCCCTCAGTGTGGAGCGATTTTGAGGAACTGTCATTCTGAATGAAGTGAGATAAAAATTATATTTCACTCCGATAAAAAAGCCCAACCATTACAAAAGTAGAAAGGACACATGTCTGCCTGATGCTGCCCTTAATCCAAGACAAGGCCTGACAGCCGGCACCATCAAATGTCAGAGTCGCTCGAGCAGCAAAACACGGTGATTATACAACATATGAAAGAAAAAACCAAACATAGACTGTTCAACTGAAAGAAACTTGGTTTATTGACACAGAAGAATAATCAGAAATAGTCCAAAATAGTCATAACGTGATTACAATTTAACATAAATGAAATCTCAAGCAAATTTTATTCATTTTCTTGTTGATTTCCATTTTTCTCTAAAAATGAAAATAACTGGGTGATTATAATTTACTTATAGTCTAGCATGAGATTTATTTATCACCTGCCGCTGAAATGCGAAGGCAGACAATGTGTTTGTCCATGTCTGTGTGTGATCATGTGTCTGTCTGTTATCAAAATATCTCTTGAACAACTGCATGGATTTTAAGTAAACTTGCATAAAGTAATCATTGGATGTACATCTGCAGCTGATTAACTTTTGGAGTTGACCTGATTTAAGATGGCTGCCACATCCAACTGACCTAAAAAACACAAAACTGTCTATAAGTCAGTCACTTTTACAGAAGTTGGCCTAATCTTTGGTTCAGTAGTAGCTGTGATTGACAACCAACACATGTTCTGAGTGCTAACACATTGTGCCACAGTTTTGTTTAAAATTTTGCCTTTAACTATTTGCAGTCAACTGTGTTTGTCTGTTAGCAAAAAATCTCATGAACCACTGGACAGATTTTAATGAAACTTTCAAGAAATAATCATTGGATGTACATCTACAACTGATTAGGTTTCAGAGCCAACCCAATTCAAAATGGAAGCAACAGACAACTCATCTTTGAAAACACAAAAATGTCTAAAACTCAGTCAATCTTACAGATTTTGTGCTAAAATTTGATGCGATGGTAGCTGAGAGTCATTCACAGCCCATACTCCAAGGGCTATTCATTGTACAAGATCTTTGCTTAAAACCATAGATTACCTGTTGGAGTCAACCCTGTTTGTCTGTTAGCAAAATATCTTGTGAACCACTAAATATATTTTAATGAAATTTTCAGAAAGTAATAATTGGATGCACATCTGCAACTGATTAACTTTTGGAGTCAATCAAATTCAATATGGATGCCACAGCTAATCAACATTAGCCAACATAAAAATGGCTATAACTCAGTCAATTTTACAGATATTGAGCAAACTTTTGATGTGGTAGTAGCTAAAAGTGATCCCTAACACATACACTGAGTGAGCAGTATTGCATGAGATCGCATATAAAGTTATTTTCAAGGTTTGACCAAACAACGGCGTCCTTTCTCAACATAGGATGATCTAAAAGTCTGGTAGGAAAGGCAGCAGACAACACGCAGCCCTTCAAGAAATGCTAGGTTTTTAATTTGTCTTTCATTATCTTTCTGAAAGTAAAAATCTGAGTCAGAGTTCAAACCCATGGCTCTGCCTGTTTGTCCATTGGCCCAAACGGTTTTAATGTTTTCGTTACTTGTGCAATCGTTCAAACACAAAATCAAACCTTATTTTAGTTCCCACCTCTCACTCGCTCGTTCCACTCTTTCACTTTTATTAATTCAGTCCCTTTTATGCGGGCGCAGAATGAACTGAGCAGCCATGGATTTTGCCTTGTGTTGCACAAAAAATATGTGTCCTTCGTCAGAGAATAGTCATCTTCTCATTCCAAAGTCTTAGTGCTTTTTCCTTGAATAAATCATCCACATCAATTGAATCCTTTTCATTTTGCTACACAGGCCGACCGTTCAGAGCGAAGAGAAAAGAGTCGGAATTACTTCAAGCTGGAGAGTTACCTTGCATAGAGGGGAATTAAGGACCATTTGCCAATATTGTGGATCAACTATGTTGCGAATAAAAGCAGCATTCTTGTGTTACCTGGCTGGGGAATAAAGCCACAATGGACTTCAAACAAGGACCAGCATACAATCCACTGACTGATTTTTTTTTTTTTTTTTGCTTGAGGGACCTTGGACTCTCCACAACAAACATTTTGCAGCAAAGATGAGCAGAAAGGAGAGCGTCTGAATAGTTCTATTACCCTCCTGCCCTTTGTCAGGAAGAATGTAGGCTGTTCATTGTAAGCCATGGATGACCTCAACCTCATAATTTATCACTGTGGAGCTGCTGAGTAAATAGCTGTCTGTGGAGACAGTTGTTCTGCATTGTTCATGAGCTGTTTAGTGAGGTTTCTAATTCAGAAAGTTTTCCTGAATGTTTGTGTACCAAGCTCCTTCACATCACCTTGCCTGGTACTAATACAAAATGATGAGCATGAATAAATGTTGTTCATATCCTCTGTATCATCTCAGCAGACACTCAGGGTCTAAAAAGAATGGTGGTGAAAAAAAAAAATCAAATTAAAGGCCTGGCATTTGTTGAAGGAATGCATATCGTTCGTCGCCTTTCATGCCAGAGTTTTAGACTAAGATCATCTTGTGCTGAGTTATAGCTGTTTTGCTCAAATCTTAAACATAATATCAGGCGCAGTCTCATATTGCATAATCGCTCACAATGTGTTCAATCAGAGAATGTGTAGTGAAAGACTCTCAGCTGCTACAACACTCACACACCACAAATTTGAGCTTGAGATTGAATTATAGCCATTTTTGTGTTTTCTAAGCTCAGGGGACTATAGACATCATTGTGGATTTGATTAGCTCCAAAGCTAAATCAGTTGCAGAGGGACATTCAGTAATTATTTCCTAAAAGTTTCATTAAAATCCATCCAGTGCTTCATGACATATTTTGTTAACAGACAGAGTTGACTCCAAATAATTAATAGCAAAATTAAAAAATAAAACTAAAAAAGATCTTGCACAATCTTTTAGCACTCAGACTGTTGGGGATCGCTCAGCTTCTACCTCATCTAATTCTAGGTCAGTATCTGTAAAATTGACTGAGTTCTAGCTGGTTTTGTCCTGTTTGAAGGTCAGTTAGCTGTGGCAGCCATCTTGAATCAGGTTCACTCCCAGAAGTTAATCAGTTGTAGATGTACATCCAATGATTTCTTTCTGCACGTTTCATTAAAATTTACTGAGCTGCTCATGTGAGCTTTTGGTAACAGACATGGGCAGAAACATTACCATCCGCCTTTGCCTTTCAGCATTGGGTGATATTAAACCTTTAAAGAATGCTTCAAAGTGAAGCTGCAGGCCTGATGTTTGCATGAGTCGGCTGACTAACCCGGGTGCTCTTAACAGTGCCCACACTCCCACCTGAGTGACACTCTCTTGAGCTTTGCTCCAGTTTCTAGGCCCTCTAACAGCGAGATAAGACTCTTATCACCGCCAGGAGTGAAGATTTGGCCTCAATCCAAGAGAACCAACGGAGCAGGAAAACCACTGTCTAGACACTTAAAGGGAACTAAAAGCAACAATGCTCTGTTTGACAGGAAACACTAAAGGGCTGTCGCCGAGGCACGGCAAGTCGTCGGAGGCTGTAGTTCACACAATGTCATTGTGTGAAAGCGCCTCAGCAGATCCCCTCCACCTGCAGTCACTTTTCATCACCAGCTGGCGTGAAAACCTTTGGAAGCGATGCTGAAGAGATCTGACACAGCAGACCAATAAAAACCATGTATAGGTTTATTAATATAATTACAAACACATGTAATTCGATTAATACAGATCTTTTGGTAGTAAAAAGCCCCAGTCCACAGTACTCTGGATATCTTTTTAAATAGATTTTTCTTTTCTCTATTTATAGTTTTCTTCTCAAGCTGCACAATTTTAACAAAAAAAAAAACAAAAAACAAATCTGACTGAAATACTCACGCCACCCCACTAGGTGGCGAGAATGTCCACATTAACAACATGTCAAACTAGAAAGAATTTGCCTTCTTTGTAAAAATGCTAAGCACTGAATGACTCCTGAAACTAGTTAAAGAAGCTGTTAAAGTTAAAACCAGCAGAACTAACGAAACAATCAGAACAGACACTCAGATGATTAGAGCACTAGCTAAAATGAGCAGAACAGTAGCTAAAAACTAAATTAGTAAAACAATAGTTAAATGGTCAAATTAGCTAAACAGCTTTAATCTAAAAGCAGCAGTAACAACAGTAGCAAAAAAAACTAAACAAAGCAAAACCCCTTACTTAAAGCTAAAATTAGCAAAACCGTTGCTAAAAGTAGCATAAAAAACAAAAGTAGAGCAAGTACTGTGAAAACAATAGTGTCAACGCTGAATCAGCATCCACACAAATATAGAGAATGCCACCGAAAGACTGGAAGTGGGCAATGATGTTTTTGCCTGTGTCCGTGTGCACATTTGTCCGTCTGTTAGCAAAATTCCTCATGAACCACTGGGAGGCTTTTAATGAAACTCTCAGAAAGTAATCAGTGGTTGTACCTGTACAAATTAACTTTTGAAGTCAAATTCAAGTGAGGGAAGAATGAAGCGTGAGATTGATGGACGGATCAGTGCGGCTTCTGCAGTATTGCATACTCTGTACCGGTCCGTTGTGGTGAAGAGGAAGCTGAGCTACAAGGCTAAACTCTCTGTTTACCAGTCGAGCTACGTTTCTACTCTCGCCTATGGTCATGTACTTTGGGTAGTGACCGAAAGAACGGGATTGCGGATGCAGGCGGTCAAAATGAGTTTTCTCCACAGGGTAGCTGGGCTCTCCCTTAGAGATAGGGTGAGAGGTTCGGTTATCCAGGAGGGACTCGGAGTAGAGCTGCTGCTCCTCCACATCCAGACGAGCCAGTTGAGGTGGTTCAGGCATCTGGTAAGGATGTTTTTATGAATATCAGTTTTTTTCTCACCAAAAGCTCTGCATGTGGATGGGATGTGAAAACACAGCAAAAAAACAAACAAAAAAAGAAATTATAATAATAATCTTTGTTTTTAAAAAAAGAACAGGAGTAATGTAGCTGGAGCCAAAATGTCCGCCTAATTTAAACGGCAGCAACCGTATCAAGAGTCAAGATCAAATTAATCACATTCCAGCGAGGTCCCTCTTTATAAGCAGGAGGTTAAACCACAGGTAAAAATGTTGTGTGGTATCTTGTCTGCACATCAGTTTGTTGTGGTATGGCTTCTCCTAAAAACAAGGCCGGGCAATGAGAGATGGCAGCAGCAGCAGCGGGCCGGAGCATGCAGGAACACGAGGCTATGCGTGCTATCTAACACCTTTCTGTGCAGGAACTCACCGAGAGTGTTCTTCTGAACTCTGAACTTTTTTTGTTTTTTTTAAGCGGCGGGAAAAAGGTTTCAAAACAAATCCCAGGTGTGTTTTTCGAGCGGCACACCGATCTAGACTGAGATTACGTCGAAGAACATGGCCTCAAAACAACCATGAAAGTTTGATTTTGTATATTTTAGTTTGTATCTGTAAGTCTGAGCTTTAAGCACTGAAGTCCTGTTTTTAACCATAGAAATGCCCAAATATTACTGGTGAATATTCAGTATAACAGATTGTTACCCTATGTTTAGTCTGCATAAAACCAGCCATGATAACATTGTGTAAATCAACTGCAAAAGTAACACAAGGAGATGTTTCATTTCTTGATGGGTTTTTATTGCCATTTGATAAAACAAATATAAAGTGACTGAAGCGATTCCTAGTCTACATGTGACCCCTGCTGGTCTGCTTTTTCTCCTATTGAACCACAGAAGGGCTGAGAGCCAGATCAGACTTATGTGGAGAAGACGCTTTCACTTTAAAATTTTGTCAAACAGTCCAAAGCACCAGGATTTATTCCAACATTTATTGTCTACATTATGCTTAAAACCTCCAGACAATCTGCATAACAAGAGTCATTACACATTATTAAAAAAATGTAAATGTGTGCTAATATATTTAAACTCAGAATGAAAAAGGCGCTCATACTTAATTTAAAGTGATAGTTCCACCATTTTGAAGTGAGGGTTCTGTGAAACAATTAATAAACAATTAATATATAACTTGTTGTCGATCCAGTTGTCGAGCCCCAACCACACTACTCCAGATATGTTGTTTGTTTTTTTAATTTTTAAAAGATTTTCAGTTTGTTTGCACCTTTTGTTCCCACACAAACAAAGTTTTTGGTGAGAAAAATGGATATTTATAAGAACACTTTCCAAGAAGGACATTTTTAGAAACTCTGGTTTCTGGTTGACAATCTAGATGTTCATATGGACATTAAAAAATAAGTTGTATATTTTGGACAGACAGTATTAGTGAAATTGTAATCATGACTTAAAGCTAATCTACACTCTTTTTTTGTGGGTTTTAAGTAAAAAAAATTGACACAGACATAAAATGACAGTAATGTATATCAATAGGTTGATAGAATCAACCTATTGTAGGAGTTAAAACATATGCAGTTTTAGTTATCATGAGACAGTTAGCTTTTCTAAGTCAAAATACTAATATTACTATAATACTAGTAATAATATAATACTAATACTAATAATATGGCAACTCGTTATCTCAAGAAAACATCATGAAAGTACATTTCTAATACCCGAGTTAGCCAAAGAAGCCATTTTGATCAGGAGTCTTTTTGTCTGATGGAAATGGGCAGTTAGTGTTTTAAAAAAAACAACAACTTATTCTCAACTATAAAATGAAGAACAATTATAAAAACAGCCATAAAAGACTACTAAGGGGATATTTACAGCTGTCATTTTTCACGAAACGCTATCTGAACACTTTAACTAATGACAGTAATTAAGGCTGTGTACCTAAGAAGCACAACGATGTCGCTACATGTCTCTTAAGCCCACTATATATTCTGTTAAAATGACTGCTATAAATCCAGTCTGTTCTGACAGAGTGTGACAGCTGCCCCAATTATGAAGCCATGATAAAATCTCAAATGCTAGATAGTAACTGCTATTTTAGCCACAACTCATTTTTAATTAATTTGGAAAAAAAAATACACGTTTGAACTTGAAGTTATCGGAAAAACTTTTTTTTTTTCTAAAAAAAAAAACTGAGTATGTTATTGTTGAAGTTTCTCCTGTGGGAGAGTAGTTTCGTGTCTGTTTTTTACAAGCAGACCATGAACCTCACTGAGCACGGGCACAGTGAGTAGTTTCACATTTTCTTTTTCTTTTCTTTTTTTCCTAATTTGAGTAATTAAGCAAATTTCAGCTAGAATTACCCACGGCCTCTTTTGCATCTGTCCAGTCAAGAAATTTAAAGCACGTGAGACGTTTGTGTGTGTTTTTAATAAAAGACTTTAATATACCCAAATTTGTTCTCTTTCTGTTTGTGTGTGTGTGTGAACTTTATTTACAGACACATAAACGCACCACCTCTCATCTTTTGATTGGTCTTCATTCAGCCTCGTCTTCTTACAACCTTCAAACCCAAACTGACCCATAACTACAGCATGTGTGGGTTTTTGTTTAGTTTTTTTACTTTTTTCAACTAAAGAAATATGACAATTGAGTTTTAAAGAGTTGCTTTTATTGCTTTCATTTTGTGTGTAAGACAATATATATATATTTATATACGGTACCCCACGCAGAACTCAGTATCTTTATGATGCAGTTTGGGTAGAACAGCTTTGCTTCATAAGTGTTTTATGAAATATATATATACAAATACTTAATTTGTTTAGTGCTTTACTGTTTTTAAAAGCATTATTGCAGATACAAAAAATAAATAAAACTTCCCACAACTTTATTTTAGTGTCAATGAGGAAAAGGTCCTAAACAATGACACAGATTTAACAAAATTAGAAAGCAGACAACAGTTTGGGAAATAACCAAACAGAATAATCACCATGATGTTTGGGATAACCCAAACTATACAGATGTCTCATCTTAACTTTTCCTCTTTTTTTTTCCAACACCAGGCCAACTGAACAGTGATTTATGTGATCTAAAGGTCATGACTAATCTTCTTTTCTTTGTTTACATTTGATCCAACTTAAGAGTGGGCGAAGAAGCTGAAGGTGTGTGAACTGGGAGGATGTGAAATCTCAGTCCACCACTGCCATCTAGTGGACAGAGGTGTTTATACTCTCCTCTGTGCAGGAGAAGTTCAGGTGCGTAAATGTTCTCACACAAAACACTTTAACACATGAACATTACAGAGACATCACTCTTAGTAATACCAACTGTTTATTTAGTGGATGTTTACTGCAAAAAATAATAACCATTATCCAACTTCAGAAAAACTAAAGTTAATGTTAACAGAAACAAGTTTTGGAGTGTTCTAGCCAACGTTTATTAATGACTGAAATTGTTTTATGTCACACAAAATAAAGAATATATATTATATTTGTTTTATCAAGCACAGTGACGGCTAGAGATAGACACCAGCTCCCTGCGACTCAAATTTCAAAAACAGTTTTAAACCTTTACATCCTATTACTAAATTTACAAAGAATTCTGTGGTCATTTAGAAGCACACATAGCAGCAGCAGCTACTTGCTGCACTTCCAGTGCAGCCTGGGGCGTTTCCCGCAAATATCTCACAATATTTCTTTTGAAATCAAAAATAAAAATAATCCAATAATTTGCCATCATTTTCAAGTCACATTGAAACTATGAAACAGAGTTTAGATAAACTAAAATCAATTTATTTTAAAACTGAAGTTGTTCCTAAATGCAACTTTGGAAATAGATCGGCTCAGATGAGACATTTTTTTAGTTGATTTAGTCTTGGCTGCATTCAGAGTAGCTGTTAGCTCATCCATCTCGTCAGGCTTTAAACTGTTTTTCTTCAAACTCAAGTCAAACTAAAAAGTATGGAGTTGCAAGTTTTTTAACTCGCACGCAAATCACTCTCCCTCCCCTCCCTCCTGAGCAGCTGGAACTCTGCAGGGTTTAGTTTGAATTTAAAAAGTTCCTTTGGTGAAAAGTGAAATGTCTTCAAGCAAGCAAACAACAACAACAAAAAAACAAGATCAGTTGGCCCTTTTGAAACTATTAAAAGACAAACCACCTCATTTTCCTGGATGAACTTCTGTCCAAGCTTTTTTGTGTTATAACTGATTCCCTGAATGTTTCACATGCACACAGACACACATAAAAGACAACCACAAACCTTAGGAAACAGATTTTGTATTTTAGAATTTTACAAATTTCTGTCTTTTGTTAATGAAATATGCTAGAAAGAACTTCAAACTATCTCTTTATTTTATCCTGAAAAAATCTATCATTTCAGTCCACAGAACCTAAACTGAAGGACAAATAATGTGCCCAACAGCACAGAAGCTCGAAGAACAGAAACATGTTTCTCTATTAAGTTTAATAGATTTAGTTAATATTAAAAATAAGAACATTTAAAGCTCGGCTCCTGCTCAGATATCCACTCCCAAATGTAATCTTGTGCCATATGTGTTAGTGTTCGTCATTGGATGTTAAGATGGGGAAAGGAGACGGAGAAAGAAACTGAGACAAGATAAGAGCCCACTTCTCTCTTTCAAGTGGTAAGATGCAGGAGTAGATGGCAGCCGAGGCAAGTAATAAGGCGACAAATGCCCAGAGACACAAATCCACTACTCATGTTTCTAAATGTTTCTTTCATTTTCCAAATCCAAACTGCATTACCTTCCAGGCAATCAGAGTGGGCAGGGGAAACCTGAGGCCACCTGGATCCCACTCCAAAGAGTTAGCCAAGACAATTTCCCTTAAATCACCTGCTATCTTAATCTGACAGCCAGACTCGATTACATGGCGTAAAAATTGGTTTTCTCGCCACCAGCAGTCGTTGGGAAATTATCTTAATTGTGTCATGATTATGCCTCAGAGCTGTGGTGAGAGCTTTACACGACGCTGCGTTCAAACACAGGAGCACTTCAGGACTCTATCAGCACTTATAAGAGGAAAATCCATTTATCTGCAGTTCAAGTGTTTCACAAACACGGACACATGAAAACTCTAAAACAGAAGAATTCCAAGAGCCAAGAACATCTGTTTAACCCATACATCACTAGTGGCCCCTGAACCGGCAGCAGCACTTCTGCCAAAAATACTCAAAAATAGGCCTAGGGACTAATGGGTTGAAAAAAAAAGGTAAATGAAAGCACTGATTATATAAACAAAAACAAAGTTAGATGGAAATAAATTAATCAGCAGGATGGTTTCTTTATTCTTCTGATCAACATGTTCTGATATTTGAACATATTTTGGATTAGCTGAAATGGTGGACCTTATTTATGTGTTCAGCTCATTCACGAGATTAGTACAATGACTTTTGAAACATTTACACTATATATACACTCACCGGCCACTTTATTAGGTACACCTGTCCAACTGCTCCATCCATCCATCCATCCATTTTCTTTAACCGCTTCTCCATTCCGGGACGCGGGCAGCCGGTGCCTATCTCCAGCAGTCACTGTGCGAGAGGCGGGGGACACCCTGTAGTCCATCGCAGGGCAAAAATACTATGTGGCAGGGGCCACATAGAGACAAACAACCATTCACACCTAGGGACAATTTAAGAGTCACCAATTAACCTAACATGCATGTTCTTGGTCTGTGGGAGGAAACCGGAGTACCCGGAGTAAACCCACATGTGCACAAGGAGAACATGTAAACTCCACCCAGAAAGGGCCCAGGCCGGGATGCGAACCTGCAACCTTCTTGCTGGGAGGCGACAGCTCTAACCACTACGCCGCTGTGCCACTCTGTCCAACTGCTCATTAACGCAAATGTCGAATCAGCCAATCACATGGCAGCAACTCAATGCATTCAGGCATGTAGACATGGCCAAGACATTCTGCTGCAGTTCAAACCGAGCATCAGAATGGGGAAGAAAGGTGATTTAAGTGACTTTGAACGTGGCATGGTTGTTG
>JAOXNZ010000117.1:22085805-22099072 GCA_028566095.1 Kryptolebias brasiliensis
GTGACCCTACTAGGGGCATGAAGCCCCTGACAGCATAGCTCCTAGGATCATTGGGGCACTCAAACCCCTCCACCACGTTAAGGTGGCAGCCCAGGGAGGGGTGGCCTGTTCATACCTCTGCCAAATAATATCTTAGAGCTTTAGTAACTTTGTGCCCATACTTTTTGGGTCCAAACAGAAGCTGTTTGCCACAGGTCTTTTCATACTAATCTCAGCTTGCTTTGTAACCACATTTGCCCACTTCACATCCACCTTGGCAGCCACCCCAATGTACAGTTGCAGTCAGAGGTTTACGTACAGTTATCATGGGCATGAATGTTATGATAATTTCATGCTTTAAATATCTTATTTGAATTGTTCTTTTTCCAGGGTGAAATGATGATTCAAGATACAACTTCAGTCATTTTTAAAAACAAGAATTGGGTGGACAAGTTTGAATTTATTGTAGATTTTTTCTAATCCACACAGAGTTGAAATTATGATGATTTTATTCAACTGGAGTACATTTTCGAGTAGATTTTGACTTGTTTTATTAGTATTATGTGTATTGACATGGTTAGGCCAGGACCATGGGTTGTAGCCCCAGATCTCAAGGCCGAATAAATTATAAAAATGCAATTATGTCATTCACTCATAAAATAATGACAAGTTTGTTTGCTTGAAAACGCAAGCAGGCCAGGTTGTGCTTCTTTTTTTTGTATTGCATACAAGCAGCATCTGTTTAAATACACATGCACTGTTGAAAGTTTGTGCCTGTTTACACATTTCACCTGAGCAATTTCAGAACCTGAAGAGAAGTTAGAGAAGTTCCTCTTTTTGCTGGAGGAGGAAGAATTCACCTGTCTGCAAAGACAAACAGATGATGCATTTATTACACATCAGTATAGCTATATATCCATCCTTTGCTTGACACATTACACACTGTAATTGTTGTCACAGTGTTGTAAGCACTTACTGTTATTGACAGGTGTTTTTTTCATAAAGCATTATATTTGATCCTTATACTAGACCTCTGTGTGGTCCAGTAGTTGACTGATGACTTGATCTTATGCAAACTGGTGTAGAGTTGGTGCCTAATGATGTCCATAAAGGGTTGTGGGGATACACTATGTGCATGCAGGGTTAAATGCATGTGAGGATAGAAGCCTATGGTAAGCGTATGGATGCAAAATGGTAACAGTTTTGTATCCTATTGGTACAAAAATATACATACCCATTTGGTATGGAATGGTATTCACTTTGTATGAAATTATAACCATTGGGTACAAGTGAGGGTACCATTTGGCAGAGATTGAATTCACCTTCTTCAGAACATTTAAGAACCAGTACCTGTACTGGAACATTTTTTAAAACTGACGTATTATCTGTGTGCACCCCCTGCATGTTTTCATGTTAATTTGTAAATATTTTACTGTCGTCTAGCATTTATACATTCTGCTTGAAATCCACATATGAAATAAGTGTATAAATCATACTTGGAGCAGTGTCGACTGGCCCATGTATATAAAACTCAACAGTTGAAAGTGCCATTTAGCTTTGTAAAAAGCATCTACGAACACAGTCTGTATAAAGCTGTGTATTTGCAGAAAAAATAAGACTGATCTGTGTAGAGGTACTGATGTTTTTAACTATATCTCTGCCATGGTAATTCATCTTTAACTGCATATTTGCAATTATTGGTGTTATCATTAGCAAAAATTGGTTTCCTTCCATTTTTGGCACACCTCATAATTCAATTCAGATCCACCAAATGGTGTATAACTAAGGTTTTGAATTTGTAAATGGTGGCACATTGTTCATTTATGTTTTAGCACAGTGTCTGTGATTCAAGCCAAGTGGTCCCAGTGACAAGATCACTTGGCTTGTGAGACAATTGTGTGTTCTTGATAAACTTTTTTCTTTGTTTGTTTGTTTTCCCCACCTGCTAACAGAACTCCTGACCTCATTTTTCCCACAATCAGTCTCTATGGAAGCACAGTTCTACTCTACAGCCAACAGAGCTTTTTTTTCCTCTCAACTAAGTGTTGGGGGAAAAAAAGCTCCTAAAGACCAAAGGCTGTTCTAAAGACTTGCTAATCTCTTTCCTTGGTTGCCAGTGTGGAAGCAGAAGCAGAGAGTTCCCCTGACCTAATCCTCTGCTCTGGACTGTCTATTAGCCAGAAGGCCAGTGGGGCATGGGAGGGCTCTAAGGAGATTTCACCGCTTAACGGATGAACAAAATTAGAATGGAGTGATGATTGGATGGATATGTCTTCCTAACATGCTGTTTGGATGTAATATGATTTTAGATTCATTATTAAATTGTTTACGATTTAAGGTCATACTACTTGGTATATATAACATGATGCTATCAGAGTTTATTCAGATGGGAAAGATGCAGTTATTCGTAACGGTCATAACTATTTAAAGGGATGTAAATTAGTTGCATGTTTGAGGCGCTTAAGAAAGTAACAATATTATATAAGGTTGTTTGTGCTGATGTTTGTTTTTTTTTTATTACTTGAACTTTTTTGTAACAAGTAAAATGGCAGTGATTTTAATTCCCTGACTTTATTTAATTTAATATAAATAAATTTAACATTTGATGCCAGCTGTGCAATCAGGTCAGCAGAGAGATAAAAAAAGTCTGTATTACCGGTGGCAGTATTCAGAGTTTATAGAGTATACATGTAATACGATTCTGGAAGATTTTACAGTTGACTGATAAAAGATGGTTCATGTCAGAGAATCATTGGTATGGGTTTTTTAAAGAAATCTTTTTATTTGTCAGTGTTACTGAGTAGTAATCTGTTGTTTACACTTATACTGCCACAGTGTCAGTTATTCCACTTACTTTTACTCATTGTTTAGTCTAGACTTTTGGTTATACTTAGATGAAGAATTTTAGGCTTCACTTATTTTAGTTACAGGAATCTGAGGGAATAAAATCAGTGTCACAGCACAGCGTGATCAACTTTAGTGGCTTTCATAGTTTTATGGTGCTTTCAGACCACAAGGGACCGTTTCACAGTCCTTATAAGTTTTTGTGGTGATTTGCCTTTTGTTTTATGTTGCTTTGACACTTTTGGTTCTGTGGCAATTCAATGGCTTTATACCATCATTTATAGGGTCTTTTAGCTCCCACGTCTGGGTAGGTGGTTTCTTGGCTCTATAGGGACTTTCAAGTGAGGTAAAGGGATGTGATTAGTCCATAAACAAACTTTGATTGGCTGAGCCAGTTGAACGCTCTTCTAGCACCTGCGCTTATCAGATTGCATTCACATTGCTCGGGAAGAAGCTGCTTCTATCTTCTGATATGCACTTCTTTAAACATGTGCAGCACAAAGTGTCATGTGAATATCCGATGTAGTCTCGCACATTGTTGGCCAATTGTTGCCCAATTGTTGCACTATCATAGTATTTCCCTTGCGGTGCAAAGGCAAACACATAGATCCTTATAACCCCTCCATAATGGGGCTCACTCCTTATAACCCTCAAAGAGTCCTTTAACAGTTTGGTCCAAAAACACTAATAATTTAGTCCAGTGGAACAAAGATAGTACTTTTCCTACATGTAGGGGACAAGTTGCCACCAGTGATTATTGATGCTTTGTTTTACAGAGGCCAGACTCCTGCTGAATCAGACTTCCAAATCTTGGAAATTGCCCGCAAACTGGAAATGTACGGCGTCCGCTTCCACCCAGCAGCTGATCGAGAGGGCACCAAAATCAATCTGGCTGTTGCTCATATGGGGCTTCAGGTTTTTCAGGTGATCACTTCTTTGATACCAGCTTTGAACAAGACTCTGCTATTTTACAATGTTGCTAACCATTATAGTTGTCTTTATTTATCATTTCTTCCACAGGGCATCACAAAAATAAATACCTTCAACTGGTCCAAGATTCGCAAACTGAGCTTCAAGAGAAAGCGATTCCTGATCAAACTCCACACAGAGGTTCATGTAAGTTTTTATCAAGACATCATTATTTTATCTCAGATTTCACACTCAGCTGTGAATAACACCTGGTTTCTGTGTACGAATATACAGTTTCTTCTTAATCTTCATTTCAGGGCCCCTATCAAGACATTCTTGAATTTATGATGGCCAGTCGAGACCAGTGTAAAAACTTTTGGAAGATCTGTGTGGAATACCACTCATTTTTCCGCTTGTTTGATCAGCCGCAACCTAAATCCAAAGCAATCCTTTTCACTCGAGGCTCCTCCTTCAGATACAGGTATGAACTCATGACACAAACAATAGGATTTGTCATTATTTGTTTTGTAGGACTTTCTTTGTACAATTTAATGGAAAAATTGTATTATTGTATTATTATTTACAACAAGATTAAGTCCATAATTAAATATTCTTTGTGTCAGTGGACGGACACAGAAGCAGCTTGTGGAGTATGTCAAGGAAAATGGAGCTAAGAGAACCCCATACCAGAGGTGTGTGTCTTTGTGTGTATGTATGCTGGCAATCAGAAAGATAATTTGATTTCTTTAAAAGTCCATGATATTAATTCTGCCATGGTTTGTTTTTTCAGGAGAAACAGCAAAATAACAATGTCTGCTCGTTCCTTTACAATCGATGTGCCAAAACAGGTAAACAGATTGAATACATAGATGTCGTTTGTGCAAAATTTAAAGCAAAAACTTTTCTTAAATTGTACCAGAATTGAATAATTTATGCTTTTCTTTCCCTCTAAGTAATAATAACAATAATAATTTTTTTTCAGAACTTGTCATTCAGTGACAGTGCCCGGGACCTAGGTTTTCCTTCCTCCATCGCGGAGTCCTTCCATTCAGTTCACATGTCAAGGATTATTCCTCGAACTGAACTGCCACCTCAACCCCAACCTTTGTCCCCACTGAGCCAGTCTCCAGCACCTCCTCAGCAGCAACAGCAGCCGCTACAGTCTCGTCCGCATGCTACTAGACCCCCCAGTCCTCCGAAGGAAGATCCTGTCAAGGCTGCTTCCCCATCGCACTTCTCGTTTCAAGGTGCTTCTAGCAATCAGGCAGCAGGACACTGCAGCCCCATGTTTATGTGTGTTGAGAGTGGCACTTCCCAGTCGCAGCCCTTTAAAAATGGCAATGAGGATAATGAGCTTGGTGGGAGGATGGGCACTGGGTGCTCAGTGGGAGGGGGTATTGGCAAAAGAAAGGGGGTTCTTACACCGGAGGCATTTGAGGCAGAGCTTCTGCGCACAAAACAGAATCCCATTTTCTCAATGTCCAACTCACCACTGCAGGTTTCAGAGGAGTTCATTGATGATGATCCCACTGAAATTTCCTTTTATGGTGGGGGGGCAGAGGCCTACTCATTTATGCATGACAATAAAGTAGATCAGTTTGATTTTGTAGACGTAGCTGACCTCAGTAAAAACAGGATCTTTAGTGTTGGAATTGAGGACCTGAATGGAAATCCTAATGGCTTTCCTGACAGCATTGTTGGTCATTCTGAGACTAGCTCTTTAGTTAATAACCGCTCTGAGTGCAGCTCCTTAGATAATCTGGGGCTCAGTTCGGCAGGGGAGTCCATGTCAGTGGGCTACGGTGGCCCTGACTCATCCTCACTCCGCCTGCCAGGGTCTGACATCCAATCAGAAGCCAGCTCAATGGTCAACTTCCCAGCATATTCTGTGCGGTCTGAGAGCAGCTCCGCCGTGCAGTTCAGCGACCTGGTGGAGCAGCTTGAGCAGCTCAGCTACCCCCCCACCACCACTGAGGGGTCTGGGAACGGTAGCTCAGATTCAGACTCTGACTGGGGTTCTGACAGCATCCTTTCTCCAGGGCAGGACCTGTTTTATAGTAACCCGCTGACCGGAAGCAGTGGACTAGAGGGTTTTCTGCTTCAGTGTCACAACCTGCAGGCCCTGGCTCTGGCAGACCCCTCAGGACCCCCACATATTAACATGTAACATCCTGACAGCACTTAAGCCTTAAACTGAGGCCGTTAACTAACATGAGAAAGAAAAATGAAAAAAAAAGAAAAACTTCCTTTCGAAATAATGCATTTAGGATTTTAAACAAAAATACTTATAAAGGTGATTGCATTATGTGAGGCACTGGTGTTGAGCCATTTTCATTTATATTTGCAAAAGCCTGGTTTTAGCCTCTTCAGGCAGCGCTGTTGAGTTTATTTTTGTGGTATTCTTGAGTGCCTTATCTTTGTCAGTTTTAGTTTTCTTATCTACAGCACATAGTCTGTTGAGAAAATGGAAAGCCAACATTCAGAATATTTTTAGAGCATTTCAGACAAATCAAACCAGTTTGGACTTAGGAAGTTTTATATATTATTTACATAAATTTAGCATTTCTTAAACCAATAATGTGCCAGTTCTTTTACAGTATTCAGGTGTTTCTTGGTAAAGTTGAAACAGTCTTGAAGCGTGACCGTCTCCATCCATTTTTTTATGTATTTACTTGGCATTGTAGTTTCATATAAAACTGCACGTAGGAAAAGAAACTTGTAAGTAATGTAGCTTTCTGTTGATTTCTATTTACAACTATAGCTTTAGCCACAAGTAAGCTTAAAAATATCTCAACTAAAATACTTAATCAGTGGATAAGGGCTTTTATTACATATAATTATCTGTTTCCATTCTGTTTGTCAGGCAGCACTTCTTTTGCACTGTAGTTTACATTTGAATGCTCATAAATCATCTGTCTGTGATCTCACGTCTGTAATCTCAGGGTAAAAATGAAACCAATAGGTGCCCAGCTGCAGGGTCTCCCTTATTTAAAAACAGGACCAAGCATGCAATCTGTTTTTCATTTTCTCTTCTGTGCCTCACTGACACCTGCTGGTTGAAATAGTCATCACACGTTGTTGCTCACAGCATGCAATAGAAGTTTGGTTCATAATCTCTGAATTATTAAAAAGAAATCGACCAAAGTTAATACCAGCTAACATAAATGCTTCATGTTTTAAATAAATAAAGAATGTAAACAGTGTAGTAATGAGCCATTAGGTACTCACAACATACTAAATGAATGTATCACTTTATATTTATGCTATTCTTAGATAATGTTTTATGTCATATATTACACTACAGCTTACTAATTGCTAAGTTAAAATGCTGAAAAGCTAATAGTACTTATCATTTAACTAAAGTTGAAACTTGCATAAAACCTAAATGTTTTTTTCTAAATGTTCTAGTGTTCTGCCTTGTTTCATGTTCTAGCCTTAGCACACTTTGGGGTTTGGGTGTTGGCTCACTAAAAAAAAAAACAAATTATTTTAAGTTTATTGAAAGGAAACCAGTGTTTTGCACATTACCTATAGATTTTTTTAATATATATTTATTTTTTTAGCTTTCTTTTGCTGAATTTGAAGTTCTTGTATAGAATCAGTGTTTTGCAGCCTTTGATATATTAACATGCGCATTTTGTTTCCCACAATTTTTTGGAACTTCCAAGGCCTAAGATATATTGTCTTTTGAAGTATGTCTTAAAACAGTTCTAAGTAGATTGACATACTCGATGTAGACTCTACCATTTCATCGAGTTCAGTTTATGGATGTTTCTCTGATGTCTTCTCCTCTGGACAGTCTGAAGTTGTAGATTTGAAGTTTGGACCTGAAGTCAGATTTCAATTCTCGGAGCATGTTTCAGACTTTCCGCCACTTAACAGAATTATTCCTTGAAGCTCTTACTTTGTCAATTGATGCAGTGTGCTTTGGTCCCAGTGTACATTTATATCTTTTTGGATTTTCCCATCAAATATGTGCAAAAAAGGGGGGACATCTTGAACAAGATATCTTGGCCAGATGCTCATGTGTTCTCATTGTCATTTTTAAGGGCGACACATTGCCAAAACACACCAGAAGTGGATTTTCAGTGTCTCCGCGGTGGATTTGGACCATTATTTAACTTCAGATCTGTAAACTTGTAGAGTTTGCTGATCTGAAGTGTTTGTCTTTATGACTTCTTTGTTTTTGTTTTGTTTTTGTTGTTGTTTTAAACATTTGATTTTTCCACTTCAGAACTTAAGATTTAAGAACTATCTAACTGCACTTAGACACCAAGTATTCATCACTTAATCCTGAACATGTGTATATATACTAATTATAAACAACCTGTACTTAATGTTTGTATGTTCTATTCTCAAGAATAAAGGAATCACTTCTGGGTACCATGAATGTCAGACTTAAACTTTTTTTTGAGGTCCAGACGTGAATCAGTAGTGATTGGATTTGTATTTCTTACTTGGAAAGAAAGGTTCCTGTGGTTTTAGTTAGTTGTTAAATGATCTGTGTCATGGAGAAGCACCTCTCTGTTTCAGAGGGAAGAGACTGAATTGATGTGCTGTTTTTAAATGATTCAAAATGAAATTCTGCAGTAAAGAGTTGGGATCCTCTTCATCCCTCACAGAAATATCTCGGCTGATCCAAAACGTTTTGGTTGACTCAGAATCACCTCTTCCACCAGCCCCATTTTTATCTGATTACATTTTGTTGTTGAGAAGTTACTCGTTCAAACAATAATAGAAAAGAATGGTGTTTTCCCCTAACAAGCTAATTCAAACCAAAGCTTTTGTTTGATGCAGCAGACCCGCATGCTGTTGGGGGCTGGGTTGGATTTGTACATAAGATTCCTCAGCCTAATTCTAGTTAAAAGTGTGTGGGGGTGGGGGGGTGCTCTCTGTTTGGACAGGCCTTGTGCCAAGTCATTCCACAGCAAACCCCCTTCCCCTCCTGCAGAGGAGCCTGATGTTTCCTCCCCTACTTGCTTTTTGTGTCATTCCCTGTGGGCCGCTTCAGATCAACTATAAACAACATATTTGCCCTCCAGACAAGTCACATTCCTGATGAGTTTTTGTGAGCAATTATTTCCGGGTCGAGAAGCGAGTTTTATGTTTTCCTTTTTTTCACTTTCTCTCTCTCCACCCCTTTTTTTTTCTTCCCTTACTGAAGGGGAAGAGCAGCTGTAGTGATCCGTGACTCAGTAAAAAACAGCCTGGTGTTTAGTTTTCTTTTGTCTGATTTGTTGTGGTGAAAAACTTAACAGGCAGAACAGAAGCAGCAGAACCAGTTCTTGACTTGTATATGTTACATTTAATCATTTGTCTTTCGTTGGAGGGATTTGGAAACGATGCCTAGTATTAAATGAAAAGAAAAAAGTGTTGGAACCATCAGTTGTCTGTTTTGCAGCTCTTCTTTCATTTGCTGCCCGTGTGTGAGTGTGATTAAGTGTTTCACTTTCTGGAAAAGTTCAGCAGTTTTCTTTTAACACTGAAATAAGATACTTGTGATATAAAGCAGCAGGTTAAGTCAGGGGTGTGTTTGAATTCTGGCCAAGTTAAAGTTCATGTTTAGGTAGAGAGCTTTCCCCTTTTTCTTCACCTGAGAGACTAATTCTGTTTTATCTTACTTGAACAATCAAATCACTTTTGGAGTTTTTAATGAAACCTTTCCCTCTTTTGTAGATTCGGTAGTGGACAATCCTCAGCTCTCACCCCTTACCTCCAAGGGTTCCCTCTGCCTGTCGCCCTCCTTCCAGATGTCGACCCTCAGCCTGCCCAGCCAGGCCCCATCTCCCCTGCAAAGCCCCATCCTGAGCGAGGTGGGCAGCACTGCCAGGCTAGAGGAGGAGGAGGAGGGCAGGAGGAAGGTACACTGCTTGCATGCCACCCTTCCAACCACCCCCCTGCCTCACAACCACAAGTTATAGAGCACACAATTGAAAATTTCTTTGGTTTTTCCTGTAGCTTGGGAAGTTTTTGTTTTGTAGATTTAGATTAATATGCCTTTTGCATTTTCTCTTGATATGATTCTTTTTTTTTTTCTTTTTTTTTTTTAATAGACTTTTCTTTCTTCCCTCAGCGATTTCCCACTGACAAGGCCTACTTCATTGCCAAAGAGATCTTGACCACAGAACGAACGTACCTGAAAGACCTCGAGGTCATCACTGTGGTGAGTTTAAACAAAAAGGCAAAATCTTGACTGGAAATTGTTAATAGTTTAAAAAAAAAAGTTAAATCTTCAGTTGAGTACACAGAAACTACTAAAGATTAAAAACAAATATGAAAGATCTCCACAACTGTGTAGGCTTGAACCTGTAAATATGTTGGTCAATCAGCTACAAAATGGCCTAGCATCAACCCAAAATAGAATTTTCTTTCATAGTAACATGTTGAACTTTTTGAGGACTTCTGGTTCTATCCACTTTTTAATTTTCAACACTTAAACTTTAAAACAGACATTAAACACCAAAGTCAACCCACCAGAGCTATAAACTAATCAGTAATTGATATAAAATAATCTAATTCATATTATCTGCGATTAAATCTCTAACTCTCCAATAGGAAAGGGGTAATGCAAAGTATGTTGGTGAATGCAAGGCCTTGTTCATTGGCTTTGGTCGTGCCAACTGCATCTTCATCCTACTTTTAGGTCAATTTTAAACTTAAAACTGTATGACAATTTTTTTTTTTTTTTTTTTTTTTTTACCCTTTTTACCTTTTTTTTTTAACCAGGCAAGTCCCATTGAGATCACAGATCTCTTTTTCAATGGAGGCTTGGGCCTGAAGGCAACCTAACATGCATGTTTTTAGACTGTGGGAGGAAACCGGAGCACCTGGAGAAAACCCACACAAACACTAGGAGAACATGCAAACTCCACACAGAAAGACCCCAGGTCCAACCCGTGGATTGAACCCAGGACCTTCTTGCTTTGAGGCTACAGTGCTAACCACTAATCTGTCATGCTGCCAAAAATGACTAAAAATGGCTTCAGAGAAAAGTTTGCATTTCCCGGTTTAATAAAAAAACTAAAACGAAACATTACAAAGTGAAAGAAAACTACTTTCTGAGAACTTGCAGAAAAAAGTTTTGAGTGAGAAGCCTTCAGGAACAAGTGAAGTAGTAGTGGTTAGGTTCTTGTTTATTCTTTTGCATGTAGGAAAGTCTTACTGTTTGCGATTTACATGTCAGCCATGTCGGACGTGATTCACAGGAGAATTTTCAATCGGCTTCAATGTACAATAGATGTTGTTTTAACAGTACAAAGGAAAAAAGAATGTCAAGCAATGCCTTACAAAGGTTAAAAGTTTGCTATTGTCACAAATTTAATGAACTTTAAAATGGACATTATCAATGAGATTCAAAACATAACTGCAGCTTCTGTTCAAAGAAGTCATATAGTGAGTCTTGACTGCTTAAATTTTGAGTTTTAGTCACATGAAATTTAAATACTTTTGTAAACTGGCTTTAGTTTTCCCTGCAAAAAATATGTACAGTTCTCCAATACTTCCTGTAAATAAAAATGGTGGTCGTTTTGTCTTTCTCAGTGGTTTCGTAGTGCTGTAATCAAAGAAAATGCCATGCCCGAGGGCCTGATGACCCTCCTCTTCTCCAACATCGACCCCATTTACGAGTTTCATCGAGGCTTCCTGAAGGAGTTGGACCAGAGGCTGGCTCTGTGGTAGGGGCTCTCCTCGATTTGTTCTTTCTGATCCAATGCCTTGAAACTCCCCACTCAAACAGATTTGCAGACTTTTGTCAAATTCTCATGTTTTCACAGGGAGGGACGCTCAAATGCACACGTTAAAGGAGATTACCAGAGGATTGGTGACGTGATGCTGAAAAACATGTGTGCTCTTAAGGTAAAATTGCAGAAGTAGTTTTTTAAATTGTCTGCTGCCGTTGGCATGTTGGGTCAACAAACCTGTTGTCTTCTGTTTGATTTTTGTTCCCAGGAGTTTACCACCTTTCTGCAGAAACATGATGAGGTTCTAACAGAGCTGGAAAAGGCCTCCAAGAGGCTGAAGAAGCTGGAGACCGTCTACAAAGAGTTTGAACTCCAGAAAGTGTGCTACCTGCCCCTCAACACGTTCCTGCTCAAACCTATCCAGCGTCTCATGCACTACAAACTCATCCTAGAGAGACTGTGCAAGCATTATTCCACCGCTCACCGTGATTACGATGATTGCAAGGGTGAGTGTTTCTGTGCCTTTAGCATCTTTCAGCAAACGAAAATATCAATATCACAGCATGTTACAGTAACCTGTTTTATTGAGTTTAACTGGATGCTTAAAGAATTATAATTATATTAATAATGATCTGTCAGATGACATAACAGATTCCACTATGTCATTATTGAAATAAAAGACTAGCATTCCATGAAGGAATGCATATTGTCCACCACCTGTTATGTCAAAGTTTTAAACAAAGCTCATCTTGTGTTGAGGGAAACAAAGGAGATAAATCCATTTAGGTCAAATCTAAATAACTTTATGCCAGGTCTTATGTGATATCATGAGATATTGATTGTGGGATTAAATTATGTCAATCACAGTTTGCATTGCTGACAACTTTGGGCTACGACCACTACAAAGTCTAACTTAATATTAATGAGTATGAGGGCCCAACATCCACATATAGGGCTTGTGCTTACAGCCCAACACCGTGCAGGAAGATTGGCGTTTGCTAGTAAACACCAAAATTAGCAGATTCGCCATTGGCACCCTGTGCTCTTCACAGATGAAAGCAGGTTCACACTGAGCACATGTGACAGATGTGACAGAGTCTGGAGACACCGTGGAGAACGTTCTGCTGCCTGCAGCGTCCTCCAGCATGATGGTTTGGTGGTGGGTCAGTCATGGTGTGGGGAGGCATTTCTTTGGATGGCTACACAGCCCTCCATGAGCTAGCCAGAGGTGCCCTGACTGCCATAAAGTACCGGGATGAGATCCTCAGACCCATTGTGAGACCATATGCTGGTGCAGTGGGCCCTGGGTTCCTTCTTATGCATGACAATGCTAGGTCTCATGTGGCTGAAGTGTGTCAGCAGTTCCTGCATGATGAGGGCTTTGATGTTATGGACTGGCCTGCCTGTTCCCCAGACCTGAATCCATCTGAGCACATTTAGGACATCATGTTTTGGTCAATCCACCAACACCACCTCACACCACAGACTGTTCAGGAGCTAACTGATGCTCTAATCCAGGTCTGGGAGGAGATCCCTCAGGAGACCATCAGCCGTCATACAGGCACATGGAGGCCACACACACTACTGAGCTTCATTTAGACTTGTCTTGAGGAATATTCACTGACGTTGAATCAGTCTGTCATGTTATTTTCCACCTTCATATTAAGTATGAATCCAGATCTCCATGGTGTAATAATTTTGATTTACAGTGATAATTTTTGTGTTTTCTTCTCAATTAATTCCACTGTGTTAATAATAAAGTTTTTCAATGAGAATATTTAATTAATTGATCTCTAGAATGCGTTTTTTTACTGTTCCCTTTAATTTTGTGAGCAGTGTATGTACTCAAATGGAAA
>JAOXNZ010000117.1:22099220-22111164 GCA_028566095.1 Kryptolebias brasiliensis
GTGTAAAAAAGAAACTGTCTGGAGTTTAATGTTCCCATGTATTTGGGAAAGTTGGGAATATCTTAGTGCAAGTATTAATTATATATAACTACAGCCTTTCTACTAAATTTACTACCTTGGTCTGAGAGCTTTAATCAGAAGTCCTTCAGTCAAAGGAGTGGTTGTTTGGTGTTTGTGGTGTTACTTCAAATTATAATTTTGGCAGACAGAAGGTATAAACTGTGCTTCTAATGCATCATGAGAAACAAATTGAAGACAAAGTGCTTCTCTGATGTTATGGTTACCTGATGGTAAGAAGTGAGGGAGTGATTCTACTATATTTTATTTTAAATTTACCAGAGGCTCTAAAGGAAGTGGCGGAGATAGCCACGCAGCTTCAGAGCAGTCTCATTCGGCTGGAGAACTTCCAGAAGCTGACGGAGCTGCAGAGAGACCTGATTGGGATCGAGAACTTAACAGCACCAGGCCGGGTGAGTGTGCTGACACTAAGCAGAGGGTAGGGGGAGCAGGATGACAGGATAACACCTACAGATTCTCTGATTTTAGGAGTTCATTCGAGAGGGCTGCCTGTATAAGCTCACCAAGAAGGGTCTGCAGCAGAGAATGTTTTTCCTGGTTGGTACAAATCTACTACTGCTTCATATTAAAACTGACCATGGATGTTGGTGTTTGATCAGATTTTGAACTTTATCTCATTGTCTTTTCAGTTCTCAGACATGCTCCTGTACACAAGCAAAGGTGTCACAGCAACCAATCAGTTCAAAGTACACGGACAGCTGCCACTTCACGGCATGATTGTGAGTTTATAACCTGGAATTCTTTTTGTTTTAAGTTAAGTTGGTCCTGTATAGGTGCTAGTCTGATTCTGACTGTCAGAGGAGCTTTCATCCCCAATGATGAGATGCAACAGTTAAGCTAGTGTTAAAACAGACCTACAACATGTTGAGAAAGGGGGCGTGGGTCTCCTAACTTTACATGTTTCTGCTTCACTCCTGGCTGCAGCTCATAGTGTTGGATGCTCCGGTAAGTCTTAGCCCTGCCAACTTAGATGGCCAAGCCACCCCATCCCTTCCTCTCCCATGGCTCTGTAAACAAACTGAAAGGCACATGTGGCAGACTCAAAACATTTTAAACTGTTAATATAGGTATGTCTTTTGTATAAATGATCCTAGCCAGAAAAAGCTGGATATTATGAAAATTTGAAATGAGAAAAAAAGGAAGCGATTGTTTAATTTAGTTGTGCTTTTATTTCACTGCAGACCGTAGGAACCCAAGGTATATTTTGTCTTGTCCACTCATTAAACATTATATTTATTTTTTTTCTAACTACACAGTGTGTTTCTGTGTTGTTTCGTTCCTGGTAAAAATGTACAGTCTTATAAGGTCTTAATTGCATTTTTTTTTATTTCAAAATTTTCCACACATTGGTTTTTGGGGACGTGTTGTGACCGCAGCAGGTCAATCCAATCCCTGTACAGTCTTCTTCTACGGTCTTGTCTTGTTAATTTTTCAGCTTGTGGATTTATATTATTGTATTAAAGAATCAACACCATTTGAACTTTATTTGTTTTGAGGTTACGTAAATAACAGTTAGGTGTGTATGTTGTTTATCTGATGGGTGTTTTTATTTCTTAAAGACTAATAACAGGAAGCTGAAGGAAGCATGAATATGACCCACTCACTGTTCACTTCCAGATGTATAGATGCTTCGGTAGAGGCTCTTTGGCAGCTCTTTCTGTGACAGTCAGACCTCTTGGATTCTTTCCTTTTTTTGCCCCTAATGTTAAATTGGTCACCTTCAGCTATGTTTTTCAAAGTACCATTAGACACTTGTTAATGCTCATACTATCTAATATTTTGAGAGTGCGTGTGTGTTTTTTTTTTCTTCTTTCCTAGGTTGAGGAAAGTGAAAATGATTGGTCAGTCCCGCACTGTTTCACCATTTATTCTGCTCAGAGGACTATTGTTGTGGCTGCCAGGTGAGCTGTTGAAGAAAAATCACTTTGCTTCTTGACGTTTCTTATCAGAAATATTATTTAATGTATACAGAAATGAGCCAGTTTTACCTGAATGTTTTTTTAAATCGCTGTCTGTTGAAATGAAAAAAAAGGGTTTTTACACATTTTTAGGGTTTTGTAAAAAACGGGGGTCCTGTTCAGACCTGTCATTAGGTATTCATCTTGAAGGATTCAACTGCAGGTGGACAGCTCTGACCGATAACGTTCACACCTGGCAGGAAAAAACCTTTTTGCAAAGAGAGTCAAAACTGACATGTTTATGCCACAGTGTTTATCTCTTAAAAATGAAAACAGAATAAAAAGAAACTCTCTATCCATCGTCCTGCAATCCACTCTAATTAATAAAATCCAAACAAAATGAACATTTTTATTGAGAAGGATTCTGATGAACAGTTTATTAAAACATTTTGCCGAAACAAACAAAAAATGCTGCATCTTCTGAATATTTCCAAGGATCACTGTTTAATTATGTTAAATCAGCCGGCAGCTGAGCTGTTTGTTTGTTTTACTCTGAGATGTGCAGATAATAACTTTGCTGCTTGTGTGGGGTCACGTCAGTTTAGTTGGAGGTCCTATATCGAGGCTCCAGGACAGATTGTGTTCAGACCATGAAACATAAAAGATAAAGTGTAAGCTAAGTGTAATGTGCAAACTAAGTCTAGCAGGTAGAACTTTGTTTTAAAAATGTAAGCCTATTTTTTATTTATTTTTTTAATGGATCCAACACACTAGCACTGCAAAAGAAATTATGTCAAACTTGCTTCAGCTCTTTCTAAAATTCATCAATGAATAATTAGAAACAAACAAGCAGACGCATTGCTGTTTTTTCTGTTAGTTTTATAAAAAAAAAACAAGAACAAAAAACAGTTGTGCGTCATTTTAAGATGCTGGCATGCAACGTCATATGCATTCCTTCAAGAAGTGCTTCTTTTTAATTCCGTGTCTCTTCATTTGTTTGTCTTTGTGTGTGTGATCTCAGCTCTAAAGTGGAGATGGGGAAGTGGATCGAGGATCTGAACATGGCCATTGACTTGGCCAAGAAGTCTCAAGAGAAACCCAGTGTTTTCCTTGATGCTGGCCTCACTGATCACTCCAACCGTAAGAAGTGCCCACTTTCATCTTTTTTACTTTGAGCTGAAATGTGTTTCCTCTGTGACTATTTCCTTTATATTCCTCAGTGAATAGACGATTCCTTGAGTCACGAACAAGTTGACTGTACAGTTTAATCCCTCTCCTCCGCACAACTTCCTGCCCTCCCTCCTCCCCCTCCCCCCAGGATCATCTGATGAGGTTTCTCTGGAGCAGGAGTCGGAGGATGACATGAACTCCTCTCGCACATCACTGGACAAGCAGACCCACCACCGTGCCAACACAACCATGCATGTGTGCTGGCACCGCAACACCAGTGTGTCTATGTCTGATCACAGCCTGGCTGTGGAGGTACTCCTCCTCCGCCCTCAGTGACCTACACACTTACACCTCTACATAACCAAATACACGTGTCAAAACACAAGCCAGAAGCATTTCACACTCTCTTCATTGCTGCATCCATGAAGAGGAGATTAAAACAGCCTGAAACTTAGTGTTTCACCTTTTCTTTAGAGCCTTCTAGTTGTTTTTTAATGCTCCTCTTTCTTCTGTGTTCCTGTTTTCCTCTTTCTCTGACTGAAGTGGGTTCTGTTCTGTGACTGCTTCTATTATTTGCATAAATGTGCATGCAAGAAGACCTTCTCTAACAGTGATATTTCACCCCACAGGCCTGGTGGATTGTTCTAACACCTCACCGTTCCCTCTCCTTTTCTTCAAAGCTAACAGGCTAACAGTTTCTCTGCACCCTTTCTTCCTTTTCTCTCTCACGCTCTCAGTCTTCGGCTCTCCAGCCGTCTCGCCCGAGCTTCCTCCCCGTTACCTCCTTGGTCAGGGACAAAGACCAAACACCATCACACATGTTTGCTGGTACCGAAACCAGAATCTTTCTCTCACTGATTACCTGCGCATGAACCAGGTACTGGAGCCGGGGGCTATTATGGCTCAAATAAGTGTCATCTGAATACAGCTGACGACTTTGCTGCTTGAAATGTAAATAAAAACGAAATGTGATGATTTGAAAATCATTTGAACTCTACATTCATGGTGAAAATCAGTGATACCAGACATTTTATCCTCAGATAAAATCACAAATTCTCAGACAGGTTAACAGAATTGAATATAAAATGAAAGAAATACTCTTGAAATGACAGCAAGCTTTTTTTCAGGATCAGTTTAATAAACAAAACTAATAGTTTTTTCCTTCTTTTTACAAACTGGGTCAGTTCAGGTTAAAAAGAAGACCTAGCTGAGTCAGCTGTTTTGTAAACTGAAAAATTCTTATAGTTTGAGTTTACTGGTAGTTTGTGTGTATTAACAACTTATGTTCCAGGGACACCAATCATGGTCTCATTTAAAATCCCAGCATGCAGCAACAGTTTCCACTATCCTTAGTGACATAAAGCAAACTGACAGTGAATATGTATTTCAAAATCATTTCCATTGATCAAACTATTAGAGTTTAAACTTCTTAATATTCTCCTTGTTTTCCCCTCATCTGTATCAGAACCAGCTGTCAGGTTACCTCCTGAGGAAGTTCAAGAACAGCAATGGCTGGCAGAAACTCTGGGTTGTTTTCACCAACTTCTGCCTGTTCTTCTACAAGACTCACCAGGTTGGCTTACATGTCTTCAGTTTTAGATTTAAAGGAAAATTACAACCATTTTGCAGTTGGGTTCTTACCTTTTGTACATGGCTATTTATATGACCTTAGTTTGGAGAAATACAGTAGATTTTAAGCTTCTGGTACCCCAGGTCTCAGCACCTGGGAGCATAGACTCTGTTACAGTGATCGGTTGGTTGCTGTTTGACATTGGCAGAAACAAATGTGGCACCATTTAAGGGGAAATAAACAGGCTTTCCAACAATGTAAGATTCATTGTCAAGAAGTATTGTTACAACAAATAAGTAATCAACCAAACACAAATTTCTTTATTTTTTGTGGTACGTGTAGTTTGCATGAACTGAAATATTCTTTTTTTTAAGATTGGAGATGTTTTAAGGCAGCAGCCATCTGCTTGGGAAGTGGCCTCACTTGGACAAGTAGTTATTAGTCAATATGGTTCAAGTTGTCCCGCTTCGGGTCACTGTTGTCTTAAAAACCTCCAATCTACAAAATGCCATAGTGGTTTACACTCTCTGTGTTATTTGAATGTTTACATCTCTACCAGTTTTACATTACACAATTACTCTGACAGATTTTCCTAGCAAAACTGACCCCAGGCTGCACTGGAAGTGTTACCACTAGTTGCTGCTCCTGGATGTCCAAGTAAATAATCATGTAATGACAGTTTGATGGTGGTTTAAAGGTTTACAAATAACGCTGACATGAACATTTTGGAGATTAGAGCTGTTTTAAGTGTGATCAATCCATGTTGGTCTTAGCTGCTTTCAGACTAGCCATTGGCTCATCAGTCCTGTCAGACGTAAATTCCATTTCTCCAAACTGAGGTCATTCACTGAGTTATCTACCACAGTTAAGGTATTAATTCTTCAGAACCTTTCCACAAATCTTCACTTCAAAATGGCTGTAAAATCCCTTTTTAATGCTTCTCCTCAGAAGCGAGCACAGCTGTAACAGCACATTTGTCGTTTTAGGACGACTTCCCTCTGGCTAGCCTCCCTCTGCTCGGCTACACGGTCAGCATCCCCGATGAGTCCGACAGCATCCACAAGGAGTACGTCTTCAAGCTGCAGTTCAAGTCACATGTTTACTTCTTCCGAGCAGAGAGCGAGTACACCTTTGAGAGGTTTGCTATGTGTTTCTAAATGTGTTCAGTGTTCTCTTAAACTGCTTATGTCCAACTGAAGTCATGTCTGCTGTCCTGTCTCCACAGATGGATGGAGGTGATTAAGAGCGCAGCGAGCACCACAGGCCGGATGAGCCTGCTCATACCTAAAGGTGGCCCCGTGGAGATGAATGGAAACTGAATGAAGTGTTGTGTATCCGGAGGCTGGCCCTCTGGGGCTTCATAGTATCATTATTAAGTAAAGTAAAGTCCAGTAAAGATTTGGACTTTAACAACTGGAGACTGAATGAAACTGCCAGAATAAGTGTTAATGATTTTCAGCTTCTTTTTAATGATTTGTGCATTTTTATAGTGATTTAAATGTTAACATACACCTCAGTATAAGGGATATAATGAAAGGGAGACTTGTACATTATTGTTTGTTTGCATGTTTAGAGCTGAATTTAGTTATTTACATAGACTGAAGGGAAATAGTTTATTGGGACCAGCCACAATGCAAAGGGCTTATTTTGATGCCGTTTGAAGAACTCCCTGTATTACGACTGAAGCTTTACTGCATAAAGTACGGTACATTGCGATGCGATGAAACAGTATGTGAAACATGAAGGTACAGCCAGTATGTGCTCTGTTCAGTGTTTCGTTTACCAGTAAACACAAGTGTGTGAGATATGAAGGTGAGCAGAAAGGTAATAAAATGTTAAAGTTGAAGACAAAAAGTTGGGAAGTTCTGTTAGATTCGTGCTGCAATTCTGACTCAGCTTGAGTGATCTTTAATCAGCTGGTTTAAGCAAGATTTATTTCTAAAACACTTTTATTTTTTTTTTAAAGGTTTATTTGCAAGCGGTCTTTCAAGTGATTTAAAAAGGAGCTGTTCTGCTTAAAACTCCAGATTAGTTGCGGTCAGGTTGGCGCTCCATGTCTTTATTATCAACTGTAATCAGATGTATCCTGGTTTATTTTCTATAGGGATAACATCTTGAGGACATCCTGCTCAGTCTGTGTGAAAGTTTCTCTCTGAAAGCTGAAGAACATATTTTGAAGTGATATTTTCTGTTTTAGATAAACAGGAGCTGACTTGGTGGAGGAACAGTTGACAGTTAATTTTGTGTGCTACATAAACTCATATTATTTGGTATCTATTTTCTGTGGAGACTGGAATCTTCTGTGTGTGTGCTGTGTGTGTGTGTGTATGGACACACCATGTTGTCCCCTGCCTCTGGAGCCTCAAGGGAACGTGATAAGAGGCTGTTTCAGTGTTAGAGACTGACTTTGTTGCACAGTTAACACCCAGCATGTTAATGTCATGTTCCTGAACACCCGCATGTAGACCTCATGTTATTCCATTGAAAACATAAATAAAGCTGAATTTACATCTAAGTTTGAGTGCTTCTCTGCATTTCATTTTATTTATACTTTGTTTACTAAAGTAACACTAGAAATTGTTCTTACCTCCATTGTGCATCTGAACTGTGTGTGTCACATCATGTTAAAGGTTGCTCATAAACAACCATTGTAGGTTGTTGCAAAAAGTACTCATCCCCTAACTTTGATTTTATTTATAAGTAATGGACCTACACTAAATTCTTGAGATTACTGAAGTTGAAAGTGGAAAAAACTGTTTTAAATCTTTAAAAATATAAAGCTGTAAGGTTTTATGTGCATATGGATTTACCCTCTTTGCTTTGTAGCCCCAGGCATTACCTTCAGAAATCACTTTAATTAGTTGAATAGGATGTAAGAGTCAGATGATCTCAGTATATAAACGGCTGTTCTGTTAGTCCCCAGAACAAACGGCAGGTCAGCACCTCGAAGCAGTAAACTCTACCACCAAGCAGGAGACGTCAACAAGACCAAGGAATGCCCCACACGGGTCAGAGACAAAGATGCAAACAAGTACGAATCAATAAATCTATGAAAGGCTTAGCATTTTTTTTTAAAGAATATATATTTACCACCAGCATTTAAGCCAGAGCTTGTAAAATAAAAACAATGTTCTGTGTGATCTTGTGATTCTGTAAGATCTTACAAGATCTGTTAGCTCTCAGAGTATGAGTTGTGAATAACTCTCAGCTACTACCATACCAAATTTTAGCTCAATATGTTGTAATTTTGACTGAGTTGTAGTCATTTGTATTTGTTAGCGTTGATTAGCTGTGGCAGCCATCCAAAGGTTAATCAGTTGTAGATGTACATCCAATGATTTCTGTATGGGGTTTTGACAACGAATGATAAAAATAATAAATTAACTTAATACTAAAATTGAGTATTGACTTGAATAGTTATGCATGTTCAGGTGCTTTTTTTAAAAATGATTTTTAATACGCCTTTTTGTTTTTCTCCTTTTGATTTTTTGTTTGTTTAACTAAAAATGGTTTTCATCTTGAAAGTAGTAGTTGTGTTACTACCCCCCCCCCTTTTTTTCAATTTTAAATCTTAGCACGACAAGAGGGGAGGGGTAAATATGTTTGCTACTCGCTGTAGATGTTTAAAATGCTCCTCATCTTACCAAAGGACAACTTCAGTCGAGCATTTGTGAAGCTGTCGTCAGCCGAGTGAACATTTGTGCTCAAAAACAAAAAAATTGTGGCTCACCTTTGAGAATCTACATGTTTCTTCTCTAAATTCTGTTATCTGAGCTGAGATCCAAATGTTTTTAGACATGCAAAATGAGAATGCAAGTACTGAGTTTGTTGTAGATGACGTGTGAAACTGGGACAGTTAAAGCAAACATGCAATACAACTTGAGCCACAACTAGAACATAGTATGATAAGATCTCAGTAATTATCTGGACGGCTGTTTCACTCAAAAACACAGGTGGTTAAAGCTGTAGAGCTTTACATTTTAATCCATTTAATGTTGAATTCAGCTTTCCCGCTGATCACCTTTTTTAGTTACCTTGAAATTGGACTTCATCTCCAAGATCAAATCTGATTTTAGTTTCTCATAAACAAAACAGGGCATTCCCCAGACGTGTCCTGACGGCTCCGACGAGTGGGTGTGTTGGCTTTCCCTGAACCGTAGATAGTCCGGCCTTCCAAGGAAGACCTGTTCAAACATTTTCCTGCTGGGGAGTGAAGAGGGTGTGGATGTGCTCACACTTCACTGTGGTTGTGTTTTACTTCAAAACAACGCAGTTGCGCAGTGCTGAGTCTGCTCAAATACTGTAGATGTTTCAAGATTAAAGTTATCCAGTCACAACTAATAGACTTGTAAAACGCGTCTTCCAATGCTCGCTGTTATTACAACTAGAGAGGTCAATAAATAAATTTGTCTATATGAGAGGCATCATGATGAGGCAAAGACTGACTGTTGTAATATTTGACCTTGTTAAATCTGCTGCAGCAGGCCTACATAAAGACACAGCAATGAGTTTAATTTGTGTCAGAAACCTAAAGAAAGAGGGAAATGTCAGAGAAACTCATGTTTGTATGTTAAATATGAAGGTACGAAAGTCTTGTTTCTGTTCACCTTTAAAAGAAATTATTAACTATAAGGTATCAAGTGTTTTCCCTGAAATGGGTATTATTACTAACATTTAGGAATTTTATGTCCTTGTCCATGTTTGAATTGATATGTACTGTAAATGTGATTGTGGTGCGCACAGTCCTCCATCCATTCATCCTTTGTTGCTTATCTGAGACCAGGTTATGGGAGCATATCTTAACCATAGATCCACAGCTGTCTCTTCCAGTTCATCCAGAGGAACCTCGAGTTCTCCTCCCAGTAGAATATTTCTGAAACACCTCCCCTGGAAAGCATCCAGAAGCCCAAACCACCTCAACTGGCTCTTTTCGATAGGAAGGAGCAGCATCGATACTGTAAGCTCCTCTTAAAACTTGAAACTCTACACCCTTTCACTGAAGGTGAGTCCAGCTACTGTGCAGAGGACGCTCATATCAGCTGCTTGTATTTGTGATCTTCTTTTAGTTATTACTCATAGCTCATGCTCATATGGAACAATCAGTAAAATGAGAGCTTTGCCGTTTCACCACAACAAATTAGCACAGTCTCACTGCAGACACCATCCCAGTCCGCCTATCAATCACTCTCACTTGTGAACCCTGAGATACTTGAACTGTTTTGCTTGAGGCAGTGGCTCATTCCCAACCCGGAGTTGGCATCCTACCATTTTCTAAATGAGAACCATGGGCTCGGACTTGGAGGTGCTGATCTTCATCCCCGTTGTTTCACACTTGGCTGCAAACTACTTCAGTAGATTGTATATTTTCAATTTTTTATCTCTCCTTAAATACTTCACTAAAACAAAAAACAAAGTAGGATATTTTTTTTACTACCTTTTGGTTGAGAAGTTGCTACCAGAAGAGCAGCCACAGTCTTCATTCTCTGTTCATCAAAACACCAAGAAGACCAGATCCTAAAGCCAAAGCTTCACATCATCTATTAATAAACCACTGGGTGATTTATTTTTTATTTTTTTAATGGCAACATTCATCTTGTTCCTCTACGATCAAAGGTATTACCCTAAATGTCAATCTAAATATGATTTTATGCTTATTTCCTAACATTTAAAGACTGATTGAAACTCCTTTGTGAATGTTTTGTTGGGCAAACACTTCAACTATTAAGGATCTTTCATGGCATGAGCATGGAAGCAACCCTCATTACTATTTGGCCATTTTTCTCTTGCTAATGACACAATTTTCAATTCGCCACTCCTCCCGTGGCTTTGAAAAACCCTTTTTGAAAAATCATCAAATTGTGTAGCTCAATCAGGAATATGTGTTGTAACGTTTGATTGATGTGCATTGTATGGCATAGAGAAAATGTAAAATCTGCAAAAATGTTCCCATAGACAACAATGGGATTTCTGCAAAATGTGTGAAAACTCAGCCCTCTTTGGAGCTCAGTAACTCAGACAGACTTTATAGTAGAAACATCATTCAGTTTAAACAGGTTGGAAAGAAAGTAAGTTGGACTTTATGACTGAACTGGTGTTTTGACAGTTATCACGGTTTTTTACACAATCACAGTTTAAGTTTTGTGGGTTTTGAAGATTTTACCACAAGACGTTGAGCTTGTGAGTGTAATGCTGTCACACGCTAACCTTTGTGCCATCTAAACTTTTCTAAGATTTTGCAAACTTCTTTAACTCTCTCAAACATTACACTTCTTCTACAATTTATGCATCAAAATGTAGGTATTTTGTTTTCTGTCACCCAGTGTTTTTTCTCACTGATATAGGACTTGTGTTGTTTTTTTTTGTTTAGTTTTTTTCTCCAATACCCCCAGAGTGCACAGTTCACACATCCAAACTCTCACTGACTTCTATTGTGTCTGGGCTCAGAATTTTCTCCTCAAAACTGGAAGCGAAGGGTCTTTTTTAACTTGCCATTCCTCCTACATAAAACACTGCAGACTCGTAAAAATCGCCATTCCAATGCGACTTGTAGTTTTTGCACAGTGACTGTGTGCCTTTTTCTTATTAGGAGGGCTGTCAGGGAGTGACAGACACATGTGCGCGGTTACCATGGTGACCCTAATGAGCCACTGGCAGCAGCTTTAACATTTCTTTGAATCATGGTTGTCTTTACACTTCTTATACAGTTTATACATCAAAATGTCAACATTTCGTCATCTTAGATTATTACAGAAGAAAGTCCCAAATTATTATGGGCTTAATAGAAGAAATCAATACTTTATTGATCCCCTGACGGAAAATTATTTAGTTATGTTGAAGCTCGTAGGAGTAAGAATTTTAAGCAGGAGCTCCACTGGTAATTTGACATTCTGTTACAAATCTATTACAGAGTTAACATGGCAATAGCACGATGCTAGAAAATACAAATTGAATTGAAAACATTGCCAGAAAAGTGTTAAATCGGTGCATATTTCACACTTTGTAGAACATTAGTTTAGATAGTTGTGACAGCTGACTTCTGTCTGACATGCAGTGGCCTGCTATGTGGGTCTCCCATTTAAAAGAAAAATTAAAAAAGTAAAAGTGAGTAATATTTGAAGAATCTATAGGCACACCTTTAATAAAGCCTTGTTATTGATTGATAGCTGGGACACTGGCTCACGTTGTGTGTGTGTGTGTGTGTGTGGGGGGGGGGGGGGTGCGTGCATGT
>JAOXNZ010000117.1:22122404-22134751 GCA_028566095.1 Kryptolebias brasiliensis
AAACTTTGATTTTTTTTAATGTACTGGGTTCCTTTTTATTGTAAACTTTATCCAATTTTCCAAAACGCACCATGAATCTGTTTTTCTCACAAGTTAGCCAATCAGGATTGGGCTCTGGGCAAAAAAGGTTTCTATGCCCAATACTATTGGTTATCGATAAAAACGTCCCGCCCCTTTTGCCGATACTCTTTACTCATTGGTCCAGCACATTAGAGTGCAGAGAACAACAAACAAGATAGGGTGTACATCGTCGGGATGGATGCAGGTAAGCATTATTTTATAGTTAGTTAACGTTTGTTTCTCTGTCTGACAGTATGGTTTAACTAAAAATATTTTTAGCATCGTCATCTAATAGATAATAATGGTTTCCCCCACTTTGTCTTGACAATACTGGCTAAGCTTGCCGTTGGGTGAAAACAGACCTAAATTGCTTTGTAGCCTCGGTGACGTTAGCTTGCTAAAGTGATGAGTAAAGCTAACTAACGCTGCTAAATGTGCTGAAAGCTCCTCGTTGACAGCTTGCTGTGTCACCGTATAACTAAAGTTACTGTGCCTCAGTGTCAACAGTGGGAATGTCACGTGTTCATGTTGAGTTTATTGTCCAAGAAGTTGCCCTAAGTCCTAACTTTGACTGTTTTTTATTAACACTGTTCCGCCTTAAGACGAGCATCCCAGCCGATTCACGACCATTACATTAGTGTTTGTTTCTAACATGTTGTTAGCACCGAGGTAAAGAGGAGCAGATTTGGCTTCCTGTTTCATTTTATTCTCATTTTGCGAATACCCAGCAGTAAGCTGAGTCTAAATCTACAAATCACCGCTTTCTGATGTCTGTTCAGATGATGTTACATCGACAGAAGATTTAAAACGTTATAACATTATCGACGAATCCCAATAATCACCAGTCACAGTGTTTGTGTGTATTAACAGACACCATTGAGCCAAAACAAGAATTGCCTGCTTTTTCGTAGGAGGAAGTGTACTCTTGAGTCCTTTGTTTCCAGCTGGAGTGTCTGTATCTTCACACACACACTAAGATTAAAGATGTCTTACACAAACTGGACTTCTTACTACAGGATTGTTACCTGTTGCACATCTGAAGTCACTGTTTTGACCTCCAAGCCAAGCTGAAAGTGTTTGACATACGTAACCTTTTTATAGGTGACCCTACTTGACAAACAATAAACAATAAAAGGTTTTATAAAGCTTTACTAATGCATTTACAACATTGTATGAATGCTCTTGTCTCGCCATAGAGTTTATACATCAGGTTTTCTGACATTTTTGAAGTACAACAATAGATAAACAAGGCCTAGCATTCCACTGCCGTCCATGCCAGAGTTATAGCTGTTTTGGTCAAACCCTGTAAATGACAGTATGTGTGATCTCATTGAATATTATGAGATGTTGCGTGATCTGTTAGGGCTCAGAGTATATGTTGTGAATGACTCTCAGCTACTACCACACCAAATTTTAGCTCAATGTCTGTACGATTGACAGTTATAGCCATTTTTGCGTTAATGTTGATTAGCTGTGGTGGCCGTCTTAAACTGGGGTGACTCCAAAAGTTAATTTATTGTAGATTTTCATCCAATGATTACTTTCTAAAAGTTTTCAAAAAAATCCATCCAGTTGTTCATGACATGTTTTGCTGACAGAGTTAATGCCAAGGTTTTAAGCAAATATTCTGCACAGCATGTAGTGCTCAGAGTATGTGCTATCGCACCAAATTTTAGTTTAATATCTGTAAAATTGACTGTGTTATAGCTATATTTGTTTCCTAACCTTAGTCAGTTGTGGCGGTGATCTTGAATTGAGTTGTCTCCAAAAGCTAATCAGTTGTAGATGTGCATCCAATGATTACATTCTTAGAGTTTTATTAAAATTTGCCCTGTAGTTCATTGGATATTTTGTGAATGCTGCAGACATGGGCAAAAATATTTCCCCCCCCATTTGCCTTTGGCAGCGGGCACCTTTGGCCTTTGAGTAAGAGAAACAGTAAGACTTCGAAATTTAGTTTTTGAAATGCGTTTGGTGCAATATTTAGGCTTTTGGTCTGCTAGCATGTAAAATGCAAGCAATTTCAGTAGACAGAAACCTGATATAAATATATCTTGTTAAAGATTGCTATATATATATATATATGCTGATCCTGGAAATGATTGGGGTTCTTCTCAAGCAGCTAATGGATAGTCCATCTTATCTCTCTGCCAGATAGCTTCAGTCATTTCAGCCTCAACAATTCCATTGCTAAACACATTAACAATAATAACAGTAGTAATAATAATCAGCAGCTCTTTCTTCTTTTTACTTCTGTATGGTCTTGTTTTGCAGCTACATTGACATACGACACACTTCGATTTGGAGAGTTGGACGATTTTCCTGAGACCTCAGAGCCTGTGTGGATCTTGGGGAAAGAATACAATGCACTTAAAGGTGGAATATTTAGACATATAGTGTAGTCAATTAAAATGTGTTCAGCAAAGACCGCCCTGAAAGTTCATCCATTAAAGTTGATGTTCTAAGTGTCGATTTCTGCTCTTAACGCAGTGAAAGATGAGATTTTATCAGACGTCACTTCGCGACTGTGGTTCACATACAGAAAAAACTTCCCGCCGATTGGTGAGTTGACCAAACAGCTGTGTTTGCAAGTCGAAGTCTTGAGGTTTTTGCTTTTAGTCATAGAAGGAGAATCCTAAATGACTCCCTGATGTGTTACAGGGGGCACTGGGCCAACATCCGACACAGGATGGGGGTGCATGTTACGGTGCGGCCAGATGATCCTAGGAGAGGCCTTGGTGTGTAGGCACTTGGGTAGAGGTAAGATTTTAGTTTAGTATAAAATAGAAACTAGATTTTATCACTGTGGTGCGTGTGTGTATTGCTAATTTTCAGTGGATTAGTCTGTACCAAGCAGAACTTGTTTTAGTCAGACGTGACAACCGGCTTTTTGTTGTCAGACTGGAGATGGGCCAAAGGCCAGAAACAAAGAGAAGAGTACATCAGTATTCTCAACGCCTTCATTGACAAAAAAGACAGCTATTATTCCATCCATCAAATCGGTGAGTAGCAAGCGTCAGACCCTTCCAGTTATATGACAGGATCGCTTAGGAGTTTGTATAAAACTAAAGTGTTCCTCATGAATGCTGCAGCCCAAATGGGAGTCGGAGAGGGAAAGCCAATCGGACAGTGGTATGGACCAAACACAGTCGCCCAGGTTCTAAAGTAAGAATTGAAAAATCCAGAATTCTGCACAAATACTGAACAAATACATGAAACTATTTATATTTCTTCCAAATAATGCTAATTATTGTTTGTCTTTTGGTCAGTGTGTTGGCCAGGAATGAGAAAACTGGGAGACTTCTTCCCTGGAAGATTTTTGAAAAAATGAAGTTAACTGGTGAAATCTAGGAGCAGTTTGGGAGATTTTTATGTGTAATAACAACTTGCTTAGACTCAAAAACAACTTTATTCCATTTTATTTTAAAACATGTAACGTAGGTTGGGGCATTTGTCAGGGACCTTTAATGTTGAACAGAAATCCTGGTTGGTAAGGGTTTAATTTCCACGTATGGCTCGCTTGTATCAGTGAGGCTGACTTCAAAATAAACCACTCAGTTTAAGCAACTGTGTTTTGAAATCACTTGCAAAAATACAATATTTCAAAATTAGTTGCACCAAATGTTTGAAAGAATGACGCACAGTAGGGCTGGGAGACACTCTAACAACCGATGTCAGACGTGTTTAAGCAACTCTTATTTCTTTTTTTAAGGAGGGGCAAAGCAGCAATCCTCAATGTCAAATATAATCTCCTTATTGTCAGTACACAATATATTTGAAAGTCAGAACCTGCAAGAATAATAATAATTTTAACAACAAAATAATATAATTTAAATAATAATAATATAATTTTTTACAGTCACTTAAAGATATAAAGTTCAAATAATCCCCACACTTAGAGATGTGAAATCAATCATTTTATTTTTGCTCAGACATTTAAAAATATATTTCAAATTGTATAAAATTTATTTCCTCATTACCTGTCACTTTATTGTTTTTGCTTCCTTTGGTGCCATAATATGGCGTTGTTGTTTAATTATTTATTTTTTCTTAGTACGATTACAGTCCAGATTGATTTTTATCTCCCTTATCAATACATTGTGTTGCTGTTCATGTCTACAGTTTGACATGACAGTATTTCTTTGGCCTTATTTTATTTTTTCAGATAATTTGCAACTGTTAAAACAAAAACCGCCCAACTTAAATAGCTTATTTATATTAACAGAAAAGTTCAACTAAACCTAAAAGCAAAATTAGAGTACAGTATTAATATTCTACTTTGCCACTTTATGGAAAAAACAAAGTTTTGCATCTAAGGAAGTTTTTAAAAAGTGTCTTTTTCATTTGTTGTCTCATTTTCAGGAAGCTAGCGGTGTTTGATACATGGAGCAAATTAGTTGTGCACGTGGCCATGGACAACACTGTGATCATCGAGGAGATCAGTGAGTGCAGACGTGTTGCAGCTCACCGTTGGACTTGTTCTCGTTCTGTTTTCTATTAGCAGACACTCTTTAAATGTCCCTCTGAGTCTGGCACACCACTGTAAATGTTGGACTTTGCTTCGATTGTTTACACAGTTTTAAACCAATTCTCCTGCTATTACAGACAATGGCTGAGGGAAGACAAGTAGGAATGTATTCAGGATCAGATCTGTTTCCTTGTCAATTTTAGTATTTCAGTGTTGAATGTGTTTATAAGCTAAATATTGTATTTTTATGTATGCAGGTTTGTTTTATTCTAACAGAATTGTAACTTAATAACATCATTATTTGTAACTATTGTTATTTTTTTTCTCTAGACCACAAACTGAACTGAAGAGTGTGAGTAATTCTGTGTATTTCCTCTTTGTCTCTGCAGAGCGTCTTTGTATGCCATGGCTGGACATCTCTGAGCCATGTGGAGAAGCAGAGGGAGCCAGGGAGCTTAACGGCTGCCTGGAGGGAGCGTGCGCCCTGGCTGAGGAGGAGACGGTTCTCTGGAAACCTCTGGTCCTGCTCATCCCCCTCAGGCTGGGCCTGAGTGATATAAATGAGGCTTACATCGACACCCTCAAGGTGAGAAGCCTCCCAGTGTCTTAAAACCTTAAAAGCTTCCAGGTTGTTGTTTTTTTTAAATAAAAAATTGTTTTAATGTGAAAAATGTGTCAAATAAGCTCAGAAAAGGAGTGCTTAACTAAATTACTACAAAAAGAAACAGAAAATTGTACTTATTTTCAAAGGATAACTTGTTTAAGACTAGCTTTATGACAGACTTTATGCAAGAACATCCATCTTATTTCAACTGAACTGGAAAGATGTAACAGTTATTTGTTGTTCATGTTTTTTTCTTTTATTTAACTAAAACTGTTGTATAGGAAGCTGTTTGAGGCAACAGTTGTCATATCTGAATGATTGTCTTAGCAACATTTGACCAAAAAAGAAAGAAAAACATATTGGATTATACTTCAACTTTAAGCTTTATTGTTAAACACAAATGGGCTTGCTTTAAATTTGCCTGTGTAAAAATAATTCAGGAGCTATTGAAACACGATGTCAGCTTACAGATGCTGGTCATTTTTGCTTCAAGAAATCCAAAGCACTTAAACATACTGAGGAAAAACTACCCAGCTGGAGGAGCTAAATCTTCTCATTTCTGTCCACAGCAATGCTTCATGCTGCCTCAGTCCCTGGGTGTCATTGGAGGGAAACCCAACAGTGCCCATTACTTCATTGGTTATGTTGGTATGTCTTGTTTCAGCCATGTATGACGATCTTGTTTCTAACCAGTTGAAGAGACCATTTTGGTTCTGAACATGTCTTTGTCCCCTCCAGGAGAGGAGCTGATCTATTTAGACCCACACACCACCCAGCCTGCCGTGGAGCCATGTGAGGACAGTCAGGTCCCAGATGAGACGTACCACTGTCAGCACCCACCCTGCCGCATGCACATCTGTGAACTGGACCCATCCATTGCAGTGGTAGGACACCCAGGCTGGCTTTTATTATCTTTAACTATGTGAAAAGTGTTTAAGGAACAGTTCAGTTATGTTGAGGTGGGGCTCTCTGGTAAAGTGATTACTAATTAATATCTTACCTGTTGTAGACAGTTTTTTGAATGACTTCAGTTTGAAGAAATAGTTTCAGTATTACAGGACTTACGAGCTAACAGCTGGTGGGAAATGCAGCTAAGACCAAAGCAGATCGCTGCTGTCTTAAAACTCCAATCTCCAAAATTTCATAGCAGTTCATGCTATGAAATAGATGACGGAAACATGATTGCTAGTCATCTATATATTACATGTATATATTATATTATGTATATATTATTAAAACCTGGACACTGTTGTCAATTTTGCGTGACAAACAATAAGTAAAATCCTGCTGGACCCTGGATGCCCTGTGTTGTTGTTTACATTTGTAAATAATCTTAGAATTCTATGTCAATAACCAGGTAATGCAAAATTGACAATGATCTAAATGTTTTCTCAAACAGTGATTGAACTTGAACTGAAATTGTGCAGGTTAAAGCTGCTTTCTGACCGTTTCTTTTCACTTTGGTCATAGCTGCGTTCTGACTAGCTCATCAGTCTTAAACTCTTACGTCCCCAAACTGAGGTAGTTTAAGAAGCTATCTACAACAGGTAAGATGTTATTTATAGCTTTTATACAGAATCCCTCTTCAGAATGGCCAAACTATTCCTTCAAACTGGATGGGAGCAAGCTGAAAAGTTCAGCATAACTCTGATGTTCCTGATTTCTGCAGGGCTTTTTCTGCAGAACAGAGGACGAGTTCGACGACTGGTGTATGCGCATAAGACGGGTAAGTCTCTCGGCACGGTTCTGATCCATCTGTCACCTAAATGAAGCAGCATTTTTTAATTATTTATTTACACGTGATAAAATGTTCATAGCTGACCTGCAAGAAAGGAGGGCTGCCCATGTTTGAGTTAGTAGACAGTCAACCCGCCCACATGGTCAGCGTTGATGCACTTAACCTTACTCCTGGTAAATAAACAGCATCTTTCTTTTTTAATATTCCACAAATCCTGTTCATGAAAATTAATTTTAATTACTTATTGATTTGTTTCCTTTGCAGATTTCTCAGACTCAGACAGACTGGAGCGGTTCTTTGACTCAGAAGATGAGGAATTTGAGATCCTGTCCTTGTGAGGAATTTATTGAACTACGATTTACGGTTCTCAGCAGCAAGTGGAAAACTCTCGGCCTCTTCTCTGAATCGGAAGGGAAACCTGAGGGGATGGACATTTATTGGAGACCTCTTGAGCCAGTCCAGCTCCAGCAGGGCAGTCGGTGTGTGTTACACATCATTTGTCTCATCAGCCTCTGAATGCTCTTTGAGTCCCAACATGGAGACTGCCCAATGGAAGCTGTAGCACGAGCTCAGGATCAATTCTGTATGCACATCTTCACATATTTGTTTTTCCATTTGAGTCTTAACACTTTAAATGTTTATGCTGAAGTGATATGGTGCCTTTCCCCAACCCCGTAAGTGAAATTGCCATAATGGTTTTATGTTGAATAGACTCAATGACGCCGATGGCTTACGCAGTTTGTCACTAATAACAACCGAAGTCTCTAACAGCTTGTAAACAAACCAAGTCAAATCTTAAGGCAAGTTGTATTAGTCTTTGATGCAAAGTATCCTTGCCAAGTTTAAAACATGTACACTAGTTTAAAATTATTTATTTAATCAAAACAACATAGACAAATCATAAAACAATAGACATGTAAGAAGTTTCAAAACTAAAAATAAAAACAGATTCTTTGACAACTGTATTTGTGTTATATTATATCTCATACTAAAGGTATAAAAAAAACGAGTTGGGCAAAGCGTGGTGTGCACATAAGTTGTATATTTGTTAGTTTCACTCTGACTTCCACAGCTCTCCAAGTGATGTGTTCTCTGCTGCGTTGATGGTATTAAGAGTGTGAGTTCTGATTTGGTCGTGAACATCCTCAATACTCTGCGAGGCATCAATTACCTGAAAACAGACAGTTGTTAGGTATTTAATATTGTATCCTTTAAAAGACAGTCTGATTATTTCGGAAGTGATGTTCTGTCAAATAGTTATGAATAATGAGTACTTTATCATCTGTGAAACCAGTCAGAGTAGAATAATGAAGACAGGAAAAAGTCCACCTGAGAGTCAGGCTAATCATTTAGTTTGTTGCTGTTTTCTCAACCAAACAACATTCATGTTAATATGTAAATCTGTGTCCTGAGGCTGCTGAATGTATCAGTCCGCCTGATCAGTGTGTCTCATCTGTCCGAAAGTTGACTCAACTCCCAGCAGATTTATACATTCAGCAGCCTCAGGACACCCATATTAATGTAGTAACACAGACGTTGTTTGGTTGAGAAAACAGCGAAAAACTAACAAACTCTCATGCAAAAGTGTAGAGGTTTAATATTAGCTCCTGTAGTTCTCTTTCACATCTGTATAACATTTTTGAGCAAGAGTTGTAATAGAAAACAGGTACTGGTTTGGCTAGCCATTACCCTGATACTGTTCTTAATGCTCAATTCTGATTTTTTGCTGATACATTTTTTTTTGCGTGGTTGTTCACATTTTAATTTAAATACAACCTCCATCAGACTCCAGTGTGGACGATCTACAGCCCTGCAGTGAGCCGCATGCACACGAGACAACGTGACGTCACATGCAGCACGCTGTGTTTACACAAGTAAATATGGATGTCAGTGTGTGTGTGTATCAATGTTGAAGTAGTTGTGCAATCAGAGCCAACTAAATTATCTGCCATGCCCGTTTTTCGCCTACTCCGGCAGACTTGCCTTTCTGGAACAGGAGCGACGTTTTGAGAGAAACAAACTCAAGCACTGATCTCATCAATACAGCCAGATCCCAACATTGTTATCAATAATATCAATATGCATACCCCTACTTCAATGATGTAAAACTTAAGTGAAATGTGTCATGATTGTTGGACTACAGTTGCTTTGAAAAACATCAGATATGTGTTTGATTTAGGACTACAAATGAAAGTGACCTGGGTCGGATTTGACATGTTCAGACTGTCATAAATGAATTAAAGTCAGATTTAGGCCATTTTTACCTGCAGTGCTAACATATCCCTAGAAGCAGTTTACAGAGATTTAAATACCAGGTGTGAAGAGTGTCTTGGGTGGACTGTTTCTTTTTTTCATTACTCTGTTCTCTAGGATTGATTTCACATCTGATAAGGTACTCACTATTTATAATTATTTGACATAACATCACTTCAAAAATGACCAGACTATCCTTTTTAATGACCCTAAAACCCAGTGCCTTAGTGGTTAAACACATACCTTCCAGTTTACTGAAGGATCCTTCATCAGCTGTTCGAACTTCTGTTGAACTGACTTTTGGAAAGCACTGGTTTCGTATCGCTCATTTCCAAACTGGCCTCTCAGTGCCGCCTCGGCTGGGCTCAGCTGCAGGAACATAACGAGATCGGGCTTCGGCAGTCCCACGTCAGATTTCTTGCACCAGTCAATACAGAAACCCTGAAGATGCCAAGAAAAAAAATGAGCTGAAACTCTTTAAACGTGCGTGAAAAGGTTGTTCAAATAAATAAAACTCACAGGTTTAGCGCTGGTGAAAGCAACTCCCGAGAAGGCGTACCTATCCACAACCAAAGTGATGCCCTGCTCCAGCTTCTTCTTCATTGAAGGCCTGTGTTTAACATGAGGTTTTATTATAGCTAACAGTTAAAATGAAACCTGTCAAGAGCATCACCTAAGTCTGCCATAGAGCTAGTCTTAGCCCAGTTTATTCCAGAAATAAATGAGTAAAAACACAGATGTTAAAGGTGATATGAAATGAAAATGTCAACTTTTGCAGCACGTTTCTAGAGGCCTAAAGATTTTGACATATGAAAGGGTTTTATTTGCTTTTAGCTTGACCTGACATCATTAAACTATCAACCTCATGTTAAACATGACTGCTCATCTGGTTGTTAGCTATGTTTACATAAGAATGTCAATAATATTTTAGGATAGATAACGCCATGATAAACACTAAAGTTTAAACTTAGAAACAGCACCTAATCGTGTGTTACTGTACAGCTTTTCAGCCAAATGAACCATTATTACGTATTGAGTGACTAAAAGTCCAAGCTTCACCTCCAGTAACGTTTGACATAACTATAAATAACTTAAATGTTAAAAAACCTGTGTATTTAACAGGTCACCTAATATAAACCAGGAAGACCTGTCAGACCAACAATACTTCATGCTGAAGTCTGTAGATAACTTGGCTTGTTTATGATGTCATTTGGGACTTCAACATGCTTATATAATGGGTTTTAAAATGTACTGACACAAATGTTTATCAAAAAACGGACTAACAGACTTATTGTGTTTTTCTTTCTGGCTTTACGTTAGCTGCTATGGGGGGCAGAAAGTAATTTGGGGAGCGTATCTCATATTTTAAGGACATCTTTTACTTGTATGCACACTTGTTGGATTAAGTTTACAATGATTGGGATTGCAGCAATATTCTGACTCTTGACCTTATTTGTAAATAAGACTATCCAGATGGTGTTTATAGGAGTTTGTGAAATATTAACCTTTGTCCTGGTTTTTCACTACGATGTCCATGTTGGTTTGTGCTAACAGTATCTGACACATGCTTCATAAAACAGGATGTTACAAACTTCGGTATGGAACAAAATGCTGTGAAAATAGCTAATAGGTTATATAATGTAACTAAAATCTGAATATATACTCCTTATAGCTTAGTACTAATATAGGTTACTTAACAGAAAGTAATTTGAGTTAAAATGTTCACATAAGAGTGTATTCTTATGAGTAAGGTCGTAAACAGAATAATATTAAAGTACTGCTGTCCATGTTCAGATTTTCCCCGTCAGGTGGTCATGTGAATAAACACACACTTTCACTAAGGCACAACATATTTTAATACCACTTTCTTCATGTGTACAGTAAGTGTAACACTGAGATGTGTTTCCGTACGTATTAAAAGGGTCAGTCTTACACCAGTTCCCAGCGGTTTGCAGAGAACAGCAGGTGCACCGTGTGGTCCTCCAAATCACTTTTCTTCTCCAGGTAGGCGCTGATCAGCTGCCCGATCGTTGTGGTCCTGTCTGCATGAACACAGAGGCATCATGTCAAGGTGAAACCATGGATGGCTAACAGTCACGTCAACTCCTTTAAATTGGCAGAGGTAACAGCTGTCATTCACTGGAGAAATGGATCTTTTACCCACATCGTGTTGGAGTTGCCCAAACATTACTGTGACTGTAATTAGCTCTTCAGAAGGTTTGATGCACAGGTAAGAATGAACAACTGGTTTGCTAACAAAACTCATTAAGAACTAGTTTGTGTATGTTAGTTTATTTGCTATTATCCACATACAAGTGTATGATCAGGGTATCATAATTTGTATTCATTCTTTAGGATATGATATACTTAATTGTAGTTACACAACTTACATATAAAGCTTTTGTTTGGGTTCGTTAAAGATGAACTTGTGGAAGAGAAGATAATTCTTGCTGTCATACGTGGTTTTTAAGTTTGTTGTCCCTCCTGTCTATTGGTCTTCATGTCCAGTCAGTGTCTGACTTCTGTTCTTAACAGGGAAGTCATTCTGCTTTTCAAATCATCTGCAGCCCCACACGTACCACCTCCATCTCATCTTGTCTGGAGGACCTCGACCAAAGTCTCCATCGGACGAATATAATCCTGCTCCACAACTGTCTCTAACATCTGGATGGCATGGAGTCATTCAGCCCTTTAGAAAAACACAACTATTGATTTTTAGTAGTGTCTAACTGCTAAAATATGTGTTCTTGTTTAAATTAATAATAATTTTATTATAGATGGCAACTGCTATTTTATTGGGTCATTCATAACTCTTGTGTTGGTTATGATAGTAGTATAATGTGAACTGGATAATATGCATTACTCTATTGATAACATTTTATTTAAGCATCTATTACTTTTTCAATGCAAAAAAATTGAGAGAAAATAGACTTACAATAACACATTCAGTTGTTTTTCTTTTTGCAATTATAGTACCCAATTTTCTATATTTACAAAAAAACTAAAGAAAATCAAGATGATTATGAAAAACCTATAGATATGTATAATTTCATATGAATTTATTAAAAATATAGTTAAGCAAATTCAGTGGCAAAATGTGACTTCTTACGGTTTCCTGGTTAATATAAATAATTTTGTTTGATTCAAGTAAATCCAAAAAAGGTTAAAAACAAAAACAACTGGACTTCAATTTGTAGTTTGAAGACGTTTCTCTTCTCATCCGA
>JAOXNZ010000117.1:22156502-22166786 GCA_028566095.1 Kryptolebias brasiliensis
AAGACAAGATATTTAATGTTCAAACTGATAAACTTTGTTTTTTTTTTTAAATATTCACTCATTTTGAATTTGATGCCTGCAACATTCCAAAAAAGCTGGGACAGGGGCAACAAAAGACTGGGAAAGTTGAGGAATGCTCAAAAACACCTGTTTGGAACATTCCACAGGTGAACAGGTTATTCGGAAACTGGTGAGTGTCATGATTGGGTATAAAGGGAGCTTCCCTGAAAGTGGTTCACTAACAGGGATTGGGTGGAGGTTGACCACTTTGTGAACAACTGCGTGACCAAATAGTCCAACAGTTTAAGACCAATGTTTCTCAATGTACAATTGCAAGGAATTTAGGGATTTCATCATTTACGGTCCATAATATTGTCAAAAGATTCAGAGACGGCACTGCATTGTAAACCGACATCATTCTGCAACAGATATTACCACATGGGCTCAGGAACGCGTCAGAAAAACATTGTCAGTGAACACAGTTCATCGCTACATCTACAAGTGCAAGTTAAAACTCTACCATGCAAAGCAAAAGCCATATATAAACACCCAGAAACACTGCTGGTTTCTCTGGGCCCGAGCTCATCTGAGATGGACTGACACAAAGTGGAAAGGTGTCTCGTCTTCTGACGAGTCCACATTTCAAATTGTTTTCGGAAATCATGGACGTTGTGTCCTCTGGGCCAAAGAGGAAAAGTACTGTTGGGATTGTTATCAGCGCAAAGTTCAAAAGCCAGCTTCTCTGATGGTATGTGGGTGTGTTAGTACCCATGGCATGGGTAACTTGAACATATGTTAAGGCACCATTAATGCTGTAAGGTACATACAGGTTTTGGAGCAACATATGCTGCCATCTAAGCAACGTCTTTTTCAGGGATGTCCCTGCTTATTTTAGCAAGACAATGCCAATCCACATTCTCCGCGTGTTACAACAGCGTGGCTTCGTAGTAAAAGAGTGCGGGTACTAGACTGGCCTGCCTGCAGTCCAGACCTGTCTCCCATTGAAAATATGTGGTGCATTATGAGGCACAAAATACGACAACGGAGACACCGGTCTGTTGAGCGACTGAAGTTGTACATCAAGCAAGAATGGGAAAGAATTTCCACTACAAACTCTCAACAGTTACTGCCCTCAATATTTACAAAAAAAAAAGTTTTTTTGTTTGCACATTAAATGTCTTGTCTTTGTAGTGTATTTAAATGAATAAGGTTGAAAAGGATTTGCAAATCGTATTCTGTTTTTATTTACGTTTTACACAACGTCCCAACTTCATTAGGCTTCATTGGAATTTGGGTTGTACGAGAGTGAAAACAATCAGGTTGATTGGTTTAAGATTACAGTAGCTGTTTGCTTAGGCCCCCATTATATTGAATGATGACCCCACTAGGATGTAAATAATCAGACATCCTGTGGGTGGTCTTTGCAGGGTCTTGGTGAGGTTTTCAGGTGTGTATTAGGAATGCAGTGGGTTTCCCATCATGTGTGATACAGAGTGACACATCGAAGATTTGCATAACTTGCATTGGGAGGTTATGTTAATACATTTACTCATATAACTCCTTATCTTTTGAAGAGTCTGAAGCTATGTTGTCCAAAAGGTATCTAGCTCTTTTTGTGGGAGATATCAGATCTAAATATGTGCCTGACTGTTACAGAATTTGTACTTAGTAAGAATTGTTCATCGTTAATCTTATGTGGTCAGTGACTTCAGCGTGATTGTGGATGTGGCGCTAAAGAAACTGAAATTAGCCCCTTAGAATGTTTTCCTGTAACTATTGATCAATACTTTTTTTTTAGCAAGGTTTCTTGAAAGAGCAGTTTATGTGCAGTTGACATTTTCAAATGACTGTTTAAGAGCTTTTAGTTGGACTTTAGTACACTTCACAGAAAAAAAAGAAATTTGTTAAAGTGACCATCTGATGAGTGCAGATAGATTAAATTTCTCAATCTCTTTCAGATTTATGTTCTGCATTTCATATTGTCGACATGTTTTTTTTTTTTTTTAATTTAAATTCTGCTCAGGTTTTTTTTTGTCCCTCTGACAGAAAATACTTTCAGACTTTGTAAAAGCCATTTTTTGTAACTCTCAAAATGTTGTAATATTTGCACCTTTATTTACTTTTATTTCTCAACCTGTTTGCTCTGCAGATCGTGGGCAGTGACCGATTGATTTTAGGGGGTGAAAACTTACAGGGGCATGTCCACGATGGCGGTCACTCCACCTGCAGCAGCTGCCCTGGTGGCTGTCCAGAAACCCTCCCATGAGGTGCGTCCTGGCTCGTTCACATGGACATGACAATCCACAATACCTGGCATCACCACGCTGTCGCCCACATCCAGCACCTGCAGTCACAGCAAGCTTTCAGAATAACTCCATCCATCCTCCAATGCAAAACTAAATCTTCAGGAGTTTTACATCAGTGCACCTGCTCTTCTGCCATCGCAGAAAGTCAGAGCAGTGACAGCCTGCTTACCTCACAGCCAGCCTCCTCAGTAAAGTTGCGTGGAGAGAGTATTTGGTGTATTTTTCCATCTTTTATCACAACGACAGCGGGACTCACTTCATCCCCAACCAATACTCGATTACTCTTAACAGCATTAACATGTGATCCGAGCTTCATGGCTGTTTTTACTGAGAAAAAACAGGTACAATAAACTCTCTGCGCTCTGCTTTTTGATATAATCTTATTCGACTCAGTGGCTGGCAACTGAGGCACCACCCCCTACTGACCTAGTTTGTTGACTTTTTTATGCAGCAAGTTAACATGCAGTATTCAAAGGGTCAAAGTACTGCATGTCTTGTGCTACTCTGCAACAGGGAAAGATTGTAGGAGTTGTCATGGTGGGATCTAGTTTCCTGACCCCACATGCAGAAACACCAGGCAAGGCAGAAAAATCAGTTTATTGTAAAATGTAAACAGAGAAATGGGGTTGTTTGCAGGATCCGGAGATGACGACCAGCGGGAAACAACGGAGCACTGAAGTTAGAGAGAGAGATTGTGAGTTTATTGGTAGCGGGAAATAGTGGGATTTTGAATATAGGAACGCTCTTACTTGTAAGACGGTGAGTTTGGTCCGGGGAGGTTTCCAGCGGTGGGGATCACGAGGAGGCTTGCTGCTGTTACGGCGGAGAGACTGCGTTGGAGGGCGGACAGGTAAGTTCTGGAGTTAGTTGGAGCGAGAGGAGCGGCCAACTGAAGAATCCAGACAGGCAGGTTATCGGCGAGGGTGTCAGTGGAGTCGGGCCACCGGTGGGTAACTTCCACGGCGTCACGAGGAATGGATTGCACAGAAAATGTTCGGGACTTGCCGCTAGTGAGAGACGTCCATGTAGTCACACGGGTTCACCTGAAGAGGAGGGGCTCAGAGGAAAAAATCAGGAGGAAATACTGAGAGATCACGGAGGCCTGTAGTACCAAACATTGGTGAACACGCTGGCGTCCCGTCCTCATATACTCTGCTGATGACCTGATCACTTGCAGGTGAGCAGAACCACCAGGTGACACTGATCACGCCCTCAGGGGAAAGGCAGCCTCCAGTCGCCCTCTGGTGGAGGCGGAGAACAGCAGCAAAACCCAAAACCACCACCCTGGATCCCAACAGTTGTAAGCAAAGGCAGAGGGAATAACAAGACAATGCACAAAATATACAGTACGGAGTTAAACTTTTTGTGCTGCAAGATGCTTATTTTATTTTTTATTTTATTTATTGCACTATTTATACATGTTTCTTCAACACTTAGGCTTGTGTATGATCTTTGGATTCAGTTTTTTTTTATTACAATGTTGACCTGTAAAGAATCAGTTTGGAAAAAGGACAATATGTAGAGAATTGCTCGAGTCTTCCTAGAAATCTGCAGGTAAAAAGTTGTGTTCTGAATTTCTAAATAATTTATTTTCTGAAGATATAGTGTGCTTCTCTGACTCTTTGCTTCTTCAGAAAATAATTTGTCTGTAAACTGCTTGCACCCTCTAAAAAAAACAACAGTAATAATAACAATAAAAAAATGTCAGTAGTAACTGATAATCTCAAACCTAAACCTGCATTTCAGATACAAGAAGCAACAATTATATGACCAAAGAAAGGAGAGATTCAAGCTACATTTTATTACTAACTGGGTAGAAGGAGGTTTTCTGGGCATATGGACTACTAAGGGATAGCTCAGGAAACTCAAGTCAATCCCAACTATAGGATTTATCAAAAAGGAAAGTCTTAAGTCTAATCTTAAATGTAGGTGTAATCTCTCAGACAGAAACTGGAAGTTGGTTCCTCAAGAGAGGAGCCTGAGAACTGAATGTTCTGCCTCCTGTTCTACTTTTAGAAACTCTAGGAACCACAAGTAAACCTGCAGTCTGAGAGCAAAGTGCTCTGTTAGGAAAATATGGAACAATAAGATCTTTAATATAAGTTGGAGTTTGGTTGTTGAAAGTTTTTATTGTGTTAGAAGGGAGATTTTAAATTATTTCCTGAACTCTACAAAGAGCCAAAGGGAGAGAAACTAAACCTGGAGAAATATGATCTCTCCTTCTAACTCTCATCAGAACTCTGGCAGCAGCTGTGAGTGGTGTATTTATTTAATAGATGAACAGTGACAGCAGGAAGTCCTCTTCTGAGCCTGTGCGGATGTATAGAGGACGTTTTGAGAGATGGATGATGACAGGATCCAGCATCTCGTCAGCTGCTCTCCTCCCTCCATCCTCAGGCGGTGCGCGCGCGGTGTGCGTTGTGACGCCAGGCCGTTGGATGCGCGCGTTGCGTGGGTCTGGCAGAAAGCAGCAGCCCGGTTATGTAACGCACGGGATGCTGCCGCTGCTGCACGGATCACATTCGCAGGAGGAAAAACCGACGGGAGCTGTGATAAATAACGGTGTGCGGGTTTATGAGTGGCAGCTGTCGTGGGTTTAAAGCAGATTGTAAATCTCTGCAGTGAGACGGAGCGCGTCCTGGCTGCAGGGGCCCGACGGGCGCAGACGCCAGGCATCCCTTCATTTTCTGCTTTTGCAGCCGAACAGAGGCGCGTCCCTGTTTCGATCCGTTTCTTCCCTCCGTGGAAAGAAGCCAATGCGGGTTAGTCTCAGACAGGACACCGGATCGCATCTTTCCTTCTACTGCGCTCGTTTGATCCGGCAGCCCGCGCGCTCCGGTGGAAATCATGGCGGGTCCCGAGCAGTGCCAGCAGCAGCAGCAGCAGCAGGTCGAGGACAAGGCAGAGCACATAGATGATGCTGAGATGGCTCTGCAGGGCATCAACATGCTGCTCAACAACGGATTCAAGGAGAGCGACGAGCTCTTCAAGAGATACAGGTGAAGATTTCAACCTTTCCTCACTGACAGGGGGCTTCAAATAGAAGAAAGGATAAAAATGCAAGTGGCTGAAACAGAGAACAACATGTACTGAGTCACTGTGGTCGATCCTAGAACCAAACTGATTGGTTTGCTTGTTTAAAGTGTCATTCAGAGCCTGTGTATTCGTGTTACAGGATGTGTGGCCCCCAGGTTCCTCTCTCTGACTCACACTAACACAAGTCTGGGTTCTCACCATTTTTACACTGAATATGTGGCAATTGTCTTAATGGTCACTTAGGAAAAATTTCAAGCTAGACTAAAGAAATTGCATTTTTCTGTAAAAAATGCAGTGTGACTGCTGAGTTGTTAAAACTAAAAGAAGCAAAGTAGTAGCTAAAAGGCACAAAACAATAGCTAAAAGAAGCCAAACACTAGCTAGAAGTTTATTGCTGCAAAAAAAAGTAGCAAAATTCTAGCTAAAAACTAAATGTAGCATAAGAAGACAAAAACAGCTGATTTCAATAAGAATGGAAGAGATCTCAATGTATTTATATGGGGAAAATGTCTGTAAAGCTAAATCATTTTTAAAAAGTATAAAAGCACCCATCCCCTGAATGAGCTAAATGTATATATATAAAACCTCCTGGTCCTCACTCTGTCATCCTGTTTGTCTCCCTGCCTGTTGCCCCTGAGCCCCTCATGTTGTCTGCTACGTTGTTGTTGGCTGCCCTGTCAGCCTCATTGTATTTAGTATGTTTAGGTATTTTCTGTTGCTGCCACACCAGCCTTTTGTTTTGCATTATTAAATCCCTTTGTTCCTTTCATTAAGCTCTTGTGCGAATCTGCATCCTTGGGTCCTATTTTGCCACAAAATCCTGGCATTATTATTAATCAGAGTATTAATCAGATTGATCAATTTATTGCATATCTAATATGTTTTGCTAATTACTAGTCAAGTTGTTAATATATCCTTACCTTTAGCCAACAATGCAATAAAATGCTAATTTTAAACATTGACAAATAAAACCATAACATATAAATTATAATGTGATTTTAGGAATATGTAAATAGATAACAAAATAACGTGAAAACCTCCAGTTAGATTTTTTTCATGTCCTTTCACAAGTAGAGCAGGAAAACAATACAGGTCATGAAACAAATGACTTTGAAAAGGTAAACATAAGCATTTAAAGCAGCATGGCTTCCCAAGACCAGTCTAAAAAACAGTGGTTTTATAGCGGCATACATTTTTAACATACTGGTTATATTTTGGAAAAAGCCACCAAGACTTGTGTCTGTAAAACCCATTTTGATAATACTGCACAGCCCTTTACAACAAAAAAAAAATTAAACTTCCTGTTTCCTTTATTAATTCTGTTCTTTCTGTAGGACACAGAGTCCATTGATGAGCTTCGGAGCAAGTTTCGTCAGTTTTTTGGTGAGTCGCCAACAGTCGGTGATTAAAATGATACAGGACTCAGAATCTGTGTTAGATGATGAGACCTGGGACAATCTAATCTGTCAAAGAAGCTGCATCATTGTCACCACGGCACGGACAGCCTCTCCTTTGTTTTGCTTTTCCACCCATTAGCATAATGGATGCAGCTACCTCTCAGGAACAGCATTAGTCGCACAGAGAAACACATTACTGAAACGCTGTATCTGAAGAGAGGAGGATGATTCATGACGTGATGGTCACACTCAAATCCACACCAACACACACCCACACACACACTGTCACGTCCTCTCCTGTTGACCCTCACACGGCAAGATGTCATCCTTAATGCTAAATGTACCTGGTGGTTGTTATAGAAGGTGACATTTGACAAACAAGCACATATCATTGTTTATTGCTGTGCAGCACACATTTCACACATCATCTCCAGGTGCAACACAAATGTTATATAATTTTAAAGCTTTTGCATGACTTTATGTGACGTTTCTGTTTGATCTGAGCATCAGCACCGCAAAGATTTTCTGCTTCTGTCTGCAGGGAAGCATTTTGCACACAGCTGTGCAGATGTCACCATCTTCCTCCACTTTTGTAGAAAGAGTTCTTTGTTGTTTTTTTTCTTGCTAAATCTGTTACGCAACGCTTCTTCACTTTTAGTAAGCTATAGCTCTAGCAGGAATCTGCTCGTGAGACAGTTTAACATCAGAATAACGTTCTTTTGATTTTATTTTATTCTCCTTTTTTCAGGGCTGTCAGCTAATTGTAGGGATGATGCTTCAGTCTGAAATGTTATGAACTAATAAATTTGCTTCTAATGGCAATCAGCTTGTATTTAGTCTGCATGTATATGAGGCTTTTTTTCTGTAAAGTGCAAGACAAACAAAAGACAATTTAAGTTCTGCTCATTTACTGTTAAGGTTTTTTATTTCTTCCAAAAAGATCAAATTAAAATAAAGTTAACCAATTTGAGGACTTTTTGTGTATTTCCCTGCAGAACGCCATGATGACATTTGAGGAGGAGAAGATGCAGATGGCCTGTGATGACCTGAGGACCACTGAGAAATTGTGTGAGAGCGACAGTGCTGGAGTGTTAGAGACAATCCGAAACAAGATTAAAAAGAGTGTAAGTGCAGGGGGGTAAAAGAGTAAAAAATAAACTGTGTACTGTTTGCAAAGATAAAGAGGTTCTGGTAAAACTGAGCAGAAATAAAATCCAGAGATGCAGATGAAACCATTTTAAATGTTTAGCTGAATTTCAGTGTTTTCTATTTAATTGTCTCAGTCAGAATCGTCTCCAGTTTAGATAACGATATTAAAAGCTCACCATTAGGTGTAACGATGCAGGATGCAGTGAGATCATGCCAAAGCAGCACACAGATTCAATTAGTTCCTCCCACAAATTCAATCAACAAAATAGATGTAGCCTTGGAGCTGGTTGGTAGCTTTAGATTGTTCAGAAAACTACTTTTAATGCTATACCTCTGACCCACTGGGGAATTGAGCTGCAACATCCAACTGTTTACTGACACTCCGTGTGCGTGTGTTACAGATGGACTCCCAAAGGTCAGGCGTGGTTGTTGTTGACCGCCTACAGAGACAGATCATTGTTGCTGACTGCCAAGTGTATCTCGCTGTTCTGTCATTTGTCAAACAGGAAATCTCAGGTAAACAATCCTAATTCAAATTCTGATGCTGATCATATGATCTTCATAGCAAATAAAGCAAAGCAGGAGTTTGTATCGCAAGTTTAAAAGTTAATCTAATATATATTCAGACATGCAGGTTGGGCTGCAGTGTGAGGAAACAGTAACTCTCAGTTCTTATTATTTCCTGCTGCTGAAAGCAAAAGGAAGACAATGTTTTAGCCCATGTCTGTGTGTGTGTTTGTTGGACGGGATTTAATGAAACTTTCAGAAAGTAATCATTGGATGATCATCTACAACTAGTTAACTTTGGGAGCCACCACAATTCATCTAACTGACCTTAGCTAACACAAAAATGACTGTAATTCAGTCAATTTTACAGATATTGACCTAGAATTTGGTGTGGTAATATTTAAGAGTCATTCCTAACTCATACTTCAAGTACTAACACATAACACAACCTACTTAACAAGGTTTGACCAAAACGGTTTATTCTTTGAATATTATAAGATAATCTTATTCTAAAACTGGCATGAAAGGCAACGGGCGATATGCATTCCTTCAAGGACTGCTAGGCCTTTAATATTAACATTATTTTATTTTCTATGCATGCATTTATGGCTGCAGCCCATCCAGACAAAATTGGGTATGGTACACCCTTACAGGTTATTGGCACAGCACATGGGTAATGTAAAGAAACAAAGAGAAAAAAAGTTCCATTTTTGCAATTAAAAACATCTTTCTTCTACTTCAAAACATTTCTGTGACAAAACCAACCACAACAGCATATATCAAAGGAGGCTGGATTCTCCGTAAGGCATGGAAGATGTACAATAAATGCCACAGTGACATCAGTCAGCTGCAGGAGACCTGTCAGAGGAGGTCCTCTGGCAACCAGGAGTCCCTCTCAGCTGATAATGCCAACCACAACGCTCCAGTGGAGAACGGTGTGACAGCCGAGGCCCTGGACAGGCTCAAGGGCTCCGTCAGCTTCGGCTATGGCCTCTTCCACCTGTGCATCTCCATGGTTCCTCCACACCTGCTCAAGATTATCAACCTGCTGGGTTTCCCTGGAGACCGTCTCCAGGGCCTGTCCTCTCTTATGTATGCGAGTGAGAGCAAGGACATGAAGGCGCCACTAGCTACGTGAGTAGGCTCACATTTTCTTATTTCTGACACAGAGAGACAAATATAACACACAAAGGTAATAAATGTAAAACTATTGGCTTTTAGGTTAATTAGTTACACCAACTTGGGCTTTAAGCTGCTCTGAACAGTGATGGTATATTAGCAGTAGATTAAGAACTGACATGATAAATAGAAAAGTGGGATATTTGAACAAGGACTGCACAGTAGAGCAGTTGGTTAGCACTGTTGCCTCACAGCAAGAAGGTTGCAGGTTTGACTACTGGTTGTGGAGTTTGCATGTTCTTCCTGTGCATGTGTGGGTTTTATCTGGGTCCTCTGTTTTTTCCCACATGCATGTTAGGTTATTTGGCACTAGGTGCGAGTATAATGGTTGTCTTGTTAATCTCTATTTGTACCCCACTCTTCTTCCTGTGACTGCTGGAGATAACCTGAACCCTGAACAGGAAATAGTGGCTAAAGAAACTGGATAGATGGAAGATATGTGAACAATGAATGAATATGTGCTCACAGAAAGCCACTACATTGTATTTCAACCAAGCTTGTTGGGCAGAAGAATAAGAACTTGAAGTTCACATCTATCAAATGAAGTACAGAAAATTAAGATATAACATAGGTCCCATTTACTTTTCCAGAATTTTAATAAACATTTTTTCATCTGTGTTATATGTATATTTTCTCTGTCCACACATTGTAACAAAAGTAATGAAATATCCATACTGCACCACATAGTGGCAAGAATGTCCACATTAGCA
>JAOXNZ010000117.1:22197093-22219732 GCA_028566095.1 Kryptolebias brasiliensis
ATCTCTTTGATAAATGAATTAAGGTCTCTAGATCTGCGAGATTTTTGTCTTTTCACACTAGTTGTGTCTAAGGAGTGTTTCAGAATTGTGTTCCAGTCTCCAGCACAAACTAAAATTCCATCACTTTCTGAAATTATTGTGTTAAACAAAAGTTTAAAGAAATTTCTGTCACATTCTGGGGGGCATATATATTGGCAAATGTGAGTATTATCAATCCTTCCTTTTACTGTTACAAATCTGCCCTACACATCTCACTTTACATTAATTAACTCGAAGTTGAGAGAATTTAATATCAGAATAGCCACCCCTCTTCTGCGTATATTTTTTTTAAGAGCTGGAAAAAGAATTTAGATAGCCAAACCTTTTAAATTTTCATGTTCTTGCCTTGACATGTGTTTTCTGTAGAAATGTAACCTGTGTTCTGTCCCTTTTTATTTTAGCTAACATCCTACTCCTTTTGACTGGGTTACTCAGGCCATTTACAATTAAAGAAGCAAATTTCAAGTCATGAGATCGTACCATAGACAGCAAGAATGGTAAATGAATTAGTACCCCTTAACAACAAAAAACGAACCAGAACAGTAATTTCAACACACAAGTATAAACAGACTTCCAACCAAGAGGGAAACATCTGCTCCCTCTCTACCGTGACCCTGTTGGTGGGTCCTGGGTAAAGCCTCTCACAGGGAAAGGGCCCAATACTGAGGATGCCTGTGGAGCCTAGCTCTCCCATCCTATTAGTCCAACCTGTTATAAAAGAAGCAGTCTCTTCCTATCTATCAGCAATCAATCAACAAAAGGCCTAAACGAAAACACTCTCACTGGGTCGTAAAGCATAATTTCCTGTTTTTGTTTATTTAGTGTGGTCCCTCTCAAACTCCAGTAGCTTCTCCCTCGCTCTCCAAGCCTCTGCCGACTTCCTCTCATGCTGCCCGCCGACCTGCCTCCACCCCAAAAGCTCCCGGAGTTGCGTCTCCATTGACTCTCCCTCAGGCAGCTCCGGCTCTGCCACCTGAAACCCGCGACTCTTCAACTCTCTCTGCGCTTCCTGTGCACTGGAGTATGTTCGAGTCCTGGTGTCCCAGTGGATCCGTATGTTCGTATATGGTGTTTGGAAATGAATCCCCTTCTCCTTTAAGATTTTCTTTATTCCACTGTATTCCTTTCGTTTCCTCGCAATCTCAGAAGCATAGTCATGGTCAAAATAAATAAATCTGGAGCCCACCTGTATACTCTTCTTCCAAGCTTCTTTTAATATCTTTTCCTTAGTGGAGAACTCCTGAAAGTTGATTATAATCGGTCTCGGTGGAGCTTCAGGGCGATGTTTCTGTGCCAGTGACCGGTGGGCGCGCTGTATTTTTAGGTCAAAATTCAGTGGTAGTTGCAATTCTTTACTTATAAGCCTCTCAGTGAACCAAGTTTTCCTCTTCTCCTTCTGCAACCTCGAAGATGCGATTGTTGTTTCGTCTGGATTGGGACTCCAAGTCAGTTAGTTTGGACTGCAGGGCTCGCTGCTCCCCGAGGCAGGTGCAGGAGCCTCGGTTGCCACTGCTGCCCATCCGTCCACCTGTTCCACGCGTGTCACCGTTTCTTCGACTCGATCTGAAATGCTTTGCATTTTAGTGACCATGTTGTCAAGTTTTTGGTTTCTTGCTCCAGGCTATTTATCTCATGTCTCAAACTGTCATTGTCTCCTTTAATGTCCCTTTTCAGCTCCTTTATCGCGTTAATCACCAGGATCGACGCTTGTTGAACTCGACTCTCTGCTGCTAGCATGACCCGGGTCGGAATTGTTAGCCTTTGACCTCAAAGAACTTTTTTCTTGGGATTTCGACATTATTCCCTTTCTTATATGGCCTTTAATGGTTCTTCTCCCACTCATCCGAGTTATGGAGTTATTTAGTGGGATAAATGTACGTTTTGGAAGAGCGGCTTCCCTGTGGGTCCCACTACTCCAAAAGCCAGCTGGGAGTCAATATTGATCAGTTTTTTTACATATTGTCCAACCTTAGTCACAATTCACCAGGGCACCTTTGGAAAAAAATTAAATGGGGTGGCCAGATGGGGGCCACAAAAATATTTTGGGGTGGCACACCAAATCCAAAAGCCACCACAGACTTTTAGGACTTTTATTATACTGCTTTCATATAAAGGCTTTTTCAAACTATATTGCAATAAGAGAGTAAGGATATTGCCTGTGATATTGGTCTACATCCATCCATCCATTTTCTTCCACTTGTCCAGGGTCGGGTCGCGGGGGCAGCAGCCTAGGCAGAGAGACCCAGACTTCCCTCTCCCCAGCCACTTAGGCCAGCTCCTCTGGGGTAATCTCAAGGCGTTCCCAGGCCAGCCGAGAAACATAGTCCCTCCAGCGTGTCCTGGGTCTTGTCCTGGGACTCCTCCCGGTGGGACATGTCCGGAACACCTCGCCAGGGAGGCGTCCAGGAGGCATCCTAACCAGATCCCCGAGCCACCTCAACTGGCTCCTCTCAATGCGGAGAAGCAGCGGCTCTACTCTGAGCCCCTCCTGGATGACTGAGATTTTCACCCTATCTCTAAGGGAGAGCCCAGACCCTCTGCGGAGAAAACTCATTTCAGCTGCTTGTATCCGCGATCTCGTTCTTTCGGTCACTACCTAAAGCCCGTGACCATAGATGAGGGTAGAAGCATAGATCGACCGGTAAATCAAGAGCTTTGCCTTTGGACTCAGCTCTCTCTTCACCACGATAGATCGGTACAGCGCCCACATCACTGCAGATGCAGCACCAATCCACCTATCGATCTCCCGCTCCATTTTTACCTCATTCGTGAACAAGACCCTGAGATACTTAAACTTGGGGCAGGACCTCTTCCCCAACCCGGAGAAGGTACTCACAATTCAGAATTTGATGAAGCCAGTAGGACCACATCATCTGCAAAAAGCAGCAACGTAATCCTAATTTCACCAAAATTAATCCCCTCAACACCTTGGCTGTGCTCAGTGACAAATCGGTCACAAAGGGCAACCTTGGCCGAGTCCAACTCTCACCGGAAACGAGCCCGACTTACTGCCCACAATGCGGACCAAGCTCTGGCACCGGTCATACAGGGACCTAACAGCCCATATCAAAGGGCCTGGTACCCCATACTCACGGAGTACCCCCACAGGACTCCCGAAAGACACGGTCAAACACTTTCTCCAAGTCCACAAAACACATGTAGACTGGTTGGGCAAACTCCCATGCACCCTCCAGTACCCTGCTTAGGGTGTAGACCTGGTCCACCACCCTGGTCTGCCAATCCAGCGGGTCTGCCCCCGATGTTAACACAATATTGCAGAGTCGTGTCAACCAAGACAGCCCCACAACATTGGTCTACAGTGGTTTATAATTTTACAGTTGATCTAACTGAGAAATAACACTCACTCCTTCACTTGTATATCCTATATTATAACTCTTTGGCAAGGAAATCTTGGAAATAAAAGTTTTAACATGAGGTCTGTTCCAAAACCAGCTCAATGTGATGCTTCAGTCTAGTCTTCCTCAGTGCACTCTGCACCTTTTGTCCACAGTGATAAAAAGTTGGGTTTACTGATGTGTGTTATAATGAGATAGGTCACAGCAGTGCACTTTAGTGACAAGAATTACAAACAGCAACAGAACAGAACATAAGTTGATTCACTGTGTAAAGCAGAGATTAGTCCTGAGTTCCTGCACCAGGTCCTTGAAGAACAGTATTTAAAAGTCTTGCAAACCCTCATTTGAGCTGTTCACTTATCTTAGTACAGGACTCATAAACAACACTGAACAAATCTCCCGCTCTTACTCTGGGAAGGTAAACGGCCACAAAACATCTCTGGCTAATCAAACAGTTGAAGTTTACAGCTCCACTAAGCTTTCCCTCCAATCCCAATTTTAAGTAGTTCAAAGACAACTCAGATTGTGGGAAATTACATACACATTCAATCAGACCATTTAAAACACTGTTTTGTGATGGAAACGGGTCACAATATTTAAACAAATGTAGCAGGGCACTACATGCACATAAAACTGTCTGGCCATGGCACCTCCTCAGCCCCCCATCCCCCCAAAGTCAATTTCATTAAAAGAAAAACAAAATTTATTTTTGACTTTTTGAAATTCTAATAATTTTAGACATCAAAAACCCATGATACACGATGGGATCTGTGAGCCCAAAGAAACATGTAGATCAAGCTATTTTTAATGACTGTAATTACTCATTTCTTTTCAATTTCAGGAAACCGAGAAAATAATTGCTGAACTAAATGAAACTTGGGAAGAGAAACTTCGAAGGACAGAAGCCATTAGAATGGAAAGGTAAGAATTATTTTCTTTTATCTTTTTTTTTTTTCATCCTCTTTACCAATTTTCACCTGTGGAGGAGCTCAGAGAGAGATGGAGCCTCTTCCTGGCCCAGAGTTTAGACTCTTTCACAAAACACTTCAAACCGGGACTCAGACGCCTTCCGGCCGCCTCGGTGTGATTTGTGAATGGGCCGAGGCAGCAAAAGGGGTTGAAGCAAACCCACCCCTAATGCACATTTGTGCCATAGTCGACATGTGAAAACGTAAGCCAGTGTTCAATAATGGATGAGGTAACCTCATTTGGGTTACATCTTGGGCAGGTTATCATTTCTTCATAGGGCTCCTATATTACAATAAGTTTTTTAAACTAGTTTCCACAGCTAAAAAATATGTTTTTTCAACAACTTTCACAAATATTTGAAGGTACAGATAGATTTAAGTAACCAAACGTTTAAGTATCAATAAGTCATAGGGTTTTTTCTGTAAAGGAATTTATATTGGGGGGGGATAAAAAAGCTAATAAACAGTTAGAAAAGGCATCCTGATTTACAAAGAAAACACTTGGTGTCCTGAGACTGATGTTTTTCCACAGAGAAGCCCTGTTGGCAGAAATGGGTGTGGCGATACGAGAAGATGGTGGCACTGTTGGCGTGTTTTCTCCTAAGAAGGTAAAAAAATATACCACATACCTCTGAGCTACCTTTGTGGAATCATGCTCATCATTTAAATTAATCACTTTAATGCCTATTTATTTACCCCAAAAGCCCTCTGATAATCCCAGAAAGCCCCAGCCTGTGTTTATCGACACAGTTGGTCTGTTTTCCCCTAACGAGGTTTGTTTCTCCGAAGTATTTGTTTCTTCTGAGTGCTTTGAGGTTCTCCTCAACAGGAATCTTTCCTATGGGCACTGCAGATGAGGGTTTCTCCTTTTTCACTGAATGTTATCCTTAATCTACTTACTTCAAACACTTCCTTTCTGCAGCAACGAGTGTAAACATGTTGAAAGACATAGTGTCTATGCCCCTGTTTCCATGATTTATTGCTGCTTGCCTACAGCACATTTACATCTAAGACTTCATTAAACACTCATGCTTTAAATGCTGTGGGGAGTTACTTTGCATGTCTTGTACTGATTGTTTCTTACAGTGGGAAACAGTTTTTCAGACCTATTGTGCATATGCTACATTGTAAATAACATAAAGATATTAAATCATGTCTTACTCACCAAATGTTGACAGTAAATTATTCCTTATTCTGTGTCAGACTCCTCATTTAGTGAACCTCAATGAGGATCCCCTGATGTCTGAGTGTTTGCTGTACTACATTAAAGAGGGGATCACCAGGTCAGAGAATTACATTTTACATCTTAAGATCTTTGTAAAAGACTTTTATATGGTTAATTGATTTAAAAAAAGAGAATGTTAAATATAGATTAAGTGATTAAAAAAAAATCTTCTTTAGGGTTGGTCGTTTAGATGCCAGCAGTCGTCAGGATATAGTCCTCAGTGGCCACTTCATCAAGGATGAGCACTGCACATTTACGAGATCTGCTGGCCAGACGGGCGAAAGTAAGAAAATCTTACGTGACTCCACAGGCTTGTAGCTGTGTACATTAGACTTTATGTAGCTGTAATATTAAAACCCTCTCTGTTCATAAGCAGCAGTTGTCTTAGAGCCCTGTGACGAAGCTGAGACTTATGTCAATGGAAAGCGAGTAACTGAGCCCACTGTACTGAAATCAGGTCAGAATGTCATCTTACCTTCTGTTTTTCTCAGTTTCATCTTTTGTTTAACAAAATATTGTGTAGCATGTACATCAAATTTTTTATTTGCTGTATCTTTGAAGGAAATCGCATCATCTTAGGAAAGAGCCACGTGTTTCGGTTTAACCACCCTGAGCAGGCCAGGGCTGAGAGGGAGAGGACCCCCTGTGCTGAGACCCCTGCTGAGCCAGTAGACTGGGCATTTGCTCAGAGGGAGCTGCTGGACAAGCAGGGCATTGACATGAAACTAGAAATGGAACAGAGGTACATAAAAAAAACCCCAGCAGATAACAGCTGAGGAAATGTATAAAACAAGTGGGAACTAAAGTGTTAACAGCTGATTTGCTGCCATGTTAAGTCTGCTGACGTCATCTTTATTTTTAACACAATGGAGCAAAAATAGAAATAGTGTTTCTTTTGGTCATTACCACTCTCAAAGCCTTTTCTTGAACACCTGTGTTTATGTCTTCAGGCTGCAGGAGTTGGAGGATCAGTATCGCAAAGAAAGAGAGGAGGCCAACAACCTTCTGGAGCAGCAAAGACTGGTACAGTGACATACTGTTTGTTAGTGTTATTACAGAGTTTTGACGATATAACTGTGAACATTAATCACGGAAACTAAAAGAAAACTGTTAAAAGTAGACTGTGTTGCACATGTATGTCATTTTTTTAGGTACAGTATTTATTTAACATATCTGCAATTATTTACGGTTTATAAAAATTGTAAAACAGTAGATAAATGGAATATTTTGTAAAATAGAGTTAAAATAAATAAAGTTGTTGAAAGTATTGAATAACAATAGTCACAGTACGTTTTACTGACTTTGTCTCTGTTAAAAGTAGTAATGTTCCTTAGTCAATGAGGTCAATGATTGTAAATAAACAACAACAAAAACATCACAAGATGTTTTTTATTGGCAAAACATGCCTTAAAGGGATATTTCAGCCATTTTGAAATGATGTTCCATGTAAAAGTTAAAAACAAATAATATCTCGCCTCTTTGAATGGCCTCAATTTGAAGAAATGGTGTTTAAGTACAAAAGGACTTTTAAAATCAAAGAGGATTGCTGCCATTGTAAAACAGCTTCAGTCTGAGAAATTTCATAGTGCGTTGTGAAATCACGTTAAAGCTATTTCTTAGACCTTTACACTGCCGTCAGTTTCTCAATGCATTGTTGATCACAAGGAATTTTGTGGTTATATGCAAGTGCAAAAAGAGGCAGCAGTAGGAGCTAGCTGTAACACTACTGATTCATCATGGGGTCAATTCCAAAAGGAATTTCATGATATTTCTGCTGACTTAACAGAGCCACAGCTCCAATCTCACAATTTTTATAGTGGTTCATTCAGACTTTATTTAACAAACCTTTACATTGCTGTCACTTTTGGATTCCATGGTTATTTTGTTATTTACGCTTCCAAAAAATCCCTAGAATTTATGTAATGATCTGTGTAATGACAAACTGATGGCGGTGTAGATCTATGAAAAAGTGTTTACATGGACAGTTATGAATGTTTCGAATTGGAGCTGTTTTAAAATAGTAACAATCCACTTTTGTCTTGGCTGTGTTTACACTAGCCATTAGGTCATCAGTCCTGTCAGAATTAAACTTTATTTCTCCAAACCTAAGCCATTAAAAAGCAGTCCGCAACAGGTATGATATTAATTGTTCATAACTTTTACCACTTCAAAATGGCTAAAAGATCCCTGTAAGAACAGTATTTATTTTTTCTAAAACGGTTATGTTTTTCATTTCAGTGATTATTATTTTATCTAGCATTATTTGAAAACAGTATTTTATTTTATTTTATCAAAGTAAACATGTGACAAGGGTCGTCAATATTTTATTTTCTAGGATTATGAGAGCAAGCTGGAGGCTCTTCAGAAACAAGTGGATCGTTGTTCCTCAGAAGCCCCTGAAGAAGAGGATGATCCAGAAGAGGAAGGTAAAGACAACAACTGGATGCACATACTGTTTATATGTTGGTTTTGAACACACATTTTCTACATAAGAAATGTTTTATTATCTTTTCGCCAACAGTCCAGTGGACAGAGAGGGAAAGAGAGCTGGCTGTGTGGAGCTTCAGGAAGTGGAGGTGCTACCAGTTCACCTCGCTGCGTGACCTGTTGTGGGGAAATGCCATCTTCCTTAAGGAAGCAAACGCTATCAGTGTTGAACTAAAGAAGAAGGTGCAGCATGTTATCATGATTCATATCCATCAGTCTAAATACACCTTTAAATGGATTTTTTAATTTTTAATTTTTTACCGGACTAATTCTTCCTGTTCCTGTGCAGGTCCAGTTCCAATTTGTGTTGCTGACAGACACTCTCTACTCCCCCCTGCCTCCTGACCTGTTGCCCCCAGAGGCAACTAAAGACCAAGAAAAGCACCATTTTCCTCGTACCATAGTGGCTGTGGAAGTTCAAGATCAGAAAAATGGAGCAACTCACTACTGGACATTAGAGAAACTAAGGTACCTGAACACACACAAAGTGTTTAGCTAGCAAAACCTTACATTTTTGAGATAAATACTGCAGCTATTATAGTATTGCAATGCAAATTTAGACAGAAGACATTAGTAGTAGGCTGCTGAGAATGTTGCAAGTCAGTTCAGTATACTAATGCAACAAAAAAGTCTAATGGCATCTAATATTGAGATAGCATCTAATATTGAGTTCAGTTCAATTCAGTTTATTTATATATCCCCAATTCACAACAAAAGTCATTTCAGGGCACTGTATAAAAACACATGCAATATGGACTGGAAGTTGGTTCCTCAAGAGAGGAGACTGAGAACTGAAAGCTCTGCCTTCCATTCTACTTTTAGAAACTCTAGGAACCACAAGTAAACCTGCAGTCTGGGAGCAAAGAGCTCTGTTAGGAAAATATGGAACAATAAGATCTTTAATATAAGATGGAGCTTGGCTGTTGAGAGTCAGAGTTGTAATAAATACTCATATTTTCAGTGTTTTTCCTAGAAGCACAGTTAACTCATCATCTTCATCTTGTGCATCTGTTAAGTCAAATGTTTGAATATGAAATTTGTTGTCACATCTGCAGACAGAGGCTTGATCTCATGCGAGAGATGTATGATCGTGCTGCAGATTTGCCCAACAGTACCACTGAGGAAAGTGAAAATGCGCTAACAGGAGGTGACCCGTTTTATGATCGCTTCCCCTGGTTCCGTCTGGTTGGCAGGTAAATACTGAACACCTTTGACTCCATACAGTAAGAACAGGAAGGCATCTCTCCCTGAATTTATTTAGAGGTCAACAAGGCCTGAGATACTCATCCCAGTCCATTCAGAATAATGGAGGTTGTTCATGTACTGCACTGAGCTGATGAACCAAAGGGATGGAGACACCCTCATCAAACTTGTTACCTCCTTCATTCAGTCTGGTGTTTAAGTGGTTTATTATAATAAAATCCAGGGTTTATTTAAGTGTTTTACTGGTGATCATTTATCACACAATGACATTTCAATAAAATTTATGACAATTAAAGTAAGGCTCATCCTCTTTAATACAAAATCCAGCAATAGAAAATTGGAGAATTGCATTTCTTCAGTCTGCCTACTCAAAAGTGGGTGTTTACATGCAGTGTCGAGTCTTCCCACTGTGAAGTGGCATTTGTGAGATATTTACGATGTACCATCATGTCAGCACACTGTAAAAATGCAGATTTTAAAGCTTCTGAGGGCTTGATGAGATTTGGTGTGAGACGGCGTGTTTCCATGACTCACAGTCTGGGCTCGAACTTCAGGACTCAACCTATAGTGTGGTTAAACAGCGTCACTTTGGCCTTTGCCTGAATATAATATCTACACAACCAACCATGGGTACCAACACTGTTAAATGAACACATCTAAACATAATACACAGGTAATTGTCATTGATAATTCTATATACGTCCAAGTAAATGCATGTTTAATACTGTCAGTAGGATTTAAACTTATCACTATATTTTGACGAATAATGGAGGGCTGATTTTATAATGTCTTTTCATCGCATAAGGATATGATTCATTACCGTAAAACTGATTAGATAATTTATTAAACCTTCAGTTCCAGTACCAAGTGGGCTGAAGTTGTACTTTGTTGTGTACTTGAACTAATCTGGATCCTGTGATACCTGGAAAATACTGGTTTCTTTGAGCCTCAGTCTGAGTTCTACACGATGTCTCTAACTGTACGTATCCATAGTTCATCATGTTGCTCATGGTCAAATGGACTGAAATCTTGCTGCATATACACAACCTTTCTCACCTTTTACCTTTCACTGCAGCTGTAGCTGGCAAACCCTTTCCCATCCGTCATCTCTGTCTTTCTCTGCCCTCCACTCCACATTTTGGCTCAAAGGGAAGAAGGTTTTCTCCTGTGGTCCAGTCCATGTTTTTCTCTGCCGCCCCGTTGTTGAAACAAGTGTGTGCTCTTTATCTAACTGTACTAACCTAGTTCCCATGTCTCTGGCTGCACCAGAAACCCCATTTTCAACACATGCATGAGCGAGCGCATGAGTGACCCCACCCCATCCCCGACCCTTTCCAACTCTGAAATTACTGAGCTGGCTGACTCGCAGAGGGAGGGTCGAGGGGAGGAGGATGAGTTGGAACAGTTGGAGGACCTGGATGATGATATCTTTTTGGACAACCCGTGCTCAGAGCTTGGGGCAGAGGAGGAGGAGGATGATGATGATGATGATGATGATGATGATGAGGGAGAGCTCTGCCGAGGCTCCAGCGAAGGCCAGGATCCCTTTTACGACCGCTCTCCATTATTCAGTGTAGTGGGAAGGTTGGTGAGGTTTCAGGAGCATGCTGGTGGAGGAAACTAGCTCTTTTACGCTGAGACATGCAGTCTTTTTTTCCTGAGAGATCACCCAAGAAGGAAAAAAAAAACAGTTCACCATACAGACACAATAAGAGAGAATATCCTCACAAAGACCCCAGTCTATTTTGAACTAGATACCCATTAATACACAGAAGTACACATTGTTGTCACATGCATTAGGGTTTAGTTTGTTTCCTATGTTGCAATGTCATGTTTAAAGTTAAACATAGTTTCAGTTTACAGATTTATTTATTTTTCATTTTTACTGTCCAGTAGGGGTGTAATAGTACATGTATTTATACCAAACCATCATAGTAGAGATATCAATCAGACAAAGAACATATTAGTCACAGGTGATCACCTCTCTCAACTGGAAGTGGGGTGCACAGCTTTTTAATTGCTTTTTGTAAATAACAGTAAATAAGCAGAGGAAAAAATTATCCAACACACTCTACACCCAAGCAAAGAAAGAATGGCTGTTCAGATGAAACACAAGAACTTGAAGACCTGCTTGATTGTTTGTTTCAAATTAGCTGTGTGAAAAGGTTTCGCTTTCCCATTGATTTACGCAGGAGAGGAGAGTGAGAGGTGAATGTATGGAAAGTCAAATGGGTCATAATTTGCATGCTTTGAAATATCCACTGGTGTCCGATAAGCACTGTTAAAAACATTACCGGGTGTTTACTAAGTGCCACACACTACGTTTCAACATTTTGTTTACGCATCTTGTATTTTCATATTAGGAAATCGTTATGTTATGCACATAACTACTGTTCCCTGAAGGAGAGGAACGAGGTACAACACATGTAGTATGGGACACCACGCCCCAGTGTGTCCTGGCTGAAGCACCTCTAATCATGCCTTTAGGCAAATTACGTGATGACGACAAGTGACAGGCCGTGCCTGCACTACATCCAAACGATAAAACCGAACAAATGTGTGCGGTGAGGACCAGCTGGCCACACCACAGATATCACTCACGAGCCCAGGATGTTGCTACACCCCTGGTGGAGTGTGCTCTCACACCATGCGGGATTGGGAGCCTGCTGCTGTTGTAAGCTAGAGAAATAGCTTCCACAATCCAGTGGGAGAGTCTCTGTCTGGACAGAGTCTTGCCCTTGCCTGGGTTAGCAACACACACAAACAGCTGATCACACAATCTCACATCCCGTGTGCGGTCAACGTAAATGTGCAGTGCACGTAAAGGACAGAAGGAATGCAACCTCCTCTGCTCCTCAGATGCAAAAGGAGGTGGGCAAAAGCTTGAGAGCTCAATAGTCGTGGCACTGTAGTCTGAAGGTATGACCTTAGGGCGATACGCCGCGTTTGGTTGCAGAATGAGCTTGGAGCCATCAGGTGAAAACTGAATGACAAAGCATTGAGGTCCCCAACCCATTTTGCAGTTGTCAAAGCAAGAAGCAAAGCAACCTTATATGAAAGAAAGTTTATATCCACTGACTCCAAGGGTTCAAATGGAGGGTCACAGAGAGCCTGAAGAACCACAGTAAGGTCCCAGGGAGGGACACTGGGTTTAATCATGGGTCTCAGTCTACAGACCCCTTTTAAAAAACGCACAGCCAGGGGATGAGCACCTGGCATGACCCCATTGAAACCAACATGGCAGGCAGAAATGGCTGCCAGGTAAACTTTAATTGTGGAAAAGAGAGATCTTTATCCAACAACTCCTGCAGAAATGTTAAAACATCCACTATTGATCACTGAAATGGGACAATGTGCTTGACTTCACACCACTGCTCAAAGGCTTGCCACTTGTATGAATATAAACCTCTAGTGGAGGATGCCCTCGCACTCTGGATTGTTGCCACCACAGTGGGGTGAAGGCCTTTAGCTAGCAAGCTGGACCTCTCAGCAGGTAGGCATGCAGGTTCCACAGCTCTGGATGTGGATGAAGAACTTCCCCTCCTCCCTGAGTGAGGAGATCCTGACGGACAGGGAGTTGCCAGCAGGCTGATTATCTCGGCATACCATGACTTTGCTGGCCATCGGGGTGCCACCAAAATCAGAGACAAACCCTGTCTGCGCACCCTCTCTGGCAGTATCATTTCCACTGGGGGAAATGCATACAGAAGTACATTGGGCCACAGGTGGGCTAGAGCATCCACCCCCAGCGGAGTATTCTGATCCGTTATGGAAAAGAACAGAGGGCAGTGGGTGTTGGCTGTGGACAGAAAATGTATGCTGCACCACTGCAAGACGGTTGGAGGCAGTTTTAACAGGGGAAGTGAACGTGTCCCTTCCTGTCTGTTTATGTGTGAAATCACAGTTGTGTTGTCTGTTCTGATCAGAACATGGTGGGCCGTCAGAACTAGGCAAAAGTGTCTCAGAGCCAGCAAGACTGCTAATAGCTTTAGGTAGTTTATGTGGAGCTTGGACTGGACTTGGCCGGTGTCCAAACCCCCCTCACTGCCACACCTTCGCACAGAGCCCCCCACCTCATCAGGGAGGCATCTGTGGACACCACCTTGCGAAAGGACACTCTCCCTATCGGTGAGCCTTGGCACAACAGGCCGGGCTCCCTCCAAGGTTTGAGAGCCAACATACAAGAGGCGGTTATTGTTAGCTTCCTGTGGAGGTGACGTGACACACAGCCTGTGGGAACGAGTCCAGTGCTGAAACGGGCGCATTTTCAGCAGTCCAAGTGGCACTACTGTGATTATGGACGCCATCATGCCCATCAGCTGTAAGATCGTCTGGAAATGCAGTTTACGTATCTACTGAAACTGAGCGAGGCAGCAGTGAAACGCAGCCACTCTGTGTTCTGAGAGACGAGCTTTGCTCGATAGGGAGCATATTTCCAGTCCGAGAAATGAAAACTGCTGACTCAGAGTCAGCAAGCTTTTCTGAAAATTAACTGAAAAGCCTAGAGCTTGAATGTGTGACAGGACCTGAGACAACTGCTTTGTCGCCTGCTCTCTGGAGCTGGCTATCAGAGCCCAGTCGTCCAGATAAGCTAAAATACGGACTCGTTTTTCTCTGAGGGGAGCTAACGCTGCCTCCACACATTTTGTGAAGGTGCGGGGCGCAAGAGACAGTCTGAAGGGCAGTACTACGTACTCGTAGGCTAGGCTCGAAAGCGAACCTCAGAAACTGTCTGTGGTTTGGGTGTATCACTACGTAAAAAGGCGTCCATGAGGTCGACTGTTGCAAACCAATCGCCCAGCCCGACAGCATTTAGAAGATGTTTGAGTGTTAGCATTTTGAATTTGTACGTTCGTAGGTACTTGTTTAACACTCTCAAGTCCAGGATCGGACGGAGCCCGCCACCTTGTTTCGGAACAACAAAATAACGGCTATACCAACCTTTGTTCGTCTCCGAGGTGGGAAACACCTGAATAGCTCCTTTTGCTAACAGCATGTTTATTTCCTCTCTCAGAATTTTTGTTGCTTCGGCTCCAACAGCTGTGTTTACCACGGCGTTGAAGTGGGGGTCTCCGGTGGAACTGTAACCTGTAACCCATAGCAACGATTTTTTCCACCCATGGTGAGAGGGAGCCGTGAAGCCAGGCGACTGACCTGCTGCATTGTTAGCGAGGAGGTGCTGCCCTCTATCGTCATGCGAGAGAGGTGCAGCATTATTTGACTGTTGCCTGCAGTCTTTTGATTTAGATTTTTGATTTTTTTGCAGAAAATGCAGTCTTTATTGAAAAATTTACACCAACATTTTGAACATTCATTGTGCTTTGAAAAACATTTACAGCACCCAAACTGGGGGCTTTTAGTGCGAACACTGTGTGAGTGGGGAAATTGTGTTTGGGAGACTGTGTGGGAGAAACGCAGCACCTCTTGGGACTGGGACCCCGAACAAAACCAACAAAACGCCTTTTTGGCGGCCGCTGAAAGTAGGCAGTCATGTCTCCCTGCTCCTGAAACCCCTGAGTTCGTAGTCCTGCTGCTAGGAGGACTGTGTTTTCTTCCTTCGAGAGGTCGAGCTCCTCTGACGATTCGGAGGGGGGCCTTTGCTCCAAGCCGAGTAGCAGGGAGCTTGGCCGTGGATTTGTGGCCGTACTGGCTGGGAGCTCAAGCTCATGGGCTGCGCCGCTCTCTTCGGTGGAGGCCTTGGTACCGCCGGTTTGTGAGCGCTCGTGCTGGACCTGGGTCTCATGTCATGTCTGGGAATAATACAGCGAAGCGCTTCAGTCTGTTTCTTCCTCAGCTCAAGTTTCGCCTGTATGGTATCAAGAGACTGTCCAAACAGCCCGTCAGCCACCACCGGTTCATCCAGGTAGAGGGCCCGGTCCGGGACGTTAGAGAGTGTCAGCCACAGGTGCCTCTGTGCCACCACCGTTGATGCCATCCCTCTGTCCAGGGAGGGCACTGCACAGCGGGACACACGGAGGATGTAATCTGCAGTGACTCTGGCCTCGTTCAGGAGTGGTACCAGAGGGTTCTCCGCCGGCACCTGAGCTCCGAGCTCCGCCAGGCAGATGAAGATGGAGCTCAAAGCACGAGCGGTGGTCGCTTGAGCGCTGTAGATTTTTTCCAGCTGAGCAGCGGAAAATCTACAGTGCTTAGACTGAAGGGATGTGGGGCTGTTCACACCATGATTGTGGGACGGGGCCAAGTACGCTGCCAGGAATGGCTCCATGGGTGGAATATTTACCAGCCCGGCTTTTTCAGCGCCTTCCAGATCCAAATACTGTCCATAGCCGGGCACTGTAACGCGTGTGGAACAGGGGTTGGTTCCACGAGGATGTCAGTTCCGAGACAAAATCTGCGAACATGGGCAGACGGCTTTTGACCTCGGGCCGGCTCCGCGAGGAGGTAAAACCCGGCAAAGCACAACAGTTTCTGAGCAGGAGGGGGACAGGGTCACTCCATGTCCAGTTTTTCAGCCGCGTGCCGGTACAAGAAGAGGAATGACATGTCGTCCTGGCCCGCCAGCGCTGCAGCCGCGGCGGCACCCTGGCCGACAAAAACTCATCCTCATCCTCCGACAGACCTTGAACGTCAAGACCAATGTCCAGTAAGTCCTCATCTGCCTGATGGGGGGGTCCAGTCGAACTGAGACTGAGCAGCACCCTCTTCATTTCCAGCTAACCCATCAACATAATCCATGTGGTCCGCCCAGCTGGAAGCGAGGACTCTGACCGAAAAGCCGTCTCCGTCGGACTCGGATAAAACCGGCACCTTTTCCAGGAACTTAACCCGCCTCTCCAGGGTCGAGCAGCGAAGCTGGCGACAAAACGCACAGGCTTCGGGCTCTGCCAATGCTCTGTTAGAGTGAACGATCCCCAGACAGACGGGACAAGCTTTGTGCTGGTCCTTCTCATGGAGTGAGAAGCCACACCCCTGAGGACAGGGGCGAACAGAAGACTTCTTTGCGTGTGTCAGCTTTGTGCTCATCACGAACCACAAACGCTAAACTGCACAGAAATGCTCGAAACTAGCGCTTCGTGGGCAGACACACTAACCAGCAGGCAGCGGTGACTAACACCAACAAAAACAGTTAAACTAACTCTGAGCAGCCTTGCGAAACACAGAACTAACTAGCAGCAGCTAGGTAGCCTGACTCGAAGAGGTGTTCTTAGCGAGGTGAAGAGCGTAAGAACTGAGGAATGACAGTGATGACAGACGGTTACATAGTGCAGGCGGGGCCTGTCACTTGTCGTCCTCACGTCATTTGCCTAAAGGCATGATTAGAGGTGCTTCTGCAAGGACACGTGAGGGCGTGATATCCCATACTACATGTGTTGTACCGAGTGAATCAACTGAAAGGGAACAATAAGTTCTGCATTGCCTTTTATTTTGCAACAAGCTTAAACCAAATTAACGAAAACAAACACTCATTTTTTGTTCAACTTTCTGAACAAAACCGATACCTTTCAGTTGAGGACTTTATCAAACCTTTTAACAAATGGCCAGTAGGACACTTTTTATAATTTATATTGGATAAATAGGACAGAACAATATGTCTTTTTTTCATTTTTAATTTTATAGTAAAGTTATTCGTTGATAAATCCTACTTTTCTGCACATGTCCTTGCTACCTTAGGGCCTCCTTACTCTCTTTGCCTCTGAGAACAACAGCAACAACAGCGTACCAACCTTCCTCAAAAGAAAAATAAATTAGGAGTTTTTGTTTGTTTCACAGTTTTGATATTAAAGTTTTCATGTTTACATTAAATTTGGCTGTATGAGGCCAAAACACTATAAGAAAAAAGTATCTTGACATTTTGACTTTATGTTGCAAATAAAGTCAAAATGTTGAAAGTAAAGTTATTTTGAGAATAATAAAGGAATCAAATCCCAAACCATCAGGGGTGCAAAGACACACAACTTCCATAAACGTGTAAATAAACTAGTGACTTTGTACTAATGACTTTATACCTCAGAACTGATGTTCTGGAGCTGTACCTGTAAATAACTTAAAATTTAGGCTCTAGTCTGAGTTTTACCAAAACAAATAATAAAAGTAATAATAATTATTTTTATTTTATTTTTAGAAGCTTCTGATGATTTAAGAGTATTTTGATGTATTTTGTGTGCTTGAGCCTCTTATTGTGAAGTATTGTGAAGAATGAGGTTCCGTGGGTTCCGTTGTGATTTTCACTACGGCGAGACTAATAAACCACACCTTGAACTAGTTAAAAAATAATCTTTTTGTTATTATTTTGTAGTTTACTCATAACCCTTGGCCACAATAATATAAAATGAAACAAATGCTGTTGGGTTCAGGAGCACAAGAGGGTTTGTTTCCTGTGGCTTGACATTATTCTTAAAATACTATTCTGATTTTACTCTAAACAATTTGACTTTTTTCTCAAGATGAGGAAACAACACAAAAAAAATCTTCCTCCTCAATTTATTTATTCTGAGCGACCCTATATTATTGCTATTTTGATTGTCTGTTTAAAATGAGTGAATAAAGAAGAACAGCATTAGTATTTGTTTTCTTTCTTACAGTTGTACCAAACTCAAAAAGAACCGTGACCTGTTCATACCGTTACACCCCTACTGTCCAGCACCGTCAGAAACACTCAAGTTGTGATGTCATCACTGAGCTGACACTTTTCAGCTTCAACACATATTTCAAAAAACTGCATCTATATACACAGATTTCGTTTTTTAACCTTTTAAATTGCTCCCTACATCTTTACCATTCAAGGTTTATTGTGCTTTACTTTAGTTTTGTGTTAGTTTCAGTGTTTCTTCAATATTTGAGCCACAAACATTCACAAGTGTTCCCTACACTGTATAAAATAATTTTCATTAGGAAAGGACATTGGACTACACATCTATGAGTTTCAAGGGTTATATGTTGTATTTCATTTTTAGTTAAATCTCAGTCAAATATTTATTATATCAGCTACTCACTTTGTTTTTACAAACATGTTCATTAAGTCAGTCCAGTGTTCAGGTCATTACACTTGTTTCTACTGGAATTCAAAAAAACTGAAATGGCTGCTTGAAGTGTGTGTCTCACATGTGTCACTAAACACAAACTGAGGTTTGTGTGGGAAGAAAATATCACTTATCACTTGTCAAAGCACAGACATATCTGATGGATTATATTGAGATCTGATTTGCATAAAACAGGGACCCACGGTGAAATGTTCTTGCCATGCTGTGAAGCCTGAATAAGTCTGACACATTCTGGAAATGATTCATACAAGCTAGCTGGTGTTAAAGACTCAAACTCTCAAAGATGAAAGAGCTGGTTTCTTTTGCAGCTGTCTCTTTTAGGCATGCCAGAGCACAAGTCTTTTCATTTTGACTTTTTATTTTGACAATTTTTACTTGAATACATTTAGTTACAAACTACTACCTCTATTTTGTACAATTTACCACTTTGACCCAGGTGGTGCGCTTTGATTTTTGATGTCATTCATTGATTTTTGGTGTAGCACACTATATATCAAGCTGTTGGCAGTTTTTATTGGAGCTGATCCATGTTGCGTATGATGATTTCTGTTCCATTTGCTTTTAATTTCTTTAAGTTGACAGGTTGAAAGCATTTTTGTTCCTTTTTTGTCCTGAGCATGCCTTATTTGCACCTCACCAATCTTGTCATAAGTCTTCCCCCTTTAACACTCCATCCCTAAATGTCTACCAGTTGTGGAAAATGTGGTCTTTGGCTCATAGATTTTGTATTTAATTTGAAACAAGATGGCAAGAAGTTGTAGTTGTTCCATATTTTTGTCTTCAAGAAACATGCAATCTCAATCTGAAGAAATTTCAACATACTACAGTGAGTTGCAAAAGTAAGAGCCCCTCGTATTCTTTCTCATTTGTTGCCTTACAACCTGGAATTTAAATGCATTTTAAATGTGATTACAGGTATTAAAGCTACACAAAATACTTCAAACTAATGTGGAAAACGCTAGTTTTAAAATGAAATTCTAATATATATATATATATAAAACTGAAGTTTTGAATGCAAATATATCCACACCCTTTGCCTTGAAGCCCCAACCATTTCCTTCAGAAGCCACATAATTAGTTCAGTAAGATCCACCTGTGGCCAAACTGAGACATATGATCTCAGTACATAAACACCTGTTCTGATTCCCCCCAGAAACAACACCAGTGTAACATCTCTAGGTAGTAAAAGCTATCACCAAACAAGAGACAGCATGAAGACCAAGGAACTCTCGACACAGGTCAGAGACAAAGTTGTGAAGAAGATCAGATGAGGGTTGATTTATACAAATTATCCCAAACCCTGAACATCTCACAAAGCACCGTTGAATTAAATTATTGGAAAGAGGATCCACCACAGCAAAAACGCCAAGAGAGGGTCATCCACTAAAACTCACTGAGCGGATAAGGAGGGCATTAATCAGAGAAGCAACCAAAGATACCGCTGATGGAGCTGGGCAGCTCTAATGCAGAGATGGGAGGATCTGTTCATTGGACCACTATAAGCTGCACAGAGCTGAGCTTCATGGAAGAGTGGCAGGAAAGTCATTTCTTAAATAAGAAAATAAGGTTGATTGTTTGAGGAACTTCAGTATGCTTTTCAGAACATTCCAAACATGTAAAAGAAAGTGCTGTAATCAGTTCAGACTAAACTGATTTTTTTTTTTTTGTCCATCAAAGACAAAACCATGTTTGATTAAAAACTCAACACCTCTCATTATGCTGAGAAGACCATCCCCACAGTGAAGCATGGGGGTGGTAGCATCATGTTAGGATGTTTTTTTTATTTACAAGGACTGGGAAACAGGTAGAAGTTGGAAAAACAAATGGAAGCAGTTATCTCTTTTGTTGTTTGCTTTATTTCAATAAAAACTATTTAGCATCTACAAAGTGAAAGCAAATTATAGAGAAACTCTTGAGGGAAACCTTCTGGAGTCTTCCAAAGATTTAAGACTGGGAACGAGGTTCCTCTTGCCACAGGACAATGACCCTAAACACACTTCTAATACAACACTCCAGTAGTCTAAGGAGAAACAATTAAAGTCTGTCCAACTTAAAGGAAGTGGAACAGTTTTACCATAAAGAATAAACAAAAATACAAGTGGTTAGATGTACCAAGCTCATGGAAATGAACCTCAAGAGACTTGCTGTACAAGGTGGCTCTACATAGTATTGACTTTGGGGATTTAATACATATGCATGTGCCATTTTTCTGTTTTACAGTTTTAAAAATGATTTATGCCAAGTTTCCTCTCCCCATTTTGGAGTAATTTGTGTAGGTCCATCATTTATAGTCTAATTATAAATATATTACATTCCAACTTTTAAGGGAACTAAATAAAATAAAAGAAAGATCAAAACAGGCAGATATCTTTGCAACCCACTGTATATATGAAAAGGACCTCAAGTGAATAATCTGGCTTTGTTTAAGTAGTGCATTGTTTACATTATTTACTGCTGAGGCACCTTAGTGATGCAACAGCAAACATCTGTTAAATTAAGTCATTGCTTATTAAACAAAAGCATTTTTCTCTCCAGCTGTATACAGAGCTGATTTATAATGTTTTTATTACATTTAAAATTTTAAAGCTGACCCTTACACACATGCTCCTGAGCCTCACCAAGGCTTTACCTGTATAATACAAAAGGATGTTACCAATAACTTGGAATTGTCTTTATCATAATAATTTTTTTAAAAATGAGGAAAAAGCCCATTGAAGCAATAGTAAAGGGCAACCATGGCCATCGCTAGAGCAGTCCCAGCTTCTGTTTGGTTGCTTTGCAGCTCTGTGTTCTGTTGTCCAGTCCAGTGTAAAAACATTAGAAGTAATCCCCACTCCCTGGCTTTTTGGTGTTTAATCTTTTGTTGTTACGTTCTTTGTATCTGCTCACTGTCCAGGGCTTTTGTTTATCTGAGTAACCTTCTGTACCCGGTTCCTCTGGTCCATCGTGTGGCCATCGTAAGTGAGAAGGGAGAGGTGAAGGGCTTCCTGCGGGTTGCAGTACAGGCCATATCAGGTAAGGCTCAGATCCTTTGTGTCAGCGATGTTTAGATCAAACAGCATCAAGCAACTGAAAAGATAAGCTGGATGAGACTTCTGGAGGGAGTGAAGTGAAGGTGCTTTATGTTTCCCTCCAGCTGATGAGGAAGCTCCTGACTACGGCTCAGGAGTAAGACAGTCAGGGACCGCCAAAATCTCATTTGAGGATCAGCAATATGAGAAGGTAAGAAAAATGAATGCAGCTTCCAAAGACATGAAAATGTATACACTCATTGGCCACATTATTAGGTCCACCTGTTGTTTGTTAACACAAATAGCAAATCAGCCAATCACATGGAGGCAACTCAAAGCGTTTAGGCATGTAGACGTGGTGAAGACGACTTGCTGAAGTTCAAACCGAAAGAGGAAGAAAGGGGATTTAGGTGACTTTGAATGTGGCGTGGTTGCTGGTACCAAATGGGCTGGTCTGAGTATTTCAGAAACTGCTGATCTACTGGGATTTTACACACAACTATATCTAGGGTTTAAAGAGAACGGTCCAAAAAATTGAAAATATCTAGTTAGCAGTAGTTGTGTGGATTGGATTTTTCAGATTGGAAAAATATTACCTGCTCTGATGAGTCTTGATTCACTAGACTGGCCTCCAAAGACACCAGATTTAATCCAATTAAGTACCATTGGGATGCGGTGGACCGGTGAGAATCACATCATGAGTGTGCAGCTAACAAATCTGCAGCAACTGCGTGATGCTGTCATGTCAATAGGCTGTCATGTCCAACCAGGGACTTGCAAGGTGTACCTAATAAAGTGCAGGTGAGTGTATTTATTCACCAGTTTTTTATGGTTTATTATGTTTGCAGTTCCAGTCAGAGTCCTGCTCTGCTGGACTGTCCCGCTTAGGGGTTTCCCAGGAGGAGCTTCGCATTGTGGAGGGAGAGGGGCAGAACGCAGAAATGGGCCCATCAGCTGATGAAGTCAACAACAACACATGTGAGGGTGAACCATATTTTATGAGTGAACGCGTGATATATTTGTGTGGGTGTGTGAATGATGCTGTTACTCATGAGTGGTCTGGCACATGTGAATTGCAGAATCATGTGAGTCTGATGAATTCTCAGAGAAATTAATAGATCAGAACATGTGTAAGGGTAGTAGCTCACTGGGCTGCAACTGTTGGAGACTTGTTGGCAAACTGCATTTATGACATAGTCTCCAAAATGTCTCGTAATGCTAGCAGGGGTTCTCAGTTTCCTCGTCTGAGACTCAGACGCTCGCAGTTTTATTATATGACTTTTGAACATGTTTTTAAAAATTGCACAACAGTTTTTTTTTCTTGAAATATTTGCTGTTTTTCACAGAA
>JAOXNZ010000117.1:22219737-22232762 GCA_028566095.1 Kryptolebias brasiliensis
GTAGTTTTTGCAAATTCTAGAAAGCTAGGGCTGTACTTTGACACCTGCACCTCAGCCCTCCTTATGACCCAAATTACCTAATCTAACAACGCTGATGATAAATAAAAATTATTTATTTAAAAATTGTTCCATATCTGCCTGTCTTTATTTTAAAAGTGTACTTCAATATATTAAATCATAAACGTTGGGGCAATTGCCAAGGTTGGTACAAAGCAGGCTGACGAGGGTCAGATGTGGGCAGAGGTGGGCAGCAAAATATTGTGCACAGCCGAGAATATAGTATTGCAAACCATGCACACAAAAATATGCCATGATTTTCAAAAATTGGCCTATTTTCTCATAATTTTAAGTTGCCAACTAGTGTCTAACAGATGCATGGTGAGATATTAGCCTACAGAGAATAAGCTTGGTCAAAACCAGCCAACAGTGATGCCACAAATCCTAACTAAACTTAAGTCCTCTGTTCTTGGATTACCTATTCAACTTCAGCCTGGGTTTGCTTTTTATTTTTGTGTTCCTCACAGCTGGTGCAGATGAATTGGAGAATCCAGTGAAGGCCGCTCTGGATGTTGCACTGGATGCAAATCTGGAGCACCTGCAGATTGATAACATTTTTACTTTCAGAGTGACTGTCTTGCAGGCTTCCAGCATCTCTGCAGAATATGCAGACATCTTCTGTCAGTTCAAGTAAGATATGTTTTTTTAAATTAAATCATAATTCAAGTATAAAAGCCCTTTGTGTTGTCTTTTCCCTCCAATTTTTTATGTAAAATCTGTTGTGTTTCTGTTTGGGTTTTAGTTTTATCCATCGCCATGATGAGGCCTTTTCTACTGAACCTCTTAAAAACACTGGTCGTGGGCCTCCTCTTGGCTTTTACCATGTGCAAAATGTAAGAAACATCAACACAAACATGTTCGGCTGGTTTTACCAGAACTAGTCCATTAAAAAACTTGTATTGTTTTTGTAGATTGCCGTGGACGTTACTAAGTCCTTTGTAGAATACATCAAGACTCAGCCAATTGTCTTTGAGGTGTTTGGACACTACCAGAAACAACCTTTCCTTCCTCTTTGTAAAGATGTTATCAGGTGCTATGTCTGATTAATAAATGAAATTAACGTTTTATGAAAAAAAAAATCACAGGTTATCTGGCTGTGTTTTCATGACACGTAACTATTTATTGTCCCATCTAGTCCACTACATCCTTGCAGAAGGCAGTTTCCAAGAGTGATGCCTCTGTCCAAACCAGGTAATGAACTCCTGGCAGGAGCAGCTTCCTTTATTAACACTTATTCATTTATGTTGCATTGTCTTAGTACCGTTTGCCTATTTGCTTGCAAGTCATGTCGTCTTGGCTTTATGTTGTTGGGTGTGAGCAGTGGACTCTGACGACTCGCCAGATCGGGAGAAGTCACTTGAGCTGATCCGATACCTGGTCCCCGATGTGTTCAATGGGGCGTTTGTGGACTCGCTGTCAGGCCACGCTCTGTCTGCTGCTGGCTTGGCTGCTTCCTTCCTGCTGGAAGCAAACGAGCAAGCTCAGCTGCCTGCTCCACCCGTGTCTATCTGTTCAGTTATTAAAGCTCAGAAGCCTGGTTGGTCCTTGCTGTCAGATCCAAGAGAGTCCTGTGACTGGAAACCTTTTTTTTATATATTAAGAGTTTATTTTTATACAACAAAACTAACTATTTATAACTATACTAGAGTTTCAAAAAATACAGCTTGCTTTAGTGATTGACATTTTGCCTCCTGTAAGCGTTTCATTTTTTAAAGTAATATATGTATAATAAAAAAAAGATCTTACATAGTTGGAAGATATGATACATTTTTTTTAGTTACATTTTTCCTGAAATTATTTCACCAGTACAAATGTTGGTACTAATGCAGTGTAAGGATTAAATGACCTATATACTTATATATATAAAAAGAGTGATTTCCGGTGTCAGGACTCTACAGTTGGATTGGCTCACTGGTGCTCTGTGTGCTGTTGACCTACATGCTGATTTCTCCTCACAGTTCCTTCTTTGACAGTCTCTTTGAACTCGAAGTTGAACTCATGGTACCTTTTTCTTCTGAAGTGTGTCATAAAAATACTATCGCTTAGATATTACCAGCAATGTGCAGTATTCTGCTTAAAACAAAAAACAACCTAAGTGACTATTAATCAGTCGCTTGAAATGTCATATCTTAAAGCAACTCAAAACCCCAAAATCAACCAGCTCCTTTTTGCTTGTAGTAAACTTATCCTGTGAATTAATTTTGAATGTTCACCACTTTTAATGTAAACATTTTGGGGGGAACTACCTGAGTTTGGAGGGATGCAGATTATTTGTATTCGGTTTAAACTTTATTTCTTCAGTTAATTAGAAATACTCTGAGAAGTTTGAACACACAAACCCAATGAAGATTAAAGTTAGTCTGTTGAGTTTGATGTCACAGAAATAGTGATATTTTATGAGATCATTTTATTTAAAAGAAGGCATCACAGATACTCAATGTGATAAAGAAAAGCAGTTCCTTCTACTGGACTGAACAGTTCCTCTCTTCCCGTATCACTGATTTCCTTTCCTCTTTACCTTCTCTCTCCTCTTTAGGGTAGCTAGATCAGTATTTTTACTTCCTGACTGTTAGCCACTTGCCTGTTCTCATATTTTGTTGAATTTTCTGTATAATCCTTTCTAAAATCTTGTTCCACCCAGTGCCTGCCACCAAGCTGATGACATTGACCCGTCCTCAGGCGGGGCCGTGCCACTGTAAATACGACCTTATGGTGTTCTTTGAGATCTGCGAGCTTGAAGCTAATGGAGAGTAAGTTTCCAGTGTTGTATCACCAAGTGCAGCAGATGTTTTAGGTAATTTGTGAGATTTGTGCTTTAAATCACTGACCACATGACTAAAGATTGTGTTGATTGTTTTATCTTAGCTACATCCCTGCAGTTGTGGACCACAGAGGAGGCATGCCATGCCATGGCACCTTCCTACTGCACCAGGTGCGTCAATCACACAGTGAACAAATATATCCGAAATTCTTTTTGAAGAAAATAATTTACCTCTTTCCTTTTTTGCTTCACTGCAGGGCCTCCAGAGGAGAATTGCTGTTACCATTGTACACGAATCTGGAGGTGACATTGAATGGAAGGATATCCGTGAGCTTGTTGTTGGTAAGTTTGTTTTTTTTGGCTTTTTAACTCTGAAAATATACATTTCATTAAAAATCTGTGAGATCTATTCTCACTGAGGCACCTATACATTCTCAGGGCGTCTGCGCAACACCCCCGAAGCTGACGAGAACATCATCGACCCCAATATTTTGTCACTCAACATCTTGGCTGCTGGGTATGTCAGGCCTTTACAGGATGACAGGTGAGCATTGACATATGTAGATCTAAGATCCAAATGGATTGCTTTAAAACAGCTAAATCATAGCTCACTAATATAAAATTTTCTAACATCATGATTATTTTTGATCTTAATAATATTTCAATATTTCAGACATTTTGATGTGGGTTTTGTAGAAAAGTTGTGAACAGTTAATAGCTTACCTGTTGTAAATAGCTCTTTGAACAATCTCAGTTTGGAGAAACAAAATTTCAGTCTGACAGGACTGATGAGTTAATGGCTAGTTTCAATACAGCTAAGACCAAAGTGGATTGCTGCTATCTTAAATCTTGACTCTCTAAAAAGTTACATACATACATTCATAGTGGTTCACATGAACATCTTGGCTGCACTTGGGCTAGGTGTTAGCTTATCAGTCCTGTAGCATTTAAATGTTATTTTTCTAAATGGAGGTCATTCAACCAGCTATCTACAGCAAATAAGATATTAATTGTCCATAACCTTTCCACAGAACCCCATTTCAAAAGGTCCAAAATATCCCTTTTTAACCAGGGTAGCTTGGCAGAACTTGAAAACCACTATCCATCATGACTTAGATTTTAATATAATCAGCAAATTACAAGCAAAGCATGGCATGTGGTACAGAACACAGCATGACACAAAAAACTCACTGAGTTTCTTTTTCTTCTTTACTATTATGTCTGCATGAATGTAGTTAATCAATACCACAGTTGGAAAGACACAAAGGTCTGTTTTGTTTAGATTCCTTTAAGATTTTTTATAAAAACTAAAGGTGGCACACCAGACCATTAGACAGTAGTTAATGTGTTCATGGTGGCTGCGCGACGTTCCTTGGTGTTTATTTGTGCCCTCATCATCTCACCTACATGTTGCATCTCACTGGATCAACTTTTTTAACCCCTTTTATTTCCAGCCATCACTATAGCCACTAACCTCAGTTAAGCTCCCCTTTGTCTGTTATCTGCAGTTTTTTGTTCACAGAGATGATCGACTGTTTTTGTATGTAAAGTACTGCACCACTAATCTTAACCAAGTACCTGCATTCTTTGTTTGATTTTTGATTTTTTAACTATTTAAATTTGATCATTTTTTTTAAAAGAATGTCACTAGTTTTTCTAGCTTATCCAGACCTACTTACACATTGTGCTTTTTAAAATAATAATATGTCTTTAACTGCTCAATTTAGACTCAGTGTAGTGTCATATTTGCAACAGTTCATCATCACAGTGAATCCTTTGATTGACCATCTATCCATTCATCCATCCATCCATTTTCTTTCCTGCTTTTCCTTTCTGGGTCACGGTGAGCTGGTGTATATCTCCAGCAGTCACTGTGTGAGAGGCGGGGGACACACTGGACAGGTCACATGTCCATCACAGGGACACATAAGGAGAAACGAGACAACTATTCATGCTCACTCACACTTAGGTGCAATTTAGAGTTATCAATTAACCTTTCTCTGAAGACTTGTGGCTCCAGAATGAGAGTTTATCCATTAAATTTTTGCTATGTCAAATAATATTTCATGCATTAAGAGGACATTAGATTGCTGGTCATATTTATTGACATGTCTGCACACAGTTGTTATGTGTTTTAAAGATAAAGTCACTAAACCGTTATTTGTAAAATCTACAACACAATGATCAAAATTGATACAACCACAGAATATGACATGTACATTTATTGGCAACTTTTTGCTGAATTCAAACATTAAAACAACTTAAACAGTAGAAGAACTTAACAAGACTGCCATATTAAAAGATTTCAAATAACTAAAAAACAAGAAAATGATGGTTTTACTGCATTAATAGAGATATGGTTTACAATGGGGAAACTGTCATGTGCTTATAATAAAAAAAAAAATATTGCCATAAAACTGTTAAGATGCTCTAGGATGTGTTACAAAGAAAAAACTCAATGACAAAATCCTGATTATTGATATTGATTATAGAAAAAGACATTTAAAGAGCTCCAGGTATGAGAAGGATTTGAAGAATTTAAAAATCTGCAACTCGCACTCAGCTGCTGCTGCCACTATTGTCCCTTGTAAACAACCATAGAACTTTATGTTATTGTTGATTTAATATTTGTGTTTTGTATTGATAGCAGTGTAAAGTTTTATGGAGTAGTGTTTGCACAAACCACTATGAAACCTTTGAGATTTTACACGTTTTAAGACTACAGCAATCCACTTTGGTCTTTGCTGCTTTTGGACTGTCTGCTAGCTTGTCAGTCCTGTTGGGCTTGAACTCGATTTCTCCAAACTGGGGTCATTCAGAAGCTATCTACAACAAGTAAGATATTAGTTTTCCATAATGTTTCCATAGACCTTGATTTCTAAATGGGTGGAATATCCCTCTAGTTTGAGGTGTTGGTCTTTTGTTTAGCAGTGGGACAACCAAGACAAAGCACATATCCAGCTGTAGTGCAAGAAGTTTTCAGATGAACAAGAAACATTTAGAGACTGTTGTTACCAAAGATTCTGCAGTCAAATAATGTATTTGCAGTGAGGTCAATGCTTACATATTGTGTTTGTTTTATTTTTAAATGACTAGCTAAAGGCCTCTTTAAATTGTTATTACTCAGTAAGTAATCATTTTATGCAAACTGGCTTTACAAAATTTTTCTTGCACTTTTTTGTTAAAATATTCCACATCTCCTTCAAATTTAGGGATGTGCCAATAATTTTGACCAGTATGAATTAAATTTATCTGCAAATGTAGTTGTATTTTTGCATTATAATTACTTGTATAAAAAACAATAAAATATGTTTTTTACTAATAATTCTGAAGTAATTGAATATAAGATGCAATCATATCTTAGGTGTTGTAGAACAAAAAACAGTAAAGGTAGAACTGTAAGTGTTATTGTTATTTTTATTCAAAATTTATTCTTATTGTGCATGTTCTTTATTATTTTGTGTTGTTTTGCTTATTGTTTAACAGTGGTGTCATAATCTATCCTTGGGTTTCCTTTTAGTTTCAGTCTAAAGCAGCGCGCCATGCTGCATTAACTAATAGTCCTGGTGAATCAAATGTTTTGTTACATTTAGCTGCATGGCCTGACTGGGTCAAAGCTCTAATTTAAATGTTGAGTACCACTTCAAGCTGTGGCTCAGGGTGGTTTAAGATGCTGAAACTAACATTGAGGTATAATAGATGCTAACATTTTCTCCCTCCAGTTCACTAACATAAATGTTGATTATTTGCTTTGTTTTGTATTCTTTGCTCTGCAGACAGTTTCTTGATTCGGACATGCCTAGGTATATTATTTGCCTTTATTTTCATGATAATAAATTACACAAACACTTCAGTTTTCTCACTTTCTTCACTCATTGTCATCCCTAATCAACAGCCCTGTGATTTGTTCTCCTTTTCACCTACTCTGTCTCGACTTTTGGCTGTTTATCTCTTTTTTTCTCCCCCTCATGAGAAGCGAGGGATGTGGTCTTGCATGTGCCCATGTCTCTTGCTGTCCTGGACGTGTGTTTGGGCTGTGTGAGGGACAGGGTCTGCATGGCTTTGCTTCACATTTGGCTGAGTCTCTGCTGGAGGTGTTGTGGGGCCAGCATCAAACCCTGCGTTTGCACCTCAGCAGCTGCTGCAGTGGTTTTTAAAAAACTCACAATCAGTCTTCGATCAGTCTAACCTTGTACATTTGGAGAGAAAGTCATTTTTAATTGGTGCAAACAATTGTTTTGTTTATTTTTTTAATTTATAATTTGCTTGATTGCTAATTTCTGAGAAGATGAAAGTGAAACAGTTGCACAATTTCTTCCAAAGTGATTTAATCCTATAACCTGTAGTGATTGAGCCGTACAAGTTTGTTTATTTATTTTGGTTTGTTTTTACATGGAATCTGTATTAATACAATTTGCCAGTAGGGGATGGTAGAGGTTTGCTATTAAAGACTGGATAGCGATCACAAAAGCAATAACAGATGGAAAAAAAATATTCTACTACTTTCTTTCTTTTTTTTGACCTTGACAGTGAGGTGTTATTTTTAATTCCATAAAAGTTACTTTGTACAAACACCACTGACCTTAAAAGTCAGAGTATTTCCCATTGCAGCTGCAGGATAATAACAAAAACATCAATCAGTTCTTTTAACTCAGGTGCTGCAATATGGATCACATCATTGACAAAACTCACTCTGGCAGAGAATTTAAATCCAGCTATCAAAATATAATCCACTGAACCATTACCTCACTGTTAGCTCTTTACCCTGAATTGCTGTTATGTTGTGAATATTTTTAAATCTTTCTTGTACCTCAGTGAAACTCTGCCAAACGCCAGAACCAAACGGTTCCTCACATGTTCTGCCAGTAGCATGACTTCAGTGCTGGCTCCCACATTTTTAAGAGCTAGTAAAATACAGAGAAGCTCACAATGGAAGAGTGCAAAGAGGAAATTGCTTCCTTGTAGTGTAAGCGAACAGCTTTCTGCTGTGTGCTAGTGTGATGTGTGAATGTGTCTGAATGAACATGATAATTAGTTGTGAAAAAAAAGGTGTCACCTTTTTTATACTCAGGGCTCACTGCGTTGTTGTTACTCCAGTACAGTGAGTGCTGTTTGTCATTTAAGTCCAGGACCAACATCTGAACCTCATGAAGAGCCCATTCAGCCTGTTTTTATGGCTTACAGAAACACTGGTTTCCTTTTACAGTTCTTACTTGGATAATCTTTTAAGATGTAAGGCAGCCAGACTAGCAGCAGCTTTCAGTTTGTGATTATTTCCCCTTGAGGGAAAATGTATGCACATTATCGTATGGAGGGCAGAAAGCAGCTTTGTTGTGCTTGAGGACTTGTGTTCGGTTTAATGACTCTCTCAAGCAGGATGACAAAACAGGACCTATCACAAGATTTGTGAGTTTGATTCCTAGTAGCCTTGTTTACGTAATCAGATGGTTTTTTTTAAAAAAAAGAAAAAGAATCACAACCTCAGCCATACAGTGCACAGCCACAACAGACTTCCTGACTCACTTTCTATTGTTTTTGATGGTTTCTCCTTTCACACAGCATTTCCCTGGAAGTTGACCATAGGTATTGCCCTATCCCTCATTTTCTCTCATCCATCCACCACTTTCTTTCTGTACATCATTCAGTCATCATTGCTCTCTTTTGCTTTTCTGTGATGTTTTCTACAAAGCAGAGCATTATCTCAATCTGCTGCATGCAAAACATCTATATTATTGTTTTAACTGAACATGCCGTCTACAATTTCTAAATATTCTACTATGCCTTTTGTGAATTAGTTATGATTATTGTGTTGTGTTCTCAGTTTATTTAACCAAATAGAAGCACTTTTTTTCATATGAAATGCTTTTTTTCACATATATTTTATGTTCATTTGAGTAGAAATTAGCATGAGTTCAGAGGCAGCTTACTTGTGTTTTTAATTTTGTTAATACAAGAACTTAAATTTTGACAATGTTTTGGCTTCGTGTCTCTTGGACCATCTCAGGACTTTTTACCGCTTTGAGGCTGCGTGGGACAGTTCAATGCACAACTCCCTACTGCTAAACCGAGTTACTCCAAACGGAGAGAAGATCTACATGACCCTCTCAGCCTACCTGGAGGTACAGAACAGTGCCTGCGAGGCAGAAGTAATTAAAATAGCTTCTGACAAGATGAGAAAAGATGTTTAAAGTCCTTTCTCTTTTATGATTTACAGATGGAGAACTGCACACAGCCTGCAGTCTTAACCAAAGATATCTGCATGGTGTTTTACTCTCGAGACACAAAGCTGTCAGCTTCTCGATCAATTCGCAACCTTTTTGGTACAGGAAGCCTGAGAGCGGCAGATGGGTGAGTTTGAAATCTCATACTACAAAAATAGGCAGGAGCTCTTGTATTTTCTTTGTTAAAAAATAAAGTTTACGCTCTCGTCTTTTCCAGAAACCGTGTAACTGGAGTTTACGAGGCCAGCTTATGTCACCAGGCCGATACTGGAAGCCCAGGTTAGAGTCAAGAGTTGTTACTATTGTTTTTTGTATTGGGCTCACTTTGGATGTATTTCCAATAAAAGCTCCTGTCTCCCACCAGGAATGCAGAGGAGACGCAGACGGGTGCTGGACACCTCTGTGGCGTACGTTCGAGGGGAGGAGAACCTGGCTGGGTGGAGGCCGCGCAGCGACAGCCTCATTATAGAGCACCAGTGGGAGCTGGAGAAACTCAGTCTGCTCCAAGATGTAAGTGACGTTATTACATTTTTGTTGTTGTTGTTGTCTGGACCACAGTGAACTACAACATGACACAACCTTGTTCTACTTGTTATTAATGCTTGTAATTGATGGTGAATAAGAAGAAGTCAAAAGAATACAATGTGACAGTTATTAAAAGTAAATGAACCACCATGAAATTTTGGACAGTTATCGAAGAGTTATCCACAACAGGTAAGACAATTAATATTTAAAAACTTTTTCACAAAACACCACTACAAAAGATTTGACTTATTTCTTTAACTGTAAACTCAATATCCAGTCCTAATTTAAAGTAATATACCCTAGAATGACCATTAAATGAAGATGAAAGTTTGATAAGAGTTTATCTAATCTAAATAAATCCTAAAATCCTAAAAATTGTGTAAATAAATTTAGATTGAAGTACGTTTTACGCACAGCTTTTGTTTCTGTATTGGAATAGCAGGCTTAAACGTTAATATTAGTTTCACCAATGCATAAAAGTGAGTTTTAGTAATGCCACAATAATCATCAGAGCTAAACTAGTGGATGATACATGAGGGTTTTTTCCCAACTACAAACAAACAGATAAATAAAGCCTGAAAAAATACAAGCAAACTATTCAAGATCCACAAAGTCTAAGATATTCTAACTTAACTGTTTACACATTTTATTAAAATGTGGTGATTTTTATTAAAAGCATTTCAAAGAGGCATTTCAAAAGGTGCGCCTGACAGTTCTCTTTAAGTTTTGGCTTTTTTTGGTCAATAACTGTGATATTTTCTCTCCATTTTCTCAGGTGGAGAAGACCAAACATTACCTCCTGCTGAGGGAGAAGCTGGAGTCCACCTTGCTGACAGGCCTGGAGTCCCTTCAGTTCTGTGTCACTGAGGAGCTCAGCGAGTCTCCTCAAACCACTGAGGCAGATCAGATGACTGGCTCTAGCTCTGAGATCACCACTGAGAGGCAGAAAGAGCTCGCTGCTAAGGTCAGTCATGGTTTGGGAATATTGTCAGTTCAGGTTTGATTTGGGCAGTTTTTTCAGCACTTTGTTGCAAAAGAAAAAAAAAGGCACAGTTGAAATGTACATCCCAGTGGAAATACAGCCATAATGATGTATCAAACATCAAATTTAATGTTTCTCTCATTTTTTCTTCTCAGTGTTTGCGGCTACTCACTCACTCCTTCAACAGAGACTACAGCCATGTATGTGTCAGCGCCAGTGAGAGCAAGGTACTGGTTTGAAATACCTCCATTTAAACATCTGTTGGAGGAAAATGGTTCAGCACAAGTTATTTAATTTGTGTCTGTGTGTTTGTTACAGATCTCAGAGATGTCTGTCACGGTGCTCAGAGACTCCACCTCCATAACTGCTCTCAACACAATCACACCCTCCTCAACATGCCCTTCACTGGTTGAGGGTTGCTACAGTAATGCTGAACTCAGGTCAGTTTGAAGGCTATGGGTATGTGTTGTTATATTTGTTAGCTGTACCTTTGCTTTATTTTACTGTATTGCAAGTTGTGTCTTTCTTATAAACAAAAATTGGCGTGCACACTGTAACATGCAGGGATGGAGGTGTTATGTGACTGGAGTTCACATTCTGCTTCTTTGTAATACAGACCACCCACACCTCGCTCTCGCGCTGTCAGCCCCAGTCCTGAAACACAGCAGGATGCAAAGGACAAGAAACCCGTCAATGGAGTGTCTGACGCCAAACCTCGAACTCGCAAACTGGTCCCTGATATCCAGGAGATCAGAGTCAGGTCAGTCTGAAACTATAACTCAAAGGTTTTCATCATTTTGTGTAGCCTTCTTCATTTGTGTCATTTGTAATATTTTGTTTATTTTTCAGCCCCATTGTGTCAAAGAAGGGTTACTTACATTTCTTGGAGCCAAACACCAATGGATGGGTGAAACGTTTTGTTGTTGTGCGTCGGCCCTACGTTTACATCTACAACTCAGAGAGAGACGCAGTGGAGCGAGCTATTCTCAACCTGTCCTCTGCCCAGGTGGAGTACAGTGAGGACCAGCAGGCAATGCTAAAGGTCAGTGATCCACCAAACTCTTAAAAAGCTTTTACTTGAAGCCACATTAATGCTTGATGTAACAAGTTTTTGTGACTCTCTCAACAGACCCCAAACACTTTTGCTGTGTGTACAGAACATCGTGGAATATTGCTGCAAGCAGCTAATGACAAAGAAATGCATGATTGGTTGTATGCATTTAACCCTCTCCTTGCTGGAACTATCAGGTAAATTGCAGTGGGTTGCAAAAGTATTCACCCCTTTGGTATTCTTTCTTCTTTGTTTGCAAACTGGAATTTAAATGGATTTTCATTTTGATTAAAAGTACACAAAGCACTTCAGACTCAATTAAGTTAAATGTGGCAAAAACGTCTTTAAAATCACTCTAAAAAATAAAAATGAAAAGTTGTGCATGCATATGTATTCCCCCTGTTTGCTTTGAAGCCACAGCCATACGTATTTTAGTAAGATTCCCCTGTGGACAAGCTACAAGTCAAATGATCTCAGTATATACAGTAACACCTGTTCTGATAGCCTCCAAAATCAACACCAGTGCAAAACCTCTTAGTAGTCAAGGCTACCATTAACAGACAACATGAAGACCAATGAACTCTTCACACAGTTCAAGGTTGGGTTATAAAATGTTATATCACCATATCAAACCTGTCAAGAAAGGGTCATCCATCAAAACTCACAGACCGAGCAAGGAGGGCATTATTCAGAGAAACATTCAGGTAAAAGATAACCCTGATGGAACTGGGCAGCACTTCCGCAGAAATGAAAGGATCTGTCCTAAGGACGGGCTATAAGATTCACACAGCTGGGCTTCATGGATGAGTGGCAGGAAAAAGCTGTTGCTTAAAGAAGAACCTAAGGCAAACTGTTTGGACTTTACCAAAAGACATATTGGAGACTTCCAAACATGTGGAAGAAGTTGCTGTGGTCAGATGAGGACATCTGCTACAAACCCAGTACTGCTTATCACGCTGAGAACACCATCCCCATAATGAAGCATGGTGGTAGCAGCATCATGTTGTGGGGAGGCTTTTCAGAGATTTGAGTCTGAGACGAAAGTTCATCTTTCAGCGGGACAATCATCCTAAACACACAGTGGTTTAAGGAGAAAGAGTTAAATGTCTTTGACTGGTCCATTTAAAGTCCAAACCTCAGTCCAACTGTGATCCTCTGGTTTGATTTAAAGATTGTTGAACACAAGGAGCACCATCCAACCTGAAGGAGCTGGAACAGTTTGGTCATGAAGAACAGACAAAAATTCTAGTGGTTAGATGGACCAAGCTCATTAAGACAAACCTGAAGAGACTTGATGCTGTCCCTGCTGCAAAAGGTGGTCAGCTCTACAATGTGTTGACTTTGAGATGGAGTAGTTATACAAACTCAGGTTTTGTGCTTCGGTTTTTGTCTTTTTTTTGTTTGTTCATTTCACAAAAATATATATTT
>JAOXNZ010000117.1:22237234-22248062 GCA_028566095.1 Kryptolebias brasiliensis
ACTCTCTCTTTAAATTGGTTCAGTACACATTTTGTTAGAAGCAGGCTGTCACAAAGACACATTTTCAATTTTCTTTATCTAAATCTAATTTTTTCTAAGCATACAAAACAGAACATTATGCTGTCATGGTCAGGTACAATGAATACACAGAAAAATAATGTTTTAAAAAGCAGCCAAAGTCCAATAAAACATTGTTAAAGACAGCCTGAGGTATTATTTATCAAGATCAATTTAAAAGATTACAAAAAAGGTCTGACTCTTTGGATGCAAAGTAAAAAAACGTTTTTGCAAATGTAACTTTTAAAAACAAATGAGCAGGAACAGAAGACCTTTTTATGAATGAAAAAAGGGTTTGTTTCACGTTTCACTTCCGGGTTGTTGCCATGGTAGCAGAATTCAGAGTCGCTGTGAATTCTGGTAAAAAGGTCAAACCGGCTCTGAGCCTTATAATAAATCCTGAGAACTAATTGTACTAACACTAATTTTATATTTTCAAATTTACGTACTCAAAATAAAAAATGGATACTTGTACGCAATGACGTATATTCTAAATCAAATATACGTCATTGCTTGTAAGATATGAGTCATACGTGAAATTACGACAGTAGTTCCGTTCTTACGGCACACCAGATGCGTCATCTGATGCAACCTATAACGCTGGCTCTTAACTACCCACCTAATGATTGACCAATACGAGGGTAAAAATCATTCAGGACATCTTCACATCACTTCACAAGGTCAGGCATAAAGGCAAGACTTTCAGACAAAAATCTAACTTAGAGGAGTACATATATGACGCATCTCGACATCTTTGAGTCCTAAATTCTGGCTAAAGAGTTAGCCAAGCTAGCTTGCTGTAGCTAAAATAAACAGTTCAGCTTCGGCTGGCAGGACAAGATGTGTCATATGTTTGGTTCTGTTAATAGTTCTGTCCATAGTTCTGACTGAGCAGTATAGGAGGCAGGACCAGGACGTGACAGCATCATGTTAAAGCAGACAAAGCTTTAGGAAGATGGCAGAACTGTGAGAAATAGGAATTGTGTAATGAGTAAAACTCAGTGATTGTATCGCTGCATGTCGAGCCACAGTAACATCTACTAAAACATATCTAGGATATTGCTCCACTTATAATTATATATCTTAAAAACCACTTGCTGTGCCTCTGCAGGAGTTTGCAATTTAGTGCTAGAGCCAATCTTATATTTGGGCAAGTCGATTTGTCATGTAATAGACAAGATCTTCAAAATATATATATAATATTCCGAGAAGGAACTCACATTTTAGGAATCTACAATACATTTTTTTTATTAGTCACGTGTTTTAGATATCCAAAATGGGGGGGGGGATTATTTCAGCTCTCTAATATAATTGTGAATAATCAAGAAAACATTTGGCTACTTAAAATGTCCTTAGTGGTATCCAGTATTTATATTATAACCAATTACAAGATTTTATAGCAGTGATGATTGGATATTTATAAAGAATTTGATCTGATGCCATTTTAACAAACCAAAGTGAAATGAAAAATAGGACTAGTAGCAACTACACTGTAGATCTCTGAAATGTCTGTTTCTCCAAGTAAGATTTCCATTTGTGATATCTATAATGTTTAGTGCAGATGGGAAAAATGTACTCGTGGAAATCTGGAGCTGAAATTCGAACACACACATGAATTGGAAAAGTGAAGTTATTTTTTCTAGACTGACGTTTGCGTATCTGAAACATTCATTCTGAATGAGAAGAAAGCCCTTCTGAAAATCTGAAAAGGTCTTCTTGAACATTCAATACATACCCAATCCAATCATTAATTGTTAAAATATCCACCAAAACCTTTTAGGAGATCTGAAAATTTGTTTTACTTAATTTCAATTCAATACTTTTTATAAAGCAACAGTTCAGAACAACACTCATCTCATAACTATATAAAGTAAATCTTAGTTGTGGAAACCTTAAAATATAATTTTTACTAGCAGGAAAAGTGTGAAATATCATTAAATTTAATTCTAAATAATAAGAATGTTATTTTGATAAGAAACACTTCTGTTAGAGCTCTAAAAACATAATAAGTGATAATGTGTTTTATGGTACAACAGCCTGCCATAAATCCTCTGTAATTGCTTCTGTTTTCACTTCTGTTTACTTCTTTTCCCTGTGAGAGCAGTATGTCCAATAAGTCTGATGACACAACCTCTGAAATGAATCACACCTTCGCTGACCACAACCTTCACCATAATGCAGAACTCAACACAAAAAGGTAAGACGGTTGTATTGTTTTTTGATAATGTGTTGTGTTATTATTGTAAACAGCTCAGCAGAATACATGGGGTGTGTTGAAAACATTCTTGAAATAACAGGATCTACATGGATTATAATGCTACTACTCCTTTGGAGCCAGAGGTGATTCAGGCTGTTTCTGAAGCTCTCCAGGACGCCTGGGGAAACCCGAGTAGTAACTACGAAGCAGGTAAGTATGGTTTTGTGTCAAAATATTGTGTTTTCAGTTGTATTAGTTAAGCAGCAATGCATTTCATGTATAAAAAAACCCAATACTTATATATTATAAATCACTTATTTTTTAGGTGCCAAGGCCAAAGCTATTATCAATCAGTCCAGACAAAATGTGGCAAGAATGGTTGGAGGTAAAGCAGAGGACATTGTTTTTACTTCAGGTGGAACAGAGGTAACAACTGCTTCTCTCTGGTACTGAAAGACTAAAGTGTTTAGTGATTCTGGATAAACTTGTGTTCAGAATAGTAGTTTCAATGCAGCCAGTTTTGGTTTATAGCAAATTAATAATCTTGCAGGCCAATAATCTGGTGCTGCACACGGCTTTGGAGCACTTCAGGAAGAACTGCAGGGCTGCAGGCGAAGGACATCTAAATGGAAGCAGTGGCCTACCTCACATCATCACCTCTAATGTGGAGCATGACTCGATCAAACTCGCAGCAGAGCACCTACAGGTGGATGGCAAGGCAGGTAAGGGACCAGTTTTTCACTTAACAAACACGCCTTTGTCTTCCTGTAACAATTCTGATAAAGCAGGTTCTCTGTTTCCTGCCATAGATGTGACGTTCGTGCCCGTGTCTAAGGTGACAGCTCGTGTAGACGTGGAGGATATAATTGAAGCGGTGCGTCCCAATACTTGTCTCATCTCTGTCATGCTGGCCAATAATGAGACAGGCGTCATCATGGTAAGAAGGGAAAGAGGCTCGAAAGCTTGTCGGCTTAAACAAATCTTTTGTGTGGTTGTAATAACTGACAGATTGAATTGTTGTGATCCGATAAAAAAAGTTCTTCTTCTCAGCCTGTCCAAGAGCTCTGCAAGAAAGTAAAAATGCTCAACAAGCTGCAAGAGCATATCAGGATCCTGCTCCACACTGATGCTGCTCAGGCCCTGGGCAAAATCGCAGTGGATGTCCAGGAACTGGGAGTGGATTTCCTTACTATAGTTGGACACAAGGTCAGAACCTTTCTATACAGCATGTCAAGATTGTTTTGCATAATAGTAAAAATGTTACTGACAGGTTTTTTTTTCCCCTCCCCCCTCAGTTTTATGGCCCTCGCATCGGTGCTTTGTATGTGAATGGTCTTGGAACGGGAACACCTCTCTATCCGATGCTGTTTGGAGGAGGACAGGAGAGGAACTTCAGACCCGGGTAAATTAGAGGGTATGCTTCAAACAGCAACTGAAATAATAAATCTTCAGATCTAAATACGAGGGTCTGTTTTTATTCTCAATGTTACAGCACAGAAAACACACCCATGATTGCTGGTCTAGGAAAGGTATGTGTTTCAAGGAGTCGTCACTAGTGACTTTCTAATGTAGAGGTTTGTAGGAAATCATTAACATGGTGAACATTTTTATATCAGTGCAGACACCAAGCCTGTAATGTTGTGTCATGTTGATATATGTGTGTGTTTGTGTTAGGCTGCAGAACTGGTGACCGATAATCTCTCAGATTATCAGAGTCATATGCAAAATATTAAAGTGTACCTGGAGGAACAACTGCAGGTACGTTTGTAACGTCAGTCATGAAAATCACATTAACTTTGAATGCAGATATTGTTAAACTCCAAATCAAGGTCAAATACCTGAGCATGGAAAAATGCTTTAAAATACTATGATTATTTCAAATAATTAGACTTAATTTCATACAGTAAAGAAAATAGTTATTTCATATTTTGTTTTGTTGGATTTGTCCAGTTTTGCATTTCAGACCTGCAACAGATTCCACAAACAGCCGGGATGAGTTTTCAGTTAGCTGAAAAAATGTTGATTTTATTTCAAACAGGCGACGTCAACAGGAAGTTGTAAACATGATTTGATGTAAAAAAAGAAAAAAATTCAGAAAATGTGGGCTCATTGAGCAAAAGCAGCCAGATAATCTGTAGTTTGTCAACAAACGTGTGAGAAAATTTGAATAGTTAAAAAAAAAAACTGTTAAACAAAAAAAAACAAAATTTTTCTATTTTTGTTGTGGATAAATCAAATTGAGATAAATTAAAAAATTGTATCGATGTTCTTCACAAAGCTTATTTCCAACCTGTGATCACAACGATAATGCCGAAAAGTACAGCAGAGACTTTAGAGCAACATATCCTGCTTCTAGACCACAGAAATATCCATCTTTTTACTGACGCCTACTGTTTAGGAGGAGAACTGCCTGTATAAACAGCAATAAACTCTGAAAGTGTGCTTCCCCTTTATCAGGTGGATCAACTGATATAAGAAGAAAAATAAAATGGTTGTGTTTTATACGTTCTAATGTAGAAAATGCATTTTGTTGTTTTTTCTGAGTTCCAGTTTGTCACCTTTTTCTTGTTTTTTAGCTGTGACTCAGGTTTTATGAAAGGGTCTTGTAATTTTGATCATCAGGTAGTAAAAAGTTAGTCTCAGTATATAACATCCAATCATTCCTTTGCTTTGAATTTCCATGTGTTAAATTGAAACTCATGTTTGACTCACGCAGTATCATGATTAGTTTAATTGTATTGTGTTTTTGCTGCTTGTGTACCTTTAATGAATCAAATTGTTGGCAGTGTGTCGAGATACTTATTGTATCGGACACTGACCACTGATGCACAACTCTGCTGTTCAAGCAAATGCTGTTATTGATTTTTACAAAGTATTACTTTTGCATCAGATGCATAGTGGACAAACCCATAGTTGGTATGTTTATCACAGTTTTTGCAACTTTAACATGTTTAACATATTGTAGTGAATCACAGATTGTGTTCCAGCACGGCCAGTTTTCAGTGTAAATAACCCAGATACAAATAACTGACTGATGCAAAAGCGATGTGTAAATGTTTACAATAAAGCATTAACTTAAATCACCATGACATTTTTCAGGTTGGACTTAGTATAGATGAAAGAAATTAGTTTTTTAGATTGGGCCCTGCCCTGAGTCAAATCGCTCTTATATCGAATACTCAGAAGAACTGTGTACAACCCCACTTCAGAAAATGCAAACTCTCTTCAAGAAGTTCTACTTCAAAGTTTAAGACGTGTTTCCAGGATGAGTGGGACAGAATGACTCCTAAGAGGCTTCTTCGCTTGGTATTCTGCCAGAAAATCTTTGTGTTGCAAGAAAGAACGGAAAAGTTATGAAGTAGAAAAAGCTTAGTCATTCCAACGTTCATTCCAGAATAGATGTGTATAAACATATAAGATAAAAAAAGTTTTAACTATAAGAATCCCTGCTTTTTTATTTGTAGTTTACATTTAGATAAACAAGATTGTTTTTGTTCTGTGCCTTTAAAACGAATTATGTCCCCTTATGCAGTTGCTTCTGTTATCTGTTTCCTTTCCCAGGATGTGTTTAAAGATAAGAGCCACTTCAATAGTCATTACCCCGGCTCTGAAGTCCTCCCTAACACATGTAATGTGTCCATTTTGGGGCCAGCATTACAAGGTGATGTCATGACTCCCTCGTCTCTGTCTGTATGTCTGTTTTGGCCTCTAACCCTAAACCAGTTCTTGTCAGAGACAGTTTACAAGCTGCGCTGTGTTATTTGTGAACAACGAAGTCTCTTAATGATTAATTTCTCTCCTCTAGGTTGGAGGGTGTTGTCCAACTGTAGGAGGTTGTTAGCCAGCGTCGGCGCCGCCTGCCACTCTGCCAGTGGAAACAGGTAGAGTCTCTCTTTTCACCTGTTCTGCTTTTATCCACACACTGTATTGTTTGCAATAACTCCTATGTGGTTCACTGTACATCCACCAGGCCTTCCCATGTCCTCCTGAGCTGTGGCGTCCCATCTGAGGTGGCAGCTAATGCTTTGAGGTTCAGCGTGGGCAGGGGGACAACCAAAGCAGATGTGGACACAGTCGTGGAGGACCTTAGGGAAACCGTGCAGCTGCTGGAAAAAATGAACTGATGGCTTTCTTTTTCATAAAGTTCAGTCAAATAAGGATGAACAGCAATGCACCATTTGTGCTATTTTTTACTTGAAGTGAGCTTGTAAAACTGTGAGATGTTTAATATAAATAATAAAGCAGGAGACCTTGGACTGCTCCTCATGGGAGATGTCATGCCATGAGAGTTGCTTATTAGCTAAATGAAGATGGGGCGACGTGTATGACTCTTAGAATATTAAAAGAAAAACATGTTATATTTATGAAGATTATTATATTGCACATGTTAATCATCCCTCCTCTGTGATTAATTTTTAACATAGTCCTGAAAAAATCCTCATTGTATTCCACTGTGCCTTGGCTCTTGACTTCTCCCATTACTTAAGTTTCCATGCTGCCTCAACTGCCCCATCTCCACTCAAGCATGTCTACGTGTGCCAACATATGGTCACCGCCACACAAAGACAGAGCAGGAGGCCACGAGCGCTGCACCTCCACCTGTCTTTCATTACCTTTCTACGTTGTTGGCTCTGACCCCCTCCTCTCTCCCTGACAGCCGTGCTGGCCAGCTGGCTGCTGTTGGGGTGTCACTTTCCTGGCTCGGGAGGAGGCGAGGAGAACATGAAGGGGCCGTTGTTGTATTGTATAGACGTTTGTGCATGTGAGATGGTATCTCACGAGGACGTAAAGGGCTCCAGAAAGCTTGTGCTGCCGTAGCCCCCTTTAAGCAGACGCAGAGATGGTGCTTCATCGGGCCATCCAGGCGGCTCGAGAAGGGGACCTCGCTGCTCTGAGGGATCTGGCGTCTTCCGGTTTTCTCCCCTCTTCTGTCAGTGATGCTCAGGGTGCAGGCCTGGTGCACCATGCAGCCAGATGTGGACAGCTGGACTGCCTGCAGTTCCTGGTCAGAGACCTGGGTCTGCCAGCGGATTCTCAAGCCTTGAATGGGGCCTCACCAGCACATGATGCAGCAGCTACTGGGAACAACCGGGAGCTGCAGTGGCTCATGGACCAAGGAGGCTGCAACACTGAGGCAAGCTAAACCACTTAGAGAAAGATTTGCACTGCAATTGTTTTGTTTTTTCTTTTCATCCAACAATCGAAGTAAACCACACGATTAAAAGCCCTCGCCTGATAATGCAGGTCCCCTTCATGCCCACAGCTCTGACCTTAAAGCAGGGAGGGCATCTTGTTTAATCCAGCAGTGGGACATTTGCAGTTAGTCCTGTGGTGCACAGGTTGGGATTCTGAGTCCTTTGATCAGTGTCATATCTGGGGAGCTTTCAAAGCTCAGGTGTTCCAGGATGTAGCAGCAATCAGGATGTGCAGTGGCATTATAGGTGTGTGCTTGGTCTGCATCATTTAACTTTTTGGGGTTTGATATGTCAAACTTTCATTCAGCCGTAACCTAAAGTTGTTCCAGCAAAATACTGCTTAATATTGATATGATCATTGCTACTCATCTCACCTGTCAGTAGTTCCAGTGTTGTGACTGATCTGTGTATCTACATTTATTCTACAATAAACAATAAACTTACTAATGTGCAGCCATCTGCAGAGTTGAGGCAGAGCAACAGACAAGATTTTTCTACAATCACCAGTTAACCTTAAGTATATTAAGTATCTATGCCTTTACTTTGAAGGTAATGATACCTTATTACATAGTATTAACTGGTATTATTACCAGTAATGTAGCATTACTTTTAGCATTAATTCCCTCTAAAGTGTGAAAATATCTGTTGACCTTTGGTCATCTGACTCCTCCCAAAATGCAGTTACATCACTGCAGCCATAAATTGTACTGCGCCTGACCTTTTCTGATGTATTACCAGCTGATTACATAATTTGTTGTGGTCTTACTGGGAATCCACTTGCATGAGTAGCTAAGGTAATTATTTCCAGATGTCCGAAGGAAAGCTACTACTTTAACCTGCCTAAGAAATACACATTTAAGTCTTTGTCTCTAGTTTGTCTAGGAGACCGGATGGACAGGTTTCTGATTAAAATTAAAGAGAACATTGTCAAGTTACACATAAATCTCAGCTGCAGCTTTGGAAACAAAATCATCCCTGGTGGCTTAATGTGTTATTTGAATGTTATGATAATAAAGTCAATCACAGTCCATGGACTCCCCGTGGAATGTGATGCTTGCAGATGACGTGATCTGTAGTGAGAGGAGGGAGCAGGAGGTATGCTTTGGAGAGAAAGGACAATCCATGTGTGTGAATGACAGGGAGACAGGTGGAACAGTAAAACTGCAAAGGCTAGTGGTACTGAAGGTGGATGAGTTTAAGTAACTGGGATCAACCCTCCAAAGCAACAGGCAGAGCAAAAGAGGTGAAGAGGAGAGGGCAGGCAGGGTGGAGAGGATGGAGGGGAGTGGCAGGGGTGATTTGTGACAGAAGGAGAGTTACAAGATTTTAAAAGGGAAGGTTTACAAGATGAGACCTGCTATGATGTAAGATTTGGAGTCCAATAAAATATCAGGAGAAGGATCTGGAGATGGCAGAAATGAAGATGTTAAACTTTCTATTGGGAGTGATCAAAATGGTCAGGATTAGAAATGAGAACATCAGATGGACAGCTCATGTTTGGAGACAAAGTTAGAGAGGCAAAGCTTAGATGGTATGGACATGTGCAAATAAGGGGAAAAGGGGAAGAGGAAGACCACATAGAAGGTTCATTGATGTAGTGAAGGAGGGTATGCAGAGGGTTGGTGTGACAGAGGAGGGTGCTGGGAGAGGGGGAGATGATCTGTGGAGACAGCTGAAAGATGGGAAAGCTCTTCAGTTTGTCTGCACCTCCCTCAGCATCTATTTGTGAATGTTTTCCAGCACAAGGATGCTGCCGGTGCCACTGCCCTTCACCTGGCGGCTCGGTTTGATCATGTGGAGGTGGTTCGGTGGCTGCTTTCTGCTGGTGGAGAGGCCGATGTGGAGACAAACTGTGGAGCTGTACCTGCACACTACGCTGCAGCCAACGGGGGTCTCACCTGTTTAAAACTCCTCATCCAGGATGCACCTGGGTGAGTTTACTGTTCTTGATTTCTAACATTTTGGCCCTACAGCATCGTCCGTGGCCCAAACTCAGATATATTATTAACATTTAGAAAAGCTGATAATGAATCTTATTGATGAATTTTATATTTCTCATTCAAATAAATATCACGAGACCCACTTTAACGATTCTTTCTTCTAGTCCCATCATCTAGTCAGATCTTGGCTTTGTTCAATACTTTAGTTTGAGACAAACCGATAACAGTTTCACCAACTTCCATTGTTTTTTTGGTTAATTGTCTTGCACTGACAAACAGAAGATCCACAATTATCAGCAAATATACATAAATGACTTGTGTTTTTTTCTTTTATTCCACACTTTAAAAAATCTGGAAACCTTCAAAGCAGGCAAAGATTGACCACTGTAATGTCTCAGCAGGAAAGGTAAAACTGTTGCACTCGCGGCTCTGTATCAGTTTAGTTCACCTTATGATGACCCCAGCAGGTGATACCCTGCAGTCATGTGAAACTGAAAATAAAAGGCCAGCCACTGGTCTCTGACAGTGGAACAGTGACAGCTCGCTGTAAGGCAGCAGAGGTTTGAATATCCTTTTTATAAACATAAAGCCACACCAAATTGTGTCTGATCACATTTTTATCTTTTTCTCAGCTTTAAACGTACAGTTACATTAATAGAGGCACTAATCACGCTCTTCATTACCTTTTTCAATGAACAACTTGCCATTTTAATTATACAAAGACAACATAAGACTAAAAAAACAAAAACAACAAAGTGTACAAAAACAAGATTTACATTACTTTAATCTTAAAATACTTAAATCAAAAAATAAAAAAATGAGAGAGGAAGGGGATTGTTCTACAATATGATGTTTACTATCACTGTATATTATCACCTGCCACCAAAGGTGAAACATGTTAACAAAATATCTCATGAACCATTGGATGGACTTTAATGAAACGTTCAGAATGTAATCAGAAGTAATTATAGCTTTTGGAGTCAATCAAATTGAAGATGGCCACCACAACAAAGTGACCTTAGCCAACATAAAAATGGCTCTAAGTCAGTCAGTTAAAGATACTGAGTGGTAGTAGCTGAGAGTCATTCCTAACACATAGATCTTTAAATATTGCACAAGGCTGCACAAAATGTTAAAAGATTTGGCCAAAATATCTATAACTTCTCATCAAAGGATGATCTAATGATGTGGATGTTTTGGATTTTTTCAAGGAATGTTAGGCATTTGTGTCTCATAAAGAAGTTCTTTCATTCAAAAACTGGTAATATTAAAACCTAAGGTATTTTTCCACAAATTATCCCAACTTATAGCTGATTTGTTTATTATATCACTGCTTGAGTCAATATGTTCCAACTTTAAAGCGTCAAAAACTAGAATACACTATTTTTCTGTTGAAAAGCAATTTGATTTGAATCTCTTCCTGTTTGACAGTGTTTTAC
>JAOXNZ010000117.1:22263036-22273179 GCA_028566095.1 Kryptolebias brasiliensis
AATTGGCCGAATGTTAGTACATTGTCATATTGTAGTGCTTTAATGTCTATTATCTCCAAAAGATGCACAAAACTACTTCCTACTTTTACAGCAGTCTGCCTTGAGTATGGTGAAAAATGTGAATTTTCTGGTGGAATTAGAGAACGACTTCACTCTGACTCAGTAAAGAAAGTAGGTAATTATCTAATAAACCAATAGGTCAACAATAAAACTGATCACTGCATTTTAAAGATATTTTATTGAAATCTAGAGTCACATTCAGCTGATTCTGGTACTGAAATAATGGGAAGCTGGGTACACTATTCATTCCTAATTATTGATATGTCTGCTAATGTCTGGTAAAAAAAACTTCACATTTTCAGCCCCACCACCTAAATTATTCAGCTAAAAAAATTTGGACAGTGTTGTGTAGCTTGTACACTTTTCATAATCATAAGCAGTGTGGTTTTGTCTTGTATTTTTCAGCAACTTTGTAGACAACTCAGCTATTTGAACTGCCAGTAATGCTCTGTGAGGTCTTGTTTTCTCTGTCAGTCAGACGGTGCAGTTAACATAGCAATTAAGATCAGCTGCTTGTGTGCAAACATCTTGTGGTTCTTTATGCAGAGGCAGGGTCTGAGTAATTGAATTTACAGTAAGCTTATCTCTAACTGATGAGTTTGGTGATTTTGTAAGAACAGGCAGCTGTCATATAAAATCAGCATTTTTACAGTGCGTGGGAGACATTTGGAAATTTCTTGAAAGGGGTTGCTAATTGATATGCATAAATTTCTGGACTTGTTTTGTTGTTTGACAGCAACAAAAAAATATAATTTAAATGAGAGCCGTCTTATCGGGAACCCGGCTGGCTGTAACATCAGGCAGAATGCAAATGATGATAAATTTTTTAATTCCAATGATCTCAAGTAAATTTATTCCATATTTCAATTTGATCTCAGCTATTATCACCCTCATCAGCAAAAATACTGTTGTGATAAACTATCTTCCTTGCCGAGCAACAAACAGAAAGTAGCTTCAACTGGTGCAGAAAGCTAACTATGTCACCAGCTAAACATGGTAACAACAGCTGAAATAAATGAATGGCCTACAATTTCTCTTAGGAATGCATATACTCGCCATTATTCGACGGCTTATGCAATATTGCGAGATGTCACGCTCAAAGTATGTGTTGTGTATGACCCTCAGGTACTACAACATCGAATTTTAGCTCAATATCTGTAACGTTGACTGAGTTATAGACATTTTTGTCTTGGCCAAGGTGATTAGTTGTGATGGCCATCTTGAATTGAATTGACTCCAAAGTTAATCAGTTGTAAATGTACAACCAATTATTTTCAAAATGTTTCATTAAAATACATCTAATAGTTCATGAGATATTTTACAAACAGACACACAGGGTTCACTCCAACAGTTAATGCAAGAATTTTAAGCAAAGATCTTAAGCAATGAGTTGCACTTGCAGTGTGTTTTGTGATTCTCAGCTACAACTACACCAAATTTTAGCTCAGTATTTGTAAAATTGACAGAGGTTTTTTAAGGTCAGTTGGTTGTGGTGGCCATCTTGAATCAGGTTGACTCTAAAAGTTGTAGCTGTACAACTAGTTATTAAATCTGTCCAAGGTTTAATGAGATACTTTGCTAACAGACAAACAGGGTTTACTCCAAAGAGTTAATGGCAACAATTTAAACAAAGATCTAGCACAGTGGTGTCTAATCCTTCTCCTGGAGGGCCACTATTTTGGATGTTTTGGGTGTTTCTCTGCTTTGACACACCAGATTGGGATGAATGAGTGATTAACAGGCTTCTGCAGAACTTGAAGACCTGCTGAAGAGCAGGGAAACATCTAAAACATGCAGGATAGTGGCCCTTCAGGACCAGGATTGGACACCACTGATCTAGCACTATCAGTTGTAGTTTAGAATATATACTATGGATCAGTCTCAGCTACTACCACACCAAATCTTATGTCAATATGTGTAAAATTGACAGAGTCATGGACATTTATTGTGTTTTTTCTGGTCAACGGATTGTGGTGGCCATCTTGAATTGAGTTATCTACAAAACCTAATCAGTTGTAGATGTATATTCATGTGACTACTTTCTGCTAGTTCTATTTAAATTTGTTCAGTGGTTCGTGAAATATTTTGGTAACAGACAGACACAAACAAAAACCTTATCATCCACCTTTGCCTTCTCAACAGGTTATAATGAGTTATATTAGCTGTCAGAGCATTTCTTTTTTTGGCTTCCTGAGAGATAACCTCATGCTATAATATGCACTATGATGAATGTGTTAATATTTGGTTGACAGCCTCATGATAAACTAATATTTAGCTGCAGCCTAATGTTTCTGAGCGTTTAATAACCATGTAGTGTTTTGTGACAGGCTCCACAGGCAGAGAGCCCTCTTCTCTCCGGAGCAGTTCTTACCTCGTCTGGATGGGGTTCCTGCAGAATATGACAGCCTGACTCTGGATCTCTTCATGCTGGGCTACTTTCACATCCTGGAGTTGGATTTGCCTGTGGATGAACGCAAAATGCGGCACTTGCTGTGTTTTGAGGTGTTCGATCGTGTGGGGAAGTTCCCCTGGGAGACAGTCCGGGAGTTTCACAAGGCTGTCGTACAGGACATCGAGGCTGGGAACCGTGAGTGGAAGGATGGGTTTGAGGACATTAAAGTGAAGTTCTTTGGAAACACTGTGAGGGAATCTGAAGAAACTGTTCATGTGGTGAAACACAGCCTCCCAGAGGTTAGACAGGTCCCTAAAGTCATTGTTCAGACGCCTACACCTGATGAGGGGATGCTCCACAAAGGAACTGACATTTCCAGTTTCAGTAATGAAGAAATCTGTCAGTACATTGACCGCAGTTTTGCTTTTTGGAAAGAGAAAGAGGCAGAAATTTTTGATTTTGAGTAATTTCTTGTGTCATGTTTTATACTTTTTGTATGCTTTGTAGTTAGAAAACATTGGGGATTGGTGTCAAACCTAAATACTTCTTGAATTACAAATTTAACCATATGTACTGTAGGATTTATCTTTAAGTTTGTACAGGATGCATCACTAGAATCTTTCTTTACCTACTTTATCTGATACTGCCTGGTCTGAAATGTAATTTAAAAATTTTTATACAACTTTATTTCATTGTACGTATATTTAAAATAATACAATGAATTTCAAAAGTTTGGACTCTGTTCTTTTGAGACTCTTACCATGCTTGTGGTATCACAGTGTATTAACTTGAACATACTGAAAGATTGACTCTAAGGTCTCAAACTTGTTACAGCAGCAACACATTTTAAATTTGATGAGCTTTGTAGAAAGTAAACGAGTGTTTTTCTTCTTAAAGTAAACAAATTTGATTTGAGTTTAAACTTTTGTTCATGATAAGAAAAGTTTTCCAGAGTCTATCAGAAAACAACTCATTCTGACATTACAAAATAATTCACCAGAAAAACCCTGTTTATTTCATTAAAATGATCCCGTGATTTATTTATTTGGTATAACAGCTTTTAATTTCTTTTTTTATCAATTCTTTCGCACCTTTACACCTTTTTTTTAATCAACAAATATCAATCCTGCTTTGTTTATCTCCAGATTTTTTTTTAAACAATCCAAAACATGTGCCTGTGCCAGCAGCTGTGGCTGACTTTAGCACAGCGTCATCATTGCTCCTAAAAATAACGGCCTGAACGACAGTTAGTCCTCCTCAGTGACTTAGCAAAAGCTGTTCGCCATGTTGATCTACGTTGAAGCTACCATATCGTTTTTGTTTTTCTTGAAGGATGATGTCCCAGAGTTTCATTCTGTCCATCTTGGGTAAGTTGGGATTTTTTCTTCTTGATTCTTCAGATATCTTTAAATATTTAAGGACATTAAACATCAATGTTATTTCTTTTAAAGAAATAATACAATCCTACTAAGCTTTAGCCAAAGGTACCTGACAGTTCGTGTTCAGTAGAGATTTTGTATTAACTAGAGTTATGACAAACAAAATCCTGAGGACAGCTTGTTTTTCTGTATGAAATGGTTACTTCGAAGGTTCCTTCCACATAAAATATCATGCAAGAACTGTCAAAATACCATAAGTTAGTTGTTTTGATAAATAAACAATAGTTATGGTGTTTGAGAAATTTTTGCCTTGTGTTTCTTTGCTGCCTTTAGGTAAGCCGTAACCTTAGCTTTTACCACCCTGCTGACAGAGGATTTTAGATTTATTCTTTGGACTGAAGCTCATCATGGTGCGGAATGTGGATGACCTGGACTTCTGCCTGTCCTCCCATCCTCAGACTATCCTGGAAGGCTTGCGTTCTCTACGCTCTCACCCCAAACTTGTGGATGTCACTCTGAGTGCAGGCGGCAGGGATTTTCCTTGTCACAGAGGAGTGTTGGCACTCTGCAGCATGTACTTCCACTCTATGTTCTCAGGGGATTTTGTGGAAAGCATAGCTGCACGTGTGGAGCTCCATGATGTTGATCCTGACATTCTCAGTTGCTTGCTTGACTTTGCCTACACAGGCAAACTGACGATCAACCAGAGCAACGTGGAGGGTCTGATCTGCACCTCCAGCCAGCTGCAGTTCCAGACAGTGCGAGCGGTGTGCAGCAGATACCTGCAGCACCAGATTGATGCAACAAACTGCCTGGGGATCCTGGAGTTTGGGGAGATCCATGGCTGCCCTGAAGTGGTGGCCAAAGCCTGGGCCTTCCTCCTGGAGAACTTTGAGGCTGTCCAACAAGGTGAGGAGTTTCTGTTACTGGAAAAAGACAGGCTGATTGCCTGCTTGTTTGACCAAGGACTAAAAATCCGCTCAGAGTGCACACGCGTGGAAGCCATTCTGAAATGGGTGGAACATCAAAAAGAGTCTCGACTGTGCCACCTTCTTGAACTCCTCAGCTTGTCACATCTGTCTCTACTCAGTCTGAACTACCTGGCTGACACCCTGCTAAAGGACAGTGTGGTGCTGGCCTCCCCCAGCTGCATGGAGGCCATTGAAAAAATTCACAGAGAGGTTAGTGAGTTCACACTTCAGTCCTCTATACTTTCCCAATCTGATTTCCAAAATCACTTATAACCTTTATCTATTTAGAAAAAAGATTTGGCACCAGAATATTCGGACAGACTGAACTCTCAGAGCCCACAACCGAACCTGCAAGAAGTGCTGTTTGTGATGGGAGGTCGGTCACTGGATGATTCAGGTGATGAAGATGACTCGGATGAGGATGAAGACAGAGACCCAAGACTTCAGAGACCACCCTCGCAGAACTGTGCCTTCTTCAACACAAAGACTAGTAAGATTTTCCTCTACTATTTCTACAAACTTAAACTTTATGTTCAGATTCCTTTTAAATTTTTTGTTGGGAATCATCTGTCTGATTCCTTCAAACTGTTTGACTGATATCATAGGTTATTAAACAGTGGGACAGGGAAATCTCTTTGGGGATAATGTGGTATGAATGTAACAGAACTGGATTATCCTTTCAGTTCCTCAAATAAATGTTTTCTTTTGGTGCATGCTGGAGGAAATCACTCATACTTTCTTTTCCTTTTTTTTTGCATGAGAAATGAAGGAAAAAAAATTGCTGCAACTCAATTTTAAGACTTTTGGTTCCATGACAAAGCACAACATATCTGGCCAGACGTTTTGCCACAAAAATTATGTGAATTTGCAGATAGCAAAGCAGTGATCAGTTAATAGTCCTGAAGAACATTTTTTACACATTTGCCTAATTTCCTTAATGTTTCTTAGACATTATTGTATAATTTTATTTATGGATACTTTATATGTTGCTATCACTGCCATTAACTTCTCCTTTTTTCGCTTCAGAAAAGTGGCATCAGCTGCCCAACTTTCCCAATCTTGACAAGTGGGGCTACTCTATGGTGTCGCTGAACAATGATGTGTATGTCACAGGTGACTTAAATGAATGTAACAAACATGCTGTAAAGAATAATTTGGATGTTTTTAAGTGGGGTTTTGTTGGACATTTATAAATTAATACTTTACTGGTTGTTGATAAATGTTTAAATGACTTCAGTTTGGAGAAATAGTTTAAACTTGACAGGACTGATGAGTATTGCATAGTCCAAATGAGGCCAGGACCAAAGTGAATTGCTGGTTAGTATAGAGTTTGCTTCTTGTGTTGAGTTTGTTTCATATTCTGTGTACATCTTTACCTGCTCTGGGACTGCAGATAAAAATGCTGCTATTTGAACTTGCAAATAATCACACAATTCTTTGTAAATAATCATGTAATGCAAAGCTGATTGCACATTAAAGGTTTCTAAAATAGTGTTTACATTTAAGTGCTGTGCAATTTGAGGGAATGGAGTTGTTTAAAGATGGCTGCAATCCACTTTGGTCTTGGCTGCTTTCTGAATAGCGTTTAGCTTGTCAATTTAATCCGAATTATGCTATTTATCCAAACTGAGCAACAGGTAAAATATTAACTGTTCATAAGTTTTACACAGAAGCCCAAAATGATCAAAACTGTTCATTTAAAGGAAAAATGTATACTACACTTTTTCCCGTTTAGCTTTTCTTGCAAGAAATTCAAAATATTGTCAGACTTCTGACGAAGTGCTCTTGTCCGTCTGACAGGAGGCTCACGAGGTGCAAATACCAACACCTGGTCAACCACAGAAACCTGGAAGTACATCACAAGAGAGGGGAGATGGGTTACTGTGGCACCCATGCTCCGGCCTCGAACTAACCACACAACAGCAACCCTCAACGGAGAGATTTACGTCATTGGAGGTCAAAAACTAAATAAATATCATGCTTCTATGTGATTCCTCAAACCTGCAAAATCCAGGAGTTTATTTCCATTCTAGTTTATAGCGCTACACCTATAACATGATTGTCTCTAAGAAATGACAATATTTCACCTTGCAGTGATGCTAAAACTCCAAATATATACAAATCACTGATTTGAATGTTTCCACTTTAGGTACAACCTCGGACAGAGTCGAGGTTGAGCATTACGATCCCTACAATAACACCTGGGCACTGACGTGTCCTGCATTAAAATATGTGACAAACTTTACGGCCACAGCTTGTCATGGGAAGCTCTATGTGATTGGATCTTGTGCAGTGAAGTATAATGCACTGACCATGCAGTGCTACAACCCTGTCATAGGTAAGGATGCAGTGAGTAACATATCACTGCTGTTAAATATAACTCCATTTCTCACATTTAATTTTATAAATCTAAACCTTATTGACAACAATTTTACAAGAATAACATAAACAGAAGATAAATTTTATTGAACAAAACAATGAATACACTTTTATTGGAAGATTCATCTGCTTCCTTTTTTCCTGTCAGATTTGCATATTCAACTATCAATTTTTATCTTTTATATAACACTATTCATGTAACATTCTTGTTTCTATCCTGTTTACAGAATCTATCTTTGATATGTAGCTATCTTTGAAAGCTGATATTTGATCTGTATTTCATTTTTGTAGATAACTGGATCAGTATATGGTCACCCTTCATCCCTAAGTATTTGTCTTCTCCTTGTTCGGTCTGTGTGGATGGAAATATATACCTTGTGGCTGATAACACTAAGAAAGTCTATTCATATGATCCAGAAGCAAATATGTGGCAGAAGGTTGGTTTAGAGATGCCTGCTAACTGTAAACAAATTGATCTCACTCACTGTGGGAATGTGAAGTTTAAAGCAACAGAATGAGCAAATTATTGTTTGAAATCTTCAGAATTTTTGACTTTTTCTTCTCTTCAGGTCCAACCCCTTCACATGCTCCACGAGAATGGAGGCTTAGTAACCGTGGATGGAAAGCTGTTTGTCACTGGCGGCCATTGGAAAGGAATGGAGGGGGACTATGGAGTGGAAGTGGAGGTTTACAATCGAGCGACAAACACTTGGGAGGTAGAATGCTTCCTTCCAAGACTATGGTTCTACAGCGGAGTCAGCACTATCTTCTTAGATCCATCCCAGTGGCCCGAGCTTTTGCCTAGAGATGCAACATAATGACATCATGTCCTGACATTTAATAAACTTTTAGGTCAAAGAGTTCAGAGACATATCTGTCTTATATCTGTTGTGAGAGCAGAAATAAAGTGTCTATCCCAGGATTTTATTGTGCCTCAGAATAGTGTGTTACATGATCATCTGGTATTATTAACAGATTAACATATGTTTACTGCTCAGCAGGTGTTCATGTATCCCTTGTGTGATGTGTTTGAGAGCTGAATTCTTTTTGTGTTATGGTATGGGGCTAGTGTACCATAAAGAATGAACAGGAACTGTTTCAGAGAAACTGCTTAATGTTATTAGTTTTAGTTGTCCTCTATTATTGTTAAATAAAAGGTTCTCTGAAAGACGGTTTCTAGCTGTAAATGTTTATTTGAAAAACATTGGTCTAACTGCAGAGGGTGATCATTAACCCTGTCCTCAGATATAAACAATGAGCCAGCCTTTTATTTCTATGACAACGGACCAGCAGCGCGTGGTTACCATGCCGACCTGATTGGAATCAGTACCCTTCAAAATGACTGCAGTCGTTTTTAAAGTTTAACTTTTGCCTGTAATTTTTTACTTTTATTTTCACGCATTTCTTCACGTGGTGCCTTAACTTAACGCACTTGTTTTACTTTTTTCTTTCTCTTTTTTTTAATGACGCAAAGTTTTTGCCTCGTGTGGTGTCTCGAGAAGTTAAGTAGCACAGAGCTAACTAACTTAAAGCTGACGGAGCTGTTAGTGGTACATCAAAATATTAATTTGGTAAAAACTGGGCAATGAGTTCTCAACAAGCGCAAGGTGGACACTCGCCAAGACTAGAGGCCGTGATTCAGGTTGGTACCTTAAGACTTTTACATTCTTTTATAAAATAAAATGAACTAAAATCTTTATAAAATGGAGGCTTCGTGATTGTCGGGCAAGCACAGGTGTAAGCAATTAGTCAATTAAAGAAAACTATACATATGACTTAAATGGCAAAATCGATTTTCTGGACATTTTTCCAGTGGAAGGTTATTTATTTTTTTAACTCATTTTGCGTTTTTATGCTGTGTGTCGCTGGAAATTAGGATTTTAAACTTAATGTCTGTTTTTGATGTACACAACAAGCTTACATCTCCACCTTAAGAAAAATTCTGCGAAACGATTTACTACAAGTTAAATCGGCTATTAAAAGCAGATCGCGTCACATTATGTTACATTACAGATAAAACTGGCAAACGTTCAAACATTTTAGTAGTTCAGTGCTACTTCTGATATTTAAAGACTGTCAATTTTTAACTAATATTATACTGTAGAGAAAATAATCCCTTCTGTTACATTAAGAAGAAATTTTCAACAATGTAGCATGAAAAAACAATTCACTTTATTTCATTATTGCACACATTAACAACAAAAATTATCTCAGGGAACTATACAAAAAGCAAACTGCTCCAATTCATATGAAATAGCTTGTATACAAAGTAAAATACAGCAATAATGGTTGTACGTCCTCTGCAGTCTAATAGCAGCATAACTAAAGATAGTATCTCACTGGACTGCAACTAGTTACTAAAGGTCTTGGGACTTTCACAGGGTTCCCAGTTTCCTTACGTTAGTCTTGTTTGAGTTTTGAACATGTAAAATAAAATTGTGCAACAAATTTTCTCTCAAAATAGTCAAAGCGTCACTGTGGGCGTCTTGTTCACTAGAGCTGTATTTTGACTTTTGCACTGGAGCTCACCTGTGGCAGAAAAGATTCGAGGCAAATGTCCAGGTCTAAAGGCCGTGCTAGTGATAAATAATGATAAAATAATTATTGAAACACTGGTCCAAATATGTCCCTTCATTTCTAAAGTGTACTTCAGCAGATTAAATCACAAATGTGGGAGCGGCTGCCGGCAACAAAATAATGTGCACGGCCAAGAATGAAGTTTTGAGGTGTGCGCACTGAAGAAGGTAATTATTTTCTAAAACTGACAGTTCAAAATGCATCCTCAAGGCTTGCTGGTTGCTCAGAATTTAGCAAAAAAAAATAATGGAAAATTTGCGTGAGATACTATGCTAAAGGGATAGCTCAGGATAACCAAGTCAACCATATACACTCACCGGCCACTTTATTAGATACACCTGTCCAACTGCTCATTAACGCAAATGTCAAATCAGCCAATCACATG
>JAOXNZ010000117.1:22276346-22288086 GCA_028566095.1 Kryptolebias brasiliensis
TTTTTGTGTGTGTTCACAAATAATGTCATGAACTACTAGACAGATTTTAATCAGTTTTTCATTTGATTTGGAGTCAACCCAATTCAAAAAGGCCGTCACTGTTAACTGACTTTAGAAAACACAAAAAAAGCTTTAACTCAGTCTTTTTTCACAAATATTGACAGTTTACATACTTTTTGACATACTAAAAGAGCTAATATATCTTGTGAGGTCTCACATTATCACATGAGATTGCGCATAACATTATTTACAAAGTTTAATCGAAACAGCTATAGCTCCATCCCTTTCCATCATAAGATGATGTGAATTTAAAACTCTGGTATTAAAGGTAGCAGGACTTATGGATTCCTTCAAGGACTGCTAGGACTTTAATAACGTACTGTAAATTAAATCTGTGTAAACAGTTGCACAATACGTATTCTGTTTTTTGAATGTAGTTGAAGTGTTTTTTGAGCAGGTGTTGGATTGATGTGTTTATGAAACAAACAGTATTGGCCATCCTACTCTAGCAGGTTTACACGGCGAGTATGCCCCCTGCAGTTTCTGTTCATCTGTTTTTGTTACAATTTCACCATGAGAAAAAGACTCGAGTCACCCTTTTAAAGATTCATCATTCCTTTGCAAACCCATATTCAAGTAAAATGACACGAATTGAGCTTCAGACTGCAAGATTTTAGTTTTTTACCTCTGAACAGAGCCATTTCAGATGTTTCTAGTCTTTGCACTTAGCATAGCTAAGAAGTTGCTGAGGTTTCATCTTCAGTGCAAACATATCTGTATTCAGTTTTTCAAAAGAAAGCAAAAAAGTCTGTATAGTCCCAAAATGTCAAACAGTTTCTTAGAAGTGTTGTGTTTTTTAGTTAAAAACAAGTTTGCCCTTTTGATACGACAGAACAAAATAGAATTCAAATAATTTCTTTCTAAAATCCACCCATTGCTTAAGTGTAATGTTTTCAGCAGGGGTGTTGTTAAACCACAAAATGTGTGACCATTTAGAAACATGCATTAGCCCTAATTCCATTTTTTTTTCCCCCAGCTTTTCTTCTGTCTTTGAGCTGTCAAAGGACTGTTAAAGCAATACTGCTGAGGTCACACCTGGACTCTGAAAGCGTTTTTCTGTGTGACTGTTAAGTCACTCTTTGTGAGCTTTGGTGACCCCAGAAAATTCCACCTGAACCAGGATAAACCTTGACCTAGTTTATGAAATGGATGGCCTCAGGAAGTTCAAGAACATATTGGGAGGGACTATGTGCCCTCTATGTTGCTTTTGGAGCCCTTCCAGTGTGCTTTTTCTCAGACATAAACTTCCATACTCTGCTGCATGAGCACTTAGCAACTGCTTGCAAAATACTGCAGTATGACAGTCAGATGGATAAAGATAACTCTTGCTGAATGATTTCTGACACCAGCTGCCATTTGCCACTGATCGCTGGAATTTTGAATCCCTTCATCTCTTTACAACAACACTGTGAAACATAGCTGGAGTAGAGAAAGTATGTTTTTCAAGATTGTATTTCCTCCTTCTTTTAGCCTTCTACCCTTTCCTGTTTCCAGCTCGGATTTTCCCGTTGGACAAATCCAGTTAATTTAGGCTTCAGTTGAACTGAAACAGAGCCAAAACATCTGACTCTTGCAGTTATCAATGGTAATAGTAAAAGTTAATTGTCTCCTCCTCCAAGAACATGTTAACTGTGTTATTTATATTTTTTGAATTTCCCTCTGGAATAAATAAATCATCCATCCAATCTATCCATTCATCCATTTATATTACCTACCTTCCTACCGTCATACCCACCCTCCTTCTTATGTTGGCTCACTTTAAAAACAAACATCAAACTAACTTTTTAGATCTTACAACATGTCAAAACATGTCATGAACTGATTGAGTGGCTGCATCTATGTGTAGGTTTTAAATAGCATCGTCTTATTCGGAAGCCCGTTTGTTTTAAGTTCAGAACTGGTCACAGGCTTCTGAGTACACAGTATGTGTTATTAGTTCAACACATTTACCTAAGTTTATTTGTATCCATTGTTTGCTGTTAATGCAGCTGTTCCTGTGCGTGACCAAAAGTTCACTATGTGGTAATAGCAGTGGCTCCTCCTCTCTTAAGTTTCCCTGTTTTGTTATCCCACTTTGTGTGATTACAGTCAGTGATGATACATAAACAGCTTTCACAATCAGCTGGGGCTCTTTTACGGAGTCAGCACTCAGGGAATAATGTGAGGGGAGGAGGCAATGGGTTTGTTGTTCAAGTACGATAGTAAGTTTTTAGGCTGCTTGGGGGCGATGGACATCCGCTCCAGCTGTGTTTAGGAATCTGACAGATAGTGCACTCCATTAATTCCCTTTATTAAGCCTCTGGGCCCAGGCCAAGCCAGAGAAAACGATTGCAGCTGTAACCCTTCACATGCTGACTGGATTGTGCACTCACAGCCAGTTACTAGTTTGTGAATGTAATATCAATATAAATGTAAAGACCTTAAATTCCTTCATATGCGGCTGTTTTGGTCAATCTTTCAAAATAATGTTATGCACATTCTCATGTGATATTGTGAGATGTCAGACTCAGAGTATGTGTTGTGATTGACTAAGCTACTACCAAATCAAATTTTAGCTCAGTATCTGTAAAATTGAGTGAGTGATAGTCATTATTATGTTTGCAAAGGTTGCTTAGTTGTGGAGGCCGTCTTGAATGGGGTTGACTCCAAAAGTTCATCAGTTATAAATGATTATCTAATGATTACCTTCTGAGAGTTTTATTAATCTGTCCGGGGGTTCATGAGATGTTTTGCTAACAAACAGACAGCGTTGACTCTAAATAGTTAATAGCAAAGTTTCAAACAAAGATATTGTGTGTGTAATCTGTTAGCACTCATAGTATGTGTTGGGGATCAGTCTCAGCTACTACCACACCAAATCTTAGATCAATATATATAAAATTGATTGAGTTATAGCCATTTTTGTGTTTTTAAGGTCAGTTGGCTATGGCTGCCTTAAATCCAGTTGCCTTCAAATGTTAATGAATTGTAGATGTACATTCAGTTATTACTTTTTTAAGTTTCCATAAATTTTGTCCAGTGGTTGATCAGATAATTTGCTAAAAGACAGATACATGCAGACATGAGCAAAAACATTATCCACCTTCGTCTTTTGGGAGCTAGTGATAATAAGGTGCAGACTGAATTGCTGGTGTTCTGTAGTTTGAGAGGAGAGGGGGGGAAACAATCAGCAAAGCTTTGTGAGTCTTTTTCTTTTTTGCAAATCCTAACTAAAAGTTTGAAATAAACTGATGAGTTATCAGGTCTTCAGTTGTTATGTCATTAGGTCAGTGAGAAAATATCCCAAACATAACTTGGTAACTAGATGGATTGCATTTTTTTTTATCCACCACATGGACAAGGCAGCAGATTTTGGCCCAAACACCAAAGCCTTCATGAGGGCTTTAAAAACGATTCTCTTGTTGCTTGTTGGCAGTTGAATCAAAGTAAAATTATCCCTTGATGTTGTTTGAAATATTTATCAAAAGAGACAATACAAGGAGTGGCACAAGTCATAAATATCAAGAAATATAAAAAACTAATTCAAACCACATTGTAAGGGCTTGAGAAGTCATGCACTCAAGAAACAGATACATGGGAATGAAAAAAGGAAAAGGAACCATAGCTTCCATATGGAGGCATAAAAAATACCATGACATAAGAGCTGTTTTTTGTATAAATTGAGTTCTGAACATTATTGCAAAATGCCACTTTGTGTCCTCGTGGGACTGAGTTCAGCTTACTTTAGGGAGCCATGAAGGCTGCTCAAGAATGATTACGCTCCGAAGCGGATCATAAATAGCAGAGCGCTCAGCAAGCACACTTGTGGGCCCCCACTAAGCCTTGTAAGCCCCTGAGTCAGGGCAGATGGAAGACTGAGATTATTTGCTTCTTTCTTTTGCCTTTACAGTCATCATTGCATGGCTGTGCTGTAAGGAACAATGAGGTCACGCTCATGCAAAGATGTGCGGTGATCTGCGATTTAGTGATGCAAGCGAGGGGATGATGTAGGAGAGTGAAGTGAATGTGGGGGTCTACATAGAAGACTATTAGAGCGCCCTCTTGGGAGCTTCCTGCACAAAGCATAGCTAATCCAGAGCAGCCCCTGGCCTCCTGCTTTACAGCTGAGTGGGGAGAAACCATAAAAAAGCGTCATCTCTGTGCTGTGTGGAGTTGGGGTGAGGCTCTGGCGTGAAGCCCACACACTGCTGCATGAAAAAGCACAAAACAAGCCTCCACATCAAATTAGGGTGGGGACCACTATGAGCTGCCAGGAGCACCTGGTCAGTGAGTGCACAGCAAGGTATGGAGGCTGAAGTCTACACATGTGACAGCTGTTTGTTGAGTTTACTACATAGGCTTCATTGGAAAAAGTCTGGGGACAATATGCACTACATGACCTACCAGTTCTTGGAGGGGGGTGATATAGCTGTGCATTTTATTTATCCAGCGATTTGATTTCAGAATGACTTCACAGTCCAGAGAAAAGTAAAAGTCATGTTAACTAGAGTTTTTGTCTATGGTCCAAATTAGACAATGTATTATGTTATTGATCTTGATTAGAGTTTGCAGTTTGTTGCAGATAAAAATAATGTTTTCTTTTAGTAGTTCTGTTGCAAAAAAAAGAAAGAAAACAAAGTTTTGTTTGCATCCAGTGTTACTAACCAAAGTACATTAGGGGTCTGTACGAGTTATTGTTAACAGCTGTTGATCACTGTTTTGGAGTGAAACCAAAAGCAAGCTTGTGTGTCACATCTGCTCTAGTAACTCCTTACACACATAAACCAAAGAAAGCTGGGACACCTTTATGAAAATATTGCTCAACAGAGCTGAAAGGTTTTCAAAAATTCAGCTGAAATGTCATGGATCTTATGTCAGAATGTTGCTGGCTGTTCAACAAATTAGTGCTTGATTAAAAGCAATTACCTCAATAGCACTGAACTATATTTTTAAACCTTCATTATTAGGTTGTTGTATATTGTTATATTGGTGAACTTTACTGTGTTTTTAGTTTTATGGAGGACCAGGATGTTGAAATAAGTTTATTTTTTGTTTTCTTTTTGTTGTTTTGAATATATTTATCAAAGCTCCAAATGTAGATGTGCTATGGTAAACCTCATGTACAAAAAAGATAAGTATCCCAGGTGCATGTATAATGTAGATGCTTGTTAGCAAGTCAGTATTATTGGTATATCTGAGCCAAAATATGCATAATCACTTGTGCTTCACACAGTGCAGTTTCCAGGAGTCTCTGTAGTGACAGCTGCTGAAGCTCTGTGTGTTTCAAACACACCGCCCATGTTATTCCTCATTTTGCAAATCCTGTGGCTGTCCCCTCAACAACGAGCAGTACAAGGAGTTCTTATGCTCTGCGGGTCTTCAAAGAAAAACACCAAAAGCCTGGAGCCAAGAGCGTGATGACCATTAATGTAGTTTGTAGTATAAATTTCTGAAAGGGGCATTTGAAAATGTGTTAATAATGTTGGCAAAGGGACTGGGTCCAGTGTTGAACAGTGAGACTATTGTCTTGGCTTTCTTGGACCCTGCTCGAGAGATTAAGCATCCAGAGAAGAGATGAGGTACAGGAGAGAGGGGGGGGGGGAGTGGGTCTCAGAGTTGGTTTGAAGGGCTTGGATGGTGGTTTGGAGTCCTTTCTCTCTCGCTCTCTCTGTCTCTTCCTCTCTTTTTACATGAGAAGTCGACAAGGGCAGCTGGAGGCATGCAGTGTGTTGTAGTGTTCTTGGGCCATGTGGTTTGTATTAGTGAGAAGAGGGTGTCTGGCATCAGCATGGAGAGTGGGTGGTGCAGATGGAGTTCAGTGTGGATGAGGTTGAGAGGTTACAGTACATTTAGATTTTCAGATAAATGAGATAATCTGATATTCTATGAAGAACAAGACCAGGATATTTGTATCCTTGTATTTAGATGTATGCGATAAAACAAATCATTTATAAACACTATTATCTGCACGCACTCAAGTTTGTTTGTTCAACCCTCGTACAGATTCTGCTGCCGTCCAGATTTTTTTACCCTCTTAAAAGCTGAATGTTATTCCTTTTAAGTTACACACCAACTGAATTTATTTATTATTAAATTCAATACACATCATTAAAATATGTTAAATGTTTTTACCATGTTTATTCTCAAACACATTCTATCTTCTTGCTAACATATTTCATGATGCATTAAATCCTTTTTTTTAATAGACAAATAGATTTTCTCTGTAAAATAATTCAGTTTAGCTGTTAAAACACTACAGTTAAAGGAATATTATGACCATTTTGAAGTAGTGCCTTTTGGAAAGTTATTATTAATTAATATCTGATTATGTTTTTGATGACATCATTTTAGAAAAATTTAGTTTATTTCTGATAGGATTTACAAGCTAAAAGCTAGTCTGAGGGGTGAAAACCAAAATAGATTACTGTCATCTTAAGAGTTCTCCAATCTTCAGAATTTCAAAGCAGTTCATGCGAATGATATTTCATAAACCTATTCTATAGGCCACCAAATTCTCAATACACAGGTATTTACATTATACTATACATATAGCACAAATGGCAGCAGCTAAAGTGAGCTGTCAAGCCTGACTTAAATCCACTGTTCTCAGTCTCAGGAACGACATCTTTTGACAAAACTGACAGTATCTATACAACTGAACAAAAGCAAAGAAGGTACAATCAATACAGGTATTACATAAACTTCAAACCCTGCTTACAAAATTTGTAGTTGTTTGTTGTATGAAAACTGCTTTCTTTCTTTTGCCATTCCTGCTGCATCAGTATTTTTTAGTCACAATGCCTTTTGTTTAAGAGGAGAACTGCATTGAGTGCCACATGTCTGATGTGCGGTTATAGATGGCAACTCCGCTTTCCTGACATCACAATTTTCTGTCGCCATGAGTCAGGCGCCAGTATAGTTGCGGCTTAACGCATCTAGTGCAGCCAGTGGGCACTTACAGCAGGAATTTCAAAACATTTATGACAAATTAACCATCCATCCATTTTCTTTAGCCGCTTCTCCATTCCGGGTCACAGGCAGCCGGTGCCTATCTCCAGCAGTCACTGTGCGAGAGGCGGGGGACACGCTGGACAGGTCGCAAGTCCATCGCAGGGCCACATAGAGACAAACGAGACAAACAACCATTCACACTCACACTCATGTAATGCAAAATATACAGCAATGTAAACGGTAAATAATAGCAGCTGCATAAACCACTGTGAAATTTTAAGATTGTTGTTGGTTTATATTCTCAGTCATCTGGTACATGGCAATCCTAAGAGCTTTTAAATTTGAGTTTTATAAGATGACTAATTTGTTTCAGAAGTAAGTCAACTCAGACTGTATTGACAAGCTAATAGTGGCTTGTCCAAGTGGTGTATAGGTCTCAGAATTTCAGCATTTTAAGATGGCAACAATCCACTTTAGTCTTGGTTGTGTTCAGACTAGCCACTAGCCAGTCATTCTAGTCAGACTTAAACTTTATTTCTAAAATCTGAGGCCATTCGAAGATCTATTTCCAACAGGTAAGATATTATTGTTCATAACTTTCACTCAGAATCCCACTTCCAAATGTCTGAAATATCACCCATATGAAAAAGGGTTAAAAAGGGAGGAGAATTCAGTCAATCCATTTTATTATTTCCTGTTTTATAGTGGAATTTACTGAAGCTACTTTGTTCCCACTCTTTCCAGCTGGATCAGATGCTGATGCTGCAGTCAGCTGTGGACTCAGACCAGGATAGCGTACCACCTAGGTCCATGCAGTTACAGAGCACAGAGAAAGTCTACATTAAAAAACTGCAGGTCTTCCAGGAGGCCCAGAAGAGACAAGTCCAACTTGTTGAGAAGTTACAGACCAAAGTGGCTAAAATTGATCTCAATATTCTGGCTATTTAACCTGTAAAAAGTAAGGTGCATTTGTCTAACCTTTGCACATTATGTTTTTATTTTAGGTTCTTCAGTACAAGAGGAGGTGTGGAGAACTAGAGGAGCAGGTGCTGGAGAAGACATCAGAAAGTGAAAAGATAAGATTGTTGGTGTGTGCAGATAGTTGCTTAACCTTTAGAAATCAGTATTGTTTGCAAAAAAAATACTGTCAGCTGATACACCTTCTAGTAACTGAGAGGCTGCTCTGCTCCTCAGAACCAAATTAATATGAACTAAGTGACAGTCATTGCTTTGGCAGCATGTCTGAAATCAGCTACCTAAGTTTTTATATTTCCAAATCAAAATGTAAAATGATGCAATCATGGTAATAGTTAGCTCATTAGTGAGGAGCAGTCATGTAAGAGTTTTAACATTCACTAAACATACTTTTTGTGAAATATTTAACAAACATTAATAGCAGAAAAATGTGTCAAATTTACTGTGCTAAATGCTAAATAAGAAACAGTTTTAAACATACAGATGAACTTCGTGTAGGTAATAATTGCACATATAATATTAATTCATCCTGTTGTGGCCATTTATGTTGAAGTTTTGTAAATCATAAGTTCTATCAATCTAGTTTTTTCTTTAGTCAGCTAGAATATACTTAAGGTAATTTAGAACCAAAATCTGTAAATAATTTTTGTATTTGGAATTCTTAAAGTTACTTTGGTAACTTTCTCGACCCTCCCATTAATTTAAGAGATTTAGAACACACTGGGGTGTGGTGAAGATGTTTTTTTGTTTTGTCAAATGTCCGGAGTGACGACGGGAGGTTTTTTCTCTCTCTCAAATGATTTTTNNNCGGGAGGTTTTTTCTCTCTCTCAAATGATTTTTTTGACCACTTTTTGAACTTGTAAGATCAGATTAAGTTAACTTTCATTTTCATTTAAGTTGTGAGAGATTTTTAGTTATTGTTTTGTCTATATTTTTTTGTTAGAAATAAATTACATATATTTTTTAAACAATCAAGTTGGAAGTGCGTTCAAGAAGCAAAACCACCTGTTGCCACCCACGGCCTTTCTTGGAATTTGGGTTTTGGAGTTTAGAAGGCCCGTGACGCATCCAGTATTATTCTTGTTTGTGTTGTACACCACAGTGAACTTAGTTCAGTAATTTACACAGTAATTATTATCCTTAAATGTCAGTGAAAGGCTAACCTTCTGCTGCTGCCTCATATCTCAATGTAAGAAGTGTGTGCGTGTTTCCAGATGCAGGCTCACCTGGACTCAGCTGAGCGGCAGAAGCGTCTAGAGGAGGATCTGAACACCGTTATCCAGAAACAGACAGCTCAGCTACAGGAGGAGCAGGAGATGTAAGTGACTGGCACCTTGCTGTGCAGTTTGTCTAACACAAAGAAACTTTTGCCTCGAATTTTCACAACACATATTAGTCTCTTCAGCCTTTTTTCAGTCTCCTCCTCACATCTTTAGGAAGATGATTGCTACATCCAATTTGTGAGAAAGGTTTGAGGGCTTTTACTGCCTTTTTTTTTTCAAAACAATTTGATATTTCTTCACATCAAACATGAATCAGTTCATGGCTCTATAATTTATGTCATCTTAAACCTTTGAAATACTCCACTGTAGAGATTTTGCCTGGACCAGAAAATTATTGCCTAAAAATATCTTCTGTTGTTAATTTATCAATCCCACTCTCCATACAAACACAGAAATAAAGGTCTACTGTAGCAAGAAAATTCACGAATGAGTTGGTACTGCTGAATACTTTATTCTTTTCTTTAAATGCCAAATCCCCCCACACAGGCAAGTGTGGGTTTGGCTGTGTCTCAGACAGATGACATGTTTTACTGTATCACAACATTGTGTGGAGGGAGAGAATGATGTTGTAAACATTTTGTAAATAACTCTAAGCATATCTGTCTGATTCTAAATCTAAATTGAAACACAGATATTGCAAAACTGTCACACATGGGTGGGTTCTATGTACTGTAAGTATGTGAATTATATGATAGCTTTATGAAGTTTTGTCCTTGTGTCAAGTTTTGTAGGAGACGAGCATCAAGAAAATCTGTTTTTCATAGTTTAACAAAACTTGGTGTTTGCAGGAGTGCCAGCCTCAGCCAAGTGAACTCTGTACTCCGGGAACAACTTGATCAATCAGGCACTGTCAACAAGGAACTAACAGAGAGCTTATGGAGGGCCCGAGAAGAGATTGAGTTGTGTGATACCCATCTGCGCAAAGAGCAAGAGGTGGGGAACAAAACACAAAAATGAAAGACATGAACCAGAAAGGTAACTGTGAAAACTCAAGTTCATCCCTTACAGCACAGAAATTGTGCAATTATGCTCTTGTTGAGTTCACATGGGGTAAGAATTCCATTCATAGTTAATCTTATGAATTTCCTCTCCTTTCCTGTTCATTTTTAAATTGTTGTTTCCTGTGAAAACACTCCAACTGCTAAGGTCGAGGGAAACTTGTGTAAACAATCCAGCTTTCATGGTGTAAATGGACTACATCTGTTGACTCAGGGAAATCCAATTTTTTTGTATGTTTATCAGCGTGAGTGCAGAAGTTCTAGCCTCTGCATGTGTTTTGGGATCAAAATAAAATCAGGTTTGTTGTAAGCAACCCAGAACACCTACTCTCTCCTTGAGCAGATTGTTTTCTGCTTGTGTCTGCAGATGTGCGCCTCCCGATCGAGCCGTGAACAGGCTCGTCTCAGAGCACTGTGGCGCCAGGCCGCCTCTCTGCGGAGCACTTTCACCCAACTAAGAACTTTCACTGACAGGTGAGTGAAGCACAATGCCAGAAATTCTCTGGCGACACACGATACCACAAGAACCCCAATCTCTCCCATGTCTCACTCTCATGACTGCAATAACTATACATCTTTCATCAAAGGATCAAAGTGGAGCAGGTCATCAGGGTTACCAGTCCCCCTGCTTATCGTTTTCTCAGCGGGGACAGATGGCTCAGAGTGTCTGTATTCACTGTTAAAATCATCCATCAAGAGAAAGTCTGAACTCATGACCTGAGAAAAACTCTCTTACATAGAACTACAATAACAACTGGACTGAAGAGCAGTTTGCTGTAACAGTTATTGCTCATATCATAGACAGCTTTGTCAGATCAGAAGATGCACTGTACCTGACAACACGTCAAAGTCTGCCTTAATAAAGAGGTTAATTATTAAAGTCATCCATCTTTTTTTAAATGTAAACAGGTCAAATTTTCAACCACTGTCTTAAAATCCATCAATGAAACCAAAATGTAATATCTCTTTACCATTTCAGGGGTTTCTAAGTTTTAATAATACATTTTGTGTATTCTTGGTTCCTGTAACTCTTCCACAGAAATCTGTCTGATATGCGCGGTGAATGTGTCGCTGTTAGCCGACAGCTACTTGTCGCATGTGTGAACTTTGAGGCCAGAGTAACAGAAGAGTGCTCATGTAGTGGTGTGGAGGCATCAGCACTGGAGAAGCAGCTGAAGGACAAACTGAAGGAGGCCATGGGGATGCAAGCCCAATGGGAAGCAGAGAAGATTGAACTTAATTCCAGGTAACATGAGTCTCACATTCATTTAGAGAGCCGGGTCTGTTTAAAGTAATGAGACAAAATGCATTTTTTGTTTATTAATCTTTAAAATTTGTTTCAAAGTTACAAAGATCCTTTACAGAAACAAAGTTCCATAATTTGTTTGTTTGTCTGAGCCTTTAACAAATACATGTACAAATAAAACTATTTTCTGTGTCTTTGCAAAGTATTTTTATTTACATTTAGAGAAAACTAATTTGAAATTTTATGG
>JAOXNZ010000117.1:22303512-22316828 GCA_028566095.1 Kryptolebias brasiliensis
CGATCTAAAAATACATGCACACACTTGTTAAAAAAGTCAAAAATGAAAGCAAAAATCTCAGTTTCAGCATTTTAAAAAAACAGTAATGTGTTTTCAAAATGTATTTTGTGTTTTGAAAAGTCTTGTTTGTGAAATTTTGGTCAGTGTTGTACACAGTTTTACACTTCAGGGTAAAAAATAAGTTCTTTCGGCTGCTCCCTTCTTCAGGGGTTGCCACAGGGAGCAAACTCGCACTAACGATTTAGCAACTGTTTTTACGTCGGATGCCGTTTCTGCCGCAACCTGGGCCTGAACCTGCAGCCTCAGGATAACAAGACTGAGGCATTGACCACCAAGCCACCGCAGCCCTGGGGTTTGAATCTATATATATATATATTTATTTATTTTTTTTTTTTTTCACACACTAAGGATTCTTGAATATAACTTCAGAATAAAATAAGTTCGATTGATAGTCCATCTACTCAACTTCTGATGTGTTTATTGTAGCTGCATTTGCTGCTTTGGATTTTTCTATGACTCTAATTCTGAGAGTAATGTAGTGCTCACTGACTATTTCATAAACTGTTCACACATCCTATAGTACTAAACATGGATGTACTGTGTTTGAGTAAAAAACAGTTTAATTTTTTTGATTTATTCCACAAGAACAGCCCAAACACACTTTTCAAAGTCACAATGACTGCTGAGAGTAACTTCAGTCAGTTAAGGAGAACTGACTGCTTAAAAAAATGAAAGATATTAAATGCTCTTCTAATTTCCTGTGTTAAAAAAAATCCATACTCTCAACAGCAACATTAAACAGGAACAAGGTGCAAATTTACAATGTTTATTTTTTTCATTCATTTATTTTAAGAAGCCATGTAGGTTTTTGATGTGTTTCAACATGTATGTGCCCATAGGAGCGCCTGAATAAAACACAAGATGGTCTTTCAGAGAGTGAGAGGCTGAACCACACACTCACAGAGCAGATCCAGAACATTCAAAAAGCCCAAGTGTACTCAGATCTCAAAATTTCTGAGCTGGAGAAACATAGCAGTACACTGAAGGCGGTGAGTCACGCTGTTTAAGTGTAAACAAATAAGAGTGTAAAAGCTGAGGTTCTGTTTTGATGTTTGGTTGATTGACTGTGTCCCAGAGCCTGAAGCAACAGCAGGAGGCTCAAATGCAAACTTCCCAGCAGCTGCAGAGAGAGAAGGAGGAACTCCAAGAGAAGCTCAGCAGTCTGCAGAGCTCTTTACAAAAGCTGCAGAATGAGAGAGGAGAGATAGAGAAGGTTTTTACACGGCTCAATAAAGACAAGTCTTCTCTTAGAAGGACACTAGAGAAGGTGAGCGGACTTATCTGCAGAATGACTTTGACTTCTTCAAAATGCACTCAAGCTTTATTCCTGAAAATCTAAGAACCCCAAAGTATTGAACTGTTTTTTGGTCAGTGAACATAAAAACAAATCATTCTGCTGAATATGAGGTAAAACATCTGAACACTATGTGGGAGCCAAACCGCAATTGGCCTAAAATGTAATTAAAGTATCTTAAATTTAATTCTACAACTGCTGGAAGCCTTTTCACAGAAGAGGCCAGAACTGAAGTAATATGAGTTTAGAATTAGTAGCCTTGCTTCCACATACTGGATCAAGTGAAGACTTGCAGATGCCGACCTATTATGACACATGAATGAGCAGTCACATTAATCCTTGTATGGGCAAATGATTTGCTGTTTTATTTTACTTTTCTTTTTAATTTTCTATACCATGCGAAGTGGTTCAAAAACTAATGAGGCAGGAGACTCTGTCCTTGGTTTTTGTGACACATGAAGCCACATTATTGTTACAAAAAATATTGGTAAATTTGTTTATAACTTTTCACCTCTGTGTTGTTGTTCTTAGGTAGAGATGGAGAGGTTGAGAAAAGAGGAGGAAGCAGCTTCTGTTGCCAGAAAGAAAATGCATTTGGAGCAGATGGTCTGCAGCTTGGAGCAAGAGCTGACTGAAAAACAGGAAATGTTGGAGACTCTACAGGTGAAAGGTTGCAGAATTATAGGGGCAGAATTAGGACATTTTAAGTAGTACTTAAGCATACTCATGTACAATTATGGTCTGACATTTACATGCACTCATCATGAGCATAAATGTCATTTTAATTTCAGGGTTTTAATGATTTATTTAAACTGTTCATTTCTAGGGTGGGCTGATTATACAACATACAACTTTAATGGTTTTTAAAAACAAGAATTGGATTAGAATTTATTGTGGAGTTTTCTCTAATCCACATAAGGTCAAATTATACATACAGTCTCAAATTTATACTTAAATTCATCTAAATCTTTTAATAAGTGGAGCTAAAGGTACTAGAATGTATTTTAACTTGACAAGGCCAAGACTTAATTACTTTTTGGTGGTAATGATAATTGACTGCAGCTGGTAGTTTCCCTTTGCCAGTATGAAAAGAATGTGTTTGAAAGCACTCATTGGATTGACCAACATTCAGAACAATAGAAGAGTCCAAGAAACTTAGTGAATGTCTAAAACTAGCTTAGGAACAACCCAGGAACTGCCAAGGCTCAAGCCTGCCATGAACTGGAAACTGTTAAAACACCAGTGTCATTCTCCACAGTGAAGTGAATTTTACATCACTATGGACTGAGAGGGTGCAGACCAAGAAAGAAGTTCCTGCTTTAAAAAGGAAGCCTTCAAGCTCGACTGAAATTTGCAGCTGCCCACATTGACAACCCAAATGTCTTCTGAAGAAAAGTTTTATTGTCAGACTAGACAAAGATTTTTGCTGCCAGCTATTTGCTGCCACCATTTTACAAAAATGTTGGCTGTGCTCAGCCATAGCATTAAGGTGAAGAGTTCCATCATCCAGAGGGAGCTCAGAGTAAAGCTGCTGCCCCTCTGCATCAAAAGGAGCCAACTAAGGTGTTTCTAGTATCTGATTAGGATGCTTCCCCGGTGCCTCTCTCTGGAGGTTTTCCAGGCACATCCCACTGGGAGGAGACCCGGGGTAGCCCCCGTACTTGCTGGATGGATTCTTTATTCTCTCTGGACATCTAAGTTTGTCAACTAATTTTTTGTTGTCTCCATGAGCTGACAGTGGAGAAATAGCAGAAAATGTATAGATGGACAAGATGTTTGTTTGGAGTAGTCAATGTAAGGCTTTCAAACCTAAGAACACTGTACCAACTATCAACCATGGTGGTGGAACCATCATGCTGTGGTACTGGTACGTTACATCAAGTGGATGGAATCATGAGGTAGTACTATTACCTCCAAATTATTCAACTTCACCTCAAATCAACAACTAGATGATTAAAACTTTGACACAGTTGAGTGTTCCAACAAGACAATGATTCCAAACATACATCAAAACTGGTTTCTGAATTGATAAATCAGATATTAACATTAAGCTTTTGAAATGGTCTTCACATAACCCCAACCTCAACCCTATTGTTAGCTTGTGGACTGTGCTTAAAAGCCAGTCCATGCAAAACCAACCAGTTTAAATGAACTCTATTTTATAAACTAATTCTGCCAAGAGTGGTGCAATCAGCCAGAATTATGCCAGAAGCTTGTTTGTGGTGTGTGTGGTCGAGGTAAAATTTGTTAAGGGACATTTAACCAAATATGAGTGAGGATTAATGGGTATGTATGTAGATTTTAGAACATTTTTGTATAATCTGAATCTGTGTGGTTTAAAGAAAATCTATAATACATTTAAATGTGTGCACCCAGTCCTAGTTTTTAAAAATCATTTAAGTTGTATATTATATAGTTGTGTAGGCCCAGAAATGAATGGAACATTTACACCCATGATGAGTGAATGAAAACTTCTAATTACAACTATATGTTTACAACTACAACTATATATTTTTCTGGATTTCTCAAATAAATAACCTATTAGTGATAGGACAATTGGCTCTAAGCTGGCTCCTGTTAGTCCTGTCACTATCACGTATACATAAAATGTCAATTTGGTAAAAACTTCTTGAGAAAAATAATGATAAAAATCCAGTTAAACCAAGCCTTTAAATGTCCTGGGTCTTTTCCTGAACTTCCTAGTCATTGTCTTTCTTATCATTATTTTTAGTTATGTAGTTTTAAACAAACTGTCCTCAGGCTCAGATCTTCCAGCTGGAGCGCTCTCATGCACAGCACCTCCTGGAGGTTGCAGCCCATCATCACCAGGAGCTGGACTTGGAAACAAATCGTCTCAGGGAGAGTCAGCTCCAAGCAGAACAAGCATTGGAGACCAGGGAGAGGGCTCATCGCCAGAGAGTCAAATGCCTGGAGGAACAGGTATTATAACTCCCAACTTTTATAAAAAAAAACTATATTCCTCCTATCATGCTGTAGATTTATTTATTTTTTGCTCCTTGGTTTTCCACAGGTGCTGACTCTCAAAGAGCAGCTTGATCAGGAGACAAGAAGACGGCAGGCATATTTCAATCAGATGCTTCAATCTGGTGTATAGGCAGTGAAGTATGTGGCGCCTCGGTCTTCTTCATTCACTGTCCTGCTGGCAGCTTCCTAACAACTGTGTTTCCAGCTCCAGCTAAACTTGGAAGCACACGAACACTCTCCCAAAGCATTTGAACCCGAATAGTAGCACATGTGCACACAGGATTACATTAATCTGCAGAAAAACTCAACAACAACAAACAATAAGTGTTTTGTTTATAAGTGAACTGGATGTGCCAAATTGTTTTTAGGATTTTCTGTGGCTCTGTACTTTCTGTCTGACTGTGCTGCGATAAATGTGATGAGAAGTTACACTACTGTGATTGTTTGTACATTCATTTGTCATATTGATCACAAATCAGATTTATATGTCATCATCCTATTCTGTGTATTTATTAATGACTGAAACAAATTGATTGCAAATTTAGCTTGATTGAAAATCTCATAATGACTCTCCATCGGAACTTTATGTGCTATATTTGACTAAATCATTGTTAGTGTGGCAAAATACTGACTGCTTTCAATAAAATCAAATGTATCCATGCACATAGCCACAGTATTGATTTATCAAACATTTTCAGATGTGCAAATGAATGACGGCAATTCTGCTGGTCTCATGATCTATTTATGAAAAAACCTTGGGGTAGAAAGCACTGTCAAGTCAAAAGCTTTCTGACTTTGTAATAATGAAAAAAATATGCATCAACGCCAGTTCTGTTTTTAGTGTGTGTGTGTGGGGGGGGGGGGGTTAGATAATTGCTCAGAGATCTGTAATTTTGTTTTTTGAGGATGTTTTTATTTATATCCAATTTGCGGTGCCTTTAAGTTCTTAAATACTTTCTCTACTGTATTTCACATGCATTTATCTTCACTGTGCAACACAGCTTGCCTTGTACAGTAGTTTCACTGAAAAGGGAAAATCTTGTCAGAGCTTCCTTAAAGCAGCCCTTTGATTAACATAGATCCGCCCAGTGGTTATCCAGTTACCGGCTTCTTTTTAACTATTGGCTGGAAGGAGCTAATTATGCAAGGTAGTGAATCCCTGTGGGGGAGGTGGGGCTAAAACTGAAAGAACTCTTTTGGCAAGCAGAATAGAGCTTTTATTGAGGATATTTCTAAGCTGACCATCAGGGACCAAATCACTGGATTGTTAAATAAAAACATTTCAGCTGAATCACGCTGCTCCCCACCACCCTACCACCCCTCTTTCATTTCTTCCCTCGTTTTATTTCAGTGAGACGGAGTGTAGCTTATGCAGAGTCCAGCAGCAAGTAGAATGCAAGGAATCTACAGTATTCCCATGTCTCACACAAGAAGCCCACTTCTTTGCTAAAAGAACAGGAGACAGAGGCAGAACCGGGGAGCAGTCAGGAGAGGAATCCAGCTGCTGTGGCAAAAAGGAGCAACGCACTTTCCTGTCCTGCTCTTCTCTGCTTTGCACTTGTTGCCTGAGGTGTGTGAGCTCCTCCCTCCTTTCCACAGTGCTTGCTGTCAGCTCCATCCCTGGGTGGCTGAGGCCATGGTGTTGCTGGTGCTGCAAGCCCTTCTATCCTGCTTCTGCACCCTGCTGCCCAGGGTGGACTCTGCTGTGCCCTTGGAGGACTTCTACCCTTTTGGTGAGGACAAGGGGGACTCCCAGACCATCTCTCAGGACGACGGAGGCTCTGGACTCCAGGAGATCTCTGTTGCCTTCCCCTTCTTTGGCGACAGGCACACAGGACTCTATGTGAGTACAGAGTTCAGTCTATTTTCTGCTCAGTTGTGTGTATTTATGTATTTTATATCCACCGTGAGTGTGTATGCATGCACTTGGCTGCTGGCAGCTGAAACTGACAGAGTGTGAATTGTGGAGGATAAGAGCCTTAGGGAGATGAGAGTTGGTGCAAAGCCAAATATTACATTGCTGTGCCTTTTGAGAGTTTGCATATGTTCCTGTTCTCTTGCGTGCTCTGCTGAGTAATCTCATTTACTCAGAACATCATGACTGACTGGTGGAATCATGATCCCCACTTTACATCTGCCCTTCCTGTGCACTGAGGGCTCTCAAGTGCACAAAGGGGAAACTGAGAAACAAACTATTAGAACAGTGGTAATCTCAGTTATGATAAATTCACACATAAAAAAAACTGTTCAAGGAAATGACAGTTTGTGTTCAGCATCTGTGAGTAATTCTTTCTCACAAGAAGCTAAAGTGGAGAGAAAATATGCATGCCGGAGGGAGAGAAACAGTGCTCATGGGAGGAAGCCGAATGGTTTGACAAGGATTTTCGCACACCACAGTGAAACTTCCTTTGATCTGCTTTTGTCATGTATTGGGTTCAGTTCCAGAGATTGGAAAGGCAGAACTCCCTTAAATCAACACCACCTGTTGTGGTTATGCATCCACGCTTGCTCTCTGAATCTCCCCTTCCTCGCTTGGAGTCCTGCCTGCCTCCTCCTCCCCTGTTCAGATCCAGGGCAGGAGGAGGCAGAAGAACCATGGCAACAACTGGCAAGGTTAAAGGTTGTTTTTCTAATCTATGCAGTCTCTTCTGCAGCACATGCAGGGAATAAAAGTGTTTATAACTTTAGTGTCTTAAAGCTCTTCAGCATTTTAACCTGCCAGCACACTGCAGAATGTTTGTCACAGGGTTTTACAGTACATTTCATCTCCTACCTGTTAAAAAAACCATGGATATCTAACAATCAAATTAGACTAGATGAAACAAAATAAATTGCATGTCTTGTCAACATAAATATTAGGGTTACCTACATTTTCAAATAGGCTGTCACTCTGCATATCATTAAGTATAATTTTGTAGTCACAAAAAATACAACAGATCATTGCAGGCACTTGAAATTACAGTCCCACTCATTTTAAATGCCTCACCTGCGTTCATTAAACATCTGGCAAAAAGTGTGTGGGCCACAGGTTGAGGAGTTGCTTTGAACAGGAAATATTCCATTCAGTACTAAGAGGTAAATTTGTATCAATAATTTCTCCCAAGAGTTTATTCCAAGCCTTCAGGCTGCAGCCACAGGAAAGCTTTAGAACCAAACTGATTTTAAACGCTGTGTGGGTGCTGTCCTAATTTATTGGCATTACTGATTCCTTCTAACTTTCACAGCAGTTTCCTGTATAAAAATAAAAATAATAACATCCCTAAAATGTACATTTTTCAAATGCAGCTGTAGAATCAAGGACTTCCAAACCCTTCCAGCCTGTGGTTACACTGATCTCTAATGTCACTTAAAAATCCCTCTGTAGACCTGGGTCTTTCCCAACTTCCAGTCCTATTTCTGCTTCATGGTAACCAGGCTGTTTCTCTGTTATGGTTTGTGTCTGGGAGTTTTCTCGTGTTGCTGGGATCTCTCCTCCTCCTCCTCCTTAGTGTCCTCCCTCCCTTCCTCCTACGCACCAGATAGCATGGCAGGGGTCTTCCCCCTGGAACTGTCCAGCTGTTTTATCTGAGAAATGACCAATTGCTTTAACAGAATACAGATGTATCTGTAAAGCATTTTAGGAGCTTCCTAATGATACAGTTCACAGATTAACTTGTCTCATTAATGACCAGTGTATATAAGTAAGTAAACTATTTGTGTAGCACTTCTTAAAAACCTCAGTTACAAAGTGCTTTACGTATAATGCAGAAAAATTGGTAAAACAACATTTGAGATAATAAAGCTAAAACATTTAAAGGCCTAGCATTTGTTGAAGGAATGTGTATTGCCCAATGTTTTTTATGCCAGAGCTTTATACTAAAAATCTGTTTGTGTTGAGAAATGACAGAGTTGTAGCTGTTTTGATCAAACCTTAAAAATATTATTTGCACAATCTTGTGCAAAATTGTGAGATGTCACGCTCAGAGTATGAATTGTGACTGACTCTCAGCTACTACCACATCAAATTTTAGCTCAGTATGTGTGAAATTGACCGAGTTATAGTTATTTTTGTGTTTTTAAGGTTGAATCAGGTTGGCTCCAAGAGCTAATCACTTGTAGATATACATCTGCGAATTTCATTAAAATCCGCCCAGTGGTTCATGATATTTTGCTAAGACACAACAAAAGTCATCTCAGGTTGTTATAGAAACCAAACACACTAAACAATGCACAATTCGTTGGTGTTCTCAATCAAATGCAGGGTACATCTAGAAGACCTTGAGCTTGTCTTCTGATCCGATTTGGCTAGGAGTGATAGAACATAACATTATAAAAAGCTGGAATTAGGTTGTTTTTTTTAAAGCGGTTCTTTTACTTTTCTTTGTACAAAAGCAAAGGTTATAATAAAAATGAAGGTGCAAGAATGGTAGGAACTAAGGGAGGAGGGTTGCTGCTTATATCAATAAATCTTCTGAACCAAAGGAGCCTCTAATCTAAAGTTTTATGATCTTAATCACCAAAGTCTGAAGCAGAGAGCAACAAAAAAAAAACCTCTTGTTACTCTATCAAAGCAAACAGCAGTATGTAGCACCCCAAAATCTATTCGTTTCTAAACAGACGAACAAACTGACGTGTGTGGCAATGGTAGCGTGTGCAAACTAAATTAAACTCACCTCTGGCCCAGCCTCCGATAGAAACCAGTGTAAGCAAACAGGATTTAACTTAGTTTTAAATAACTACCAAACAGTCGTAGCCCTCGTTCGTATTTCATTGGACAAAAACAAGGACCTTTACAACTAGAACAGCCAATGAGCACTGACAATGTTAAGGTGTGCTATTAAACAGGTGAGGTGATTATCAACTGACAGTTGACAGTCCTGGAGGACAGCCACATCCAGAAATCAAACCCAAGCAGGCTCTCAAACACCTTACTCACCATGGAGAATCTATAAAAAACTAGTCTGCAAGCCTGAAGTCAAATTAAAGGCCTAGCATTCCTTGAAGGAATGTATATCGCTTGCTGCTTTTCATACCAGAGTTTTAAACTAAAATCATCTGATGATGAGAAATGTCAAACCTTGTAATTGACATGCTTTACAATGTCATGCAAGATATGTGCACTTGTGATATGTGTTGGCTCTTCAAGTTTGTGTTGAGGATGACTCAGCTGCCACAGCACTAAATTTTAACCCAGAATTTGTACATTTATTTAATATCCATCCATTTTCTTTACTCGCTTCTCCTTTCCGGGTCACGGGGAGCTGGTGCCTATCTCCTGCAGTCACTGTGTGAGAGGAGGGGGACACCCTGGACAGCTCGCAAGTCCATCACAGGGACACAGAGACAAACGAGACACAGACTATTCACGCTCTCACACCTAGGGACAGTTTTTACAGTTACCAATTAACCTAAGATACATGTTTTTTGGTCTTTGGGAGGAAACTGGATAAAACCCCCATGCACACAAGGAGAACATGCAAACTCCACCCAGAAAGGCCCCAGGTTGGGAAGCAGTCCTGCAACCTTCTTGCTGGGAGGCGACAGCTCTAACCACTACGCTATGAGAAATAAAATAAAATATAAACTCAGCTCTCAGTACATGACCACAGTTGTTCACTAACTGATTTTAAAGGAAACATATTTTTGATAGTTTTTTTGTTTTTTTTCCATTTTCACCATTTCAGATGTATATTACAAGAGTGGACTGATTTTATTTGGGTTTGTATTGCAGTCCTGTTTTGAATAATGGTCATGTTTAAAACTTTTAGTTAACCTCTTCCTCACCTTGCATTTCAGAATGACTGAAACTTTGATCAGAGGTGTTTGAGCTTTAGCGTGACTCTGTACCTGTGCAATAGAAAGTATATTTAAGTCCTTATACGCAACTGCAGACAGGAATTATTGCCTTAGTCTGAACTCCGTAACTAAAGGTGAGCCAAAACTGAGGAGGTACAGACCGTAGACTGTAGTCACTTTCTTTGGTCTTGTCAAATAATTGGACAAGTTTGTAGCTGTGAAACCTCAATTTTTGACAAGGCAAACTAATGTTTTCTTAAGCTGATATATGGGCACCTTTTTCCTTTAGGGCTTTGCTTTGGCTTGATTCAAACCAGAAGTAAGTTTATTTTAGTCTATAAACTACTTTGCTCTAAAGAAAACCACCCAAGCAAAATCCTGGATATATCCAGCGAAGAATTCCCAAAAAAACAAGAACTGTGTTACGGAGTGAAGTGGCACCACTGAAAGTGAAAGAAATATGACAGGAGGAATATTACTCATGATTGACTGATGTCACCTTTTACTCCTGCATTTTTTTTTTACCTTAGTTAATGGTACAGCATAACTTTAGGCAACTCTGAATCCACTCACTGTCTCACGTAAGTGTGCCACAGACATCATCCCTCACTGGATGCCAAAGTCCTGCAAGTTTAGTTTAAATTCTGCAAAAGTTATTTCCATGTTTTTCATGTTAAAGTAGCCTTATTATTACAAGAAAGAAATACACATTTTTAAGCTGTTTCAAATGCTGCAAGAGATGAAATTAGACAAACAATTTTTTTTTTTATTGTTCTTTTCTGCACTAATTCTGATGTAGAAAGGGTCACTTCTAAACTCCTGCACCCACACATGTCTCATTAGTAAGCATGTTGATGTGTAAGGTTTGTAATTCATGTACAGTACCTCTGTCTGGTGATCCGTCTCTGTCTCCTCACTATTGTTTTGTCCTACTGGTATCAGATGGGGCTCTGGCTGACCCCTGAGCCCCATCCTCGCAGTCACTTCCAACTGCCTCACATTGGCCACATTCTCACCACGTCACACTGATTCAGAGGGGAAGACTGTGGTCGGGCAATTAACCGAGCTCTTGTATTGTGCCAAACAAAACTTCCTCTGTTGTTTTTACAGCAGAGTTCTTCAAATTATGGTTTTCATGCATGCGTGGCATGGAGCTCAACCATCTGACATTGCTTTGTTACTGTCACATGCTTCTCAGGCTGAGTGCAAAAAAAACGTTCACACCAAAGTTTAGGACACAAAAGGAAGAAGTCAGTCAGGGCAGGAGCTCAATGGTAATAAAACACCAACATGATGCATGAATGAAAGCTTTTCGTGAGAACTAATCTCTCAACTCCTATCTATTATTTTTCAGGCTGTTCTGTATGTGGTGTTATAACCAGATCAGACTCAATGCTTGTGATGTCAGGAATCTCGAGACAGTTGTTGTACATTCTGCTACGCAAGAATCTATCACAATCTATTTTTGTAATTCTCAAATAGGCCTTTTTTGCAGATCCTGCAGCTTCAAGCTTTTATCTGCAGCCCTTAAAGTCTCTTTATATAATTCAATGATTCTTTTCTTCCAAATTGCATGTTGAAACTGTATTAATCAAAAACATCAGATATTTCTGCTTATATTGGAGACCAGAGAAGGGTTTAATATGTATCGTGGACATTAGCCAGATGCTTCTAAATGATTGTTATTGTTGCTTTGCTTTTTGCAGGATGACTAAAAAAAGGCAGCTGTTTACTGATATATAAGGCTGTTCAGACATGTCATTAAATATCTGTCTTGGGTGATTTAACTTCAAATTGACAGCTGTGATTGAGAGCATTCCACCCTGCCTATTAATGTGTACCCTAAAATGATTTTGCAACCGGATGTTAGTTACCTGCTCTGTATGCATCTACTGTCACACACAGCCACTGTCATACATACTACAGATGTTTCTGTGAAAACATGGTTCAGAGCCATTCAAGTTGCATTTTTGTTGGGTTATCTCTTAATAAGCTTAATTACCTAACTGTGTCAGAGCAAAGACTGAAGATTTTAAATAATAAAACTCCACAGTGCACTGACGGCCGTCAGCTTTTTTTTTTTTTAGACTGCTCCACTGTGAACATGATATCTGTGCTGTGTTTAATTAGGTAAAAATAATGCGACCTAACCACAATCAGCTCTAAAAGCAAGCAGGGCAAACTTTGAACTGAAGAGAAACTCACTCATACAACATCCTGCAACCCACTCTGAAAAAAATCTCAACAAAATGGACATTTATTGAGAAGGATTCTGGTAACCAAACCTTTAGCAGTTTGTCAATAAAAACAGAATTGCTGTCCTTTTAAAGACGATTCTTAGGAAGTTTGTTTCATGTTGCAGAACAACACAACCATTCATTATCCTCAAAGGAAGCACAGTGATTTATTTGTTTACTTTCCTTTTGCTAGACCTCTGCAGATTCAAAAACTGCAAACGCTCTTCCTGTTGTGATGACGTTGCAGGTGCTTGAACAGCAGAAATCAGGTTTTCTCAGCTGCTGTCCATTCAGAATAAAAGTCACATCTGTTTGCTATGTAGGAAGTGCAAACATTTGTCTCGAGAGTTTTTAACTGACTAATGTTAGTTTACTCTTTGAGGTTAGAACGCTGTTCACATTTACCTGCCCTCCTCAGCACCTTTACTCAAAATCCACCTAATCCTATAAACAAGTCATAGTGATTTAGTCTGACATGGCACTGTTGGTGTATTTTATTTCTTCTCCTCCTTAGGTTAACAACAACGGTCTTGTGTCTTTTCTGAGGGAGGTCTCTCAGTTCACACCTGTAGCATTTCCAATTGCCGGGGACAGAAGGGTTGTGGCGCCATTCTGGGCTGATGTGGACAACCGTCAAGCAGGAAGAGTCTTCTACAGAGAGAGCCAGGATCTGTCCATCCTAAGGAGGGCTTCAGGTGATGTCAGGATGTATTTCTCAGAGTTCCCTGACTTCAACGCAACGTGGGTTCTCATTTCTACATGGCATCAAGTTACTTTCTTTGGAGGAAACTCACAAACACCGGTATAAATTCACACTTTATTGTTCCCATGTTGTTACTGTAAAAAATGTCCTTAAAGGGTAAAAGTGTCCCATTTTGGAAATATTTGCCGGTTTGGGAAGTCTGGAGGCTGAGGGGAGACAGCTGTCAGCTCTCCCTGTGGGGGGCTTAAAGTGTCACACACCA
>JAOXNZ010000117.1:22328035-22342177 GCA_028566095.1 Kryptolebias brasiliensis
AGCATAAAATACCTTTAATTTTGAGAAAAATATTGGTAAACTGTTGAACAAATTTAATATAATATTTTTTACTATTTAATTTAAGAATTCTGTGGAAATTCTAACAACTCAAACACTTGAAATGTGAAGTTGAAAACTGCAGGTTTATTTATCCTTCCCCACCGAAAGGTGAAAGCAGATGATAATGGGTTTGCCTGTGTCTGTATTCTTGTGCGTGGCTGTTGCAAAAATATCTCATGAATCTGTGGATAAATCTTAATGAAATTTGCAGAAAGGAATCTTTGGATGTACATCTACTACTGATTGACATTTGGTGTGAACCTGATTAAAGATGGCCACCACAGCCAATTAACATAAAAAAACACAAAAATAGCTACAACTTACCCGGTTTTACAGCTAGTGACCTAAACTTTGGTGTGGTAGTAGCAGAGACTGACCCCCAAGATATATTCTGAGCCTTAACAGAGCACAAGATCTTTGTGTAAGATTTTGCCATTAACTATTTGGCATCAACTCCATCTGTTAGCAAAATACCTCATGAACCACTGGACAGATTTTAATTAAACTTTCAGAAAATAATTATTGGATGTACGTCTACAACTGATTAACTTTTTGAACCAATCCAGTTCACGATGGCCACCACAGCTCACTGACCTTTGAATACAGAAATGGCGATAACTCAGCCATTTTTACTGATACTGTGCTTAAATTCTGGCATGAAATGCGGCAGGCAATATACATTCCTTCAAGGAATGCTAGGCCTTTAATTAACTGTGAAAGTTTGTCATATTATCCAGAAAAGAAAACCTTTATTTTTAAAAGTAAAATTACAGTTTGTTGCTATCAGTACAGTGAAGTAGAGAGGAATGGAAAATTGATATTTGCCCTTTAAAAACTGATATAGTCAAACATAATACAAGTAACACAAAACAAAATTCATTCCTGTGTGTCTTTTTTTTTTTCCTTCTTTCAGGGAAACCAGACCCTTGCTCCTCAGGTCCTTGTCTAAATGGTGGGACATGTTTTCACTACTTGGGAAAATATAAATGTGAATGCACTGAGGCGTACAGCGGCAGGCACTGTCAGATAAGCAGGAGCTCAGTACAAACTTCTGCAGGTAAGCAGACCATATGTCACCGCACAGCAATGTCTTGACCTCTGACTGATGTTGACATTTGCACAGTGTTGCCTCTGACAGGTTAGAAGAAACAGGGAATATCCTGAGCTAAGTGCACAGATACCATTAGATAATCTTAGCAGTGTTGCTGCACTGGAGGCCCCATATTTACAGATATAGATACATCAGCTATATAAAGTAAGACTTGATTAGACCTGGTGATTCATGTCTACACACTCTAACAGCATGCTGGAGGTATTTTTAGGATGGCAAACACAGGGAGTCTTGATGGAAATCACCTCAGTTGCCTTTGGTGTGATGAGCTCTTTTAAGCCCCTGCTGTTTTTGAGCAGCTGTTTCCATGCAGCCATGCTGGCATTATCAGTGTGTTTGGGTTTATTTCAGAGCTGGGCTGTGGGCCACCCCCACATGTCAAGCATGCTGAGGTCCAGTTTTCCTCAACAACACCAGGATCTGTTGCTGTGTACGTTTGTCATTCAGGCTTCACGCCTGTGCCTAGAGCCACTCAGAGCATCTGTGGCATTCAGGGAGACTGGAGCCAGCCGCACATTTGTGAGGGTCTGTACCACGAAACGAAACATACAGCCCCCAAAAAAGCCCATATGAAAAGGAAAAACAAATTAATACTCATTTATAAATACTTTTTGTTTTTTTTGACAGAGATCGACGAGTGCTTATCACAGCCTTGTCTTAATGGTGGTTCTTGTCAGAATAAGATTGGATCCTTTCAGTGTGTGTGCAAGGAGGGCTTCAGTGGAAATCGCTGTCAGATAGGTAAGTTTTAAGCAAACGCCTAAAAGGATAGTTTAGACTTTTTAAAGTGGGGTTCTGTTGAGTTTTTAATCTGCAGTCACTTGCCTACAATAGACAGCAATTAAAAATATATTCACCAGTGGTTAAAGGTAACAGCTAGCCCGATCAGGGCCACTTTCATGGAGAAAGTCTGCCATCTTGAAACAATTCCCATCTTAAAGATTTCAGGGCGATTCTGTCACAATTAGTGGTGAGTTGAGTTAAGGACACAAATGCAGGTATTATTGAGGCAAAGCAAGGCAAACTGTGAAATAGTAAACATGGGAAGATACATGGAGGTGGGCAAAGGATCTGAGAAAGACTGAGAAAAACCAAGGACTATATTATGTACAGGAAGGATTAAATGCTAATTAGTAACTGGACCCAAGTGTGTGAGGAGCTGAAAGCAAAGACTAAAGAAGTCATCTAGATGTAAGGAAAATAAGTAAAACTAATCTAAAAAACAGTGAAACCTATTGGATGAACCCAACAACAAAGACCTCAAATCATGCTAAATTATAAAGCTTAGTTACACCGAGGACTGTATTGGTCTACTCAGGCACAACTGAGTAGCGTAACCATCTGTTGGAAAAGTAATGATGTAAAAAAAAGTAATTTTATATCAGTTCAGATAAATGTTTTGTCATTGGTTTTTAACATTACATCATTTTTGCATCAAATAGTTTCCTTGGCTTGGTATATTTGTTATTTTCCATATTTTAACATGTATTTGACATGGAAACATTGTAATGCACCGCAGACCAACACACTCTTCAGTGTAAATAAATAAATGTACACTTCTTTGCAAATATTCATCTAATATAAAACTGACAGAAGTGTAAAGATAAAAAAACAGCAATTGCATGAACTGCTGTGATGAAAACTTTGAGCTGAAAATTGCTTTAGGTTGGCAGAAATCTACTTTGAAATTGGCCTTGTTCTGTTGTTAGCTTGACTGTCTGATACAAACTTTTTTGAGGTCGTTCAGACCGCTGCCCACTGCTGGTATGATACTGGCAGCTCAAAACCATAACAAAATTTCATACTGTCTCTTTAATAAAAATTACGGACATTTAGAGAACCTGCACACATGTACATGTCTTGTGTATGTGTGTGTCATCCCTCTTAAGACTCAAACGAATGTCTGTCGGAACCCTGCATGAATGAGGGAACATGTGAGGACCAGCCTGGCTCCTACTTGTGTCACTGCCCACAAGGCTTTAAAGGCCAGAACTGTGAAATAGGTGCAGTTTCATTTTTCGTCTAACATTTGCACATTTTAACCCATAATCTTTGAACAACTCATCCTACCAATGTGTAAATATGTGTGTGCAGAGCAGGACGGTTGTGACTCTAGTCCATGTCTAAACGGAGGTGTGTGTCGGGGTTACAGACAGTACTATATGTGCATGTGCAAAGACGGTTTCTTTGGGGAGCAGTGCCAGATGTGTAAGTCAATTTACACAGTCTTACATGTCAGTTTGTTGATGTTTATAGTTTGTTCACACGTTTATTTAATAATCTCTCATTTGTAAAGTTGCATATAATCATTTTTTAAATTGCTAAAGAGAATACAGCCCCATTGAAAATACTTAGTTCTAAAATTACAGAATAGTTTAAAATCTTCTTTCCGAGCTCATCCTTTCTTAACAAACAGATTTAACAACAGTTTGTTAAAAAATCAAGAAAGTTGGTACAAGATACCAAAAAATGAAAAGATTTGTTCATTTACTTTGACTTTAAAATTTTTGGCGGAAAGTATAAAATCAAGAGAGTTCCTGTTTTGTTTTGTCAGCTTGATTTGCTTTATTATGATACATCCACTGCTTCATTTTAGGGCTGCAGCACATTCCTAAAAAAGTTGTAAGAAGAGTGATTTGGGGCCAGTAGCTGGGAAAAAACTAATTTGAAAAAGCTGAGTCTTTGAAGAGCAAATAAGAGCAGAGGGACTCAGGTTTGTCGACAAATTTGTAAAAAAAAAATTGATGAACTGTTCAAAATCAACGTTAAGTAAAAAAATCTTGAATTGGATGGGGTTTTTTTCTCTTGCTCTTCAGTTCATAATATGATTAAACTATTTAGGGAATCTGGATTAATTTCAGATTGTAATGGTTGAGTGCACATACAGAACACCAGACACTAAGACCAAACCAAACACTACAATACAGAGTTAAATTCAGAAATGCTGCTTAAAGTAATAACTGTTTAAAAAAGATTACTTATTTTAACCTTGTCTAGAGGTGGCACCACTTCTTTGGACTCGAAGGAATATACAAAAGGCTTTCACACTGAGAGTACGGATTGTAAGAGGATAAAGCAGGAATTCGGAACTGCTTTGTCTGAAGTACTGAGTAACACAGACAAAATTATCCTTCAGAATGTCCTCAGCATTTAGTCCAAAAGCCAGGCTCTGTGATTCATGCCTCTCGTGCCTTTTTCTAAAAGAAAAATCATAATCAAACGCAAGACACATGACAAAGGTCAAGCTGAGGATGAGGAGGGTACTGAACTGGTCCACCCGGAGTCCTAGCCTGACCCAAGAAGAGTGTGCTGAAAACTTTCAAACAAAAACATACATCAGTGACAATTGGGATTTTTGTTTTTGCAACAAATCTCGAACAATACAACATCTGAAAATGCTTATTGATTTTTATGTTTTGGCTGTTTTTAGAAGAACTGGTGGCATTACAATGACATTTTTTACTAACCAAACCTTTTACTCAAGATGTTGCAGAACTGAACTCAAGAATGGATGTATCTTAACAAATGTACTGAACAAAACACAAGAAAACAGAAAACAATATGGGTCCATACTGTCTTCAATAAAATATTCAAAGATAATGTGACAGTCACTGCTTACTATTTTTTATGATTATTATTGCATTCTTCGTATTGTCCTATTTTACCTTATTTAGAATTAAATAAACATCAGATGTTTTTCAAAGACCCAGCAGACCTCTGATTTTATTTAAAAACTGTACAGTCACTGTCTTTATTCAATTCAAGAAAGTATCAGTACAATAGACTGGGCTCACACAGGCTGCTGTGACATGAACTATATTGTAGCCCCTGTTTGTCTTTGTCCCCCCCAAGTGGAGGACCCATGTGTACTGAAACCTTGTGGAAATCGTGGCCGCTGCTGGAGTGACAGGAGAGGAAACTACAACTGTGTCTGCAAAGTAGGTCTCACAGGCAAAGACTGCGACAAAGGTCAGTAACCATCAGACCATGCTCAGTCATCGCAAAGAGAACTCTGTAATTATTTAATATATGGGTTAAAAACAGAAGGTTGCCACTGTTCCCAGATCTGCTGCCTCCGTCTGGTCTCCATGTGCTGCGGGTGGAGGAAAGTGAGGTGGAGCTGCGCTGGGATCAGCCAGAGGCTTCACAGACTGTGATCAGCATGTTTGCCGTATCCTATGCTCCCCTGGGCCAAAGCATCCCCAAAACAGACTACCTAGACAGGCGGTCCATCCACGTTTTGCGACACCTGGAGCCTGGTGTGCTGTACAACATCTCCACCGTCTCCATCAAACTCAAAACCAACAGCAACGACACGAGCCAACCTGCCACTGCACTAATTCGCACCAGTGAGCACATTTTTATATTCAATGCAGTCTTTGTATCGAAGTTACTGCTGTTGGAAAGTGTGTGCAACCCTGAGGTTTGATGCTTGTGAAAATGTAGTAAATGTGTGTTTCTGTGCTAGGACCTCAGCGAGTGGAACAACTGCAGGTGGTTAATGTGTCCTCCTCTCAGGTTTGGCTGAGCTGGCTGGTCCAGGCTGCTTATCATGCAGCAGTCAGCAGGGTGCACGTGTCTTTAGTGCCTTCAGATGGGAGTAAGACTCAGACTGCTGCGCTCAATACAAGTACCACAGAGTACACCTTCAGGTCAGCTTCTAAACACTTCTGAATAACTGCACACATTAACCCCCAAAAAGTCAACTCACACATCCTCAGTTTCCTTTGTGTCCACTGAATGGTGCTGTTGGACATTATACAGCTTTGGGGTAGTATACATTTTAACCAGCAGAGGTCACTATTTTATCACAATTACAAAGTGTTTACTAGCAATAGAGTAACATAATGACTGAAAACAACCTTTTGTGTACTTCTTTCCGTTTTAAAGTTCCTTACAGGCTGGTCAGATGTACACAGTACATGTGTTGACTCAAAGTGGAATCAGACCAGATGAGTTTCCCTCCACTAGCCATTTAGCAGGACCTTTGCCATTCTGGACAAGTAGGTCACATTATTTTGCAGATGGTACAGTCTTATTTTTACTGAAAACAAAAATAAAGCCATATTATGCAAGCAACATATCTAACAATTAGTATAATTTTCCTTTTGGAACATGTTTTCACTCATGTAAACTGAGATGTATGATAATATGTACATTCACGTAATACAATAGATACCAATTATGTAACCATCTGACCATTTGTTTATGTCCTTAGGGCCCCACCCCCCACAGAACCTCTCTCTGTCACACGTGACCTCTAACTCAGCAATGATCACCTGGAGCCGCCACCCAAGAAACATCCCAGATGGTTTTGTGATCAACGTGACCCGAGGGCTGAACACCAGGAGTCGCTTCCTGCCCAACGGGAAATTAGGATCATACACACTCCGTGAACTGACGCCAGGACAGCAGTACTACGTGGCTCTCGCTTCTGTTAAAAAGATAGAGCAGGAGCAGATTCATAGTGCACCGCAGCACTTAGCGTTCACGACCTGTGAGAACACTGTCTCATGACTTTTTGCTCCTAAATCTGAAATCTGATTTTCTGACCAAAAATTCGATCATAATTAAGTTACGTTTGTCTTTTTTTTCTGTATTACTATTTATCTCACCCAGTGCCAATGCAGGTGAGACCAGGGAGGAAAGAGAGGCCAACGGTGACAGGACAGGGGACTCTAAGTGGAAGCTTACTCCCTCCATCTCAGCCTCAAGACCTGGGAGGAACATCAAAAACAGGGAACTCAGAGGATTCGCTCAGGTACAAGTAGGAGTCTGATGATTTTTAAATCTGCCTTAAAATATAAGTATCAATTTCATAGTTGAAGCTAAGCTGTTTGTCTTTGTGTGCTGCAGGTACACTGAGCTGGTTGACAGTCGGGGAAAGATAACAGCTAAGTTCATGCATTTGCCTCGGAAAGCTATTCGACATCGTACTAGTAAGTTCAAGCCATTATGCAATGACCTTATAATAGAGAATCACCAGAAAACAGTTTGGCATAAACCTTTATTTGGTTTAACTACAGTCATGGTGAATAATGAAATCCACCCTCTGTCAATTTTAAGGTTTTTATATCAGGACATAATAAAAATGATCTGATCTTTACCAGCTGGTAAAATTATTCAAATCTAACTTCAAGTAAACAAAAACAAAACAATTTCCACTATGTCATTATTTATTAATTAAAACATAGCCAAAATAGAAAAGCTGTGTGTGGAAAACTAAATCCATCCTTGTTGCTTCCACAGGATTTAAGAGCGAAAGTAGCAGCCAGGTGCTGCTGATCCAATATATTGATTAACTGATCATCATTAGTGCAATCATCTCTATAAAAGCAGGAGTTTTGGTAGTTTGCAGCTCTGCAGCGAACAGGTGTGTGTTACCACAATGCCTAGCGAAGGGGTTGCCACTGTCCATCAATCTGGAAAGGATTAAAAATAATTTCTAAACAATTTAGAGTTCATCATTCTACAGTGGGAAAAAATAGTAAGTAAAAACATTTAAGACAGCTGCCAATTTTCCCAGGTTGAACATCCCAGCAAATTCACCACAAGATCAAATGCAATGCTCAGAGAACTGACAAAAAAAAATCCAAGATGTCTATCTCGGACTCTACAGGCCTCAGTTAGCAGGTTAAAGGTTAAAGTTCATGACAAGACAAATTAAAAAAGACTGAACAGGTATGACTTGTTTGAAAGGGTTGCCAAGAGAAATCCTCTTCTCTCTAAAAACAACATAGAAGCACAACTTAGGTTTGTAAAGTTTCATCTGAATGAACCACAAGACTTCTGGAACAATGTCCTCTGGACAGATGAAAGTAAAAGTGTTTACCCATAATGCACAGCGCCATGTTTGGTGAAAACCAAACACATCATATCAGCACAAACACCTCATACCAACTGTCAGTTTGGTGGTGGAGTCCTGGCTGACATGGTCCTCAGACCGAACCTGTCCAAATGTCAGTGGTCCTCTTATGTAAAAGGACTTTATCTGACACATGTTGTTCACTTCAACCATCAATTTAAAAAATAAAATAAAAATAAAACTCTGATAAATAATTTTAACAACTTTTTAATTATGTTTTTAGACATTTTTTACAGAATGAATTTCTTCCCAGAACCTTTTTTGTCTACAGGAATAACTGAAAACTGTTTTACAGATGCTATCTTGTTCTCTGGAGAATACACTTCCTCTTCAAAAATGTTCAGCCCGTTTTAATGATGTTTGGCCAACAGTGTCATAATATTGTTTTATGCTGAGGAATGTACAGCATTTAAATTCTCCTGGTGATTATAAAGTAATTTATTTTGTCTTCTTACAGTGACATAACAGGAAATGTTTTTCCTTGCAGAACCTGATCCACCTATCGTATTAGAAAAGCTGGAGGAAACAACAAACAAAATTAGCCTTGCACTTGAGATAGAAGAAAAAGGTTCGAGAACACAGCCTGGTAGGTGTTCACCATTTTGTTTTTCTTTGTTTCAATGGATGGCACTCCAGCCTTCTAAGTATTCCCAGCTAATGTGACTCTTGTATGCATAAGATTCATGTTCTGATGTGTGCGAGCCGAGCCGGAGGCTATCAGCACATAGTATCAGCTGTGGATAATGTGGAATAGTGAGCCTGAAACATGAGACTCCAGCTCATTCTGTTGTGAGGACATTAATGGCAGCTGCTGTCTTTTTAGAGTTGTCTCAGGACTGCCGGAGTCGCTCCTGCCAGAATGGGGGAACGTGTGTGAGCGAAGGTGACTCTTTCATCTGCAGCTGTGCAGCGAGGTTTAAAGGCAGACACTGTGAACTGTGTAAGTTCTCTGCTTTTATTCTACATACACATTCAGAACAAGTAGGCTTTTTAAGAAAATACACCAGATTGTTGCTTCTTGTTTTAAGGGTTTTACCACATCAAACAAGTATTATCAATTGTTATCTCCCGCCATTGAAAGTGAAAGGTTGATCGTGTTTTTGCCTTTTGTTATGTTTGTGTGTACATTTATTTGATTGTCTGTCTTGTTAGCAAAATATCTCATGTATCAGTCGATTAATTTTAATGAAACTCTCAGAAAGTATTTATCTGCTGTACATCTACAACTTATTAACTTTTGGAGTCAACCCAGTTGAAGATGGCCACCACAGCTAATCAACCTTAACCTAGACATAAATGGCTATAACTCAGTCAAATTCACAGACACTGAGATGAAATCAAGTGTGGTAGTAACAGAGCGTCATTCACAACACATACTCTGAGCGCTAACAGATTACACATTTTTATTTAACCCAAATTGAATCGAAGGTACAAGGGCTTCCCTACCTCTCTTCGTCTCTCTCTCTCTCTCTCTCTCTCTTTTGAGGGCTTCAGGAGGGTTAAAACTTTGGCATGCAAGGTGACGAAGGTGAACGCATCTTTTAAGATGTTGCAATATCGGATGAGATCATGCATGATGTCATGGTTTGACCAAAACACTGTAACTGCGATATGACGTCCTTCAGGTGTTGTGCAAAACAATGTCTACGCTTGTGTCTGATCCCACTGATTCCCAGTTTTATTTCCCTCTGAGTCTTTTATCTGTGTCACTATTCAAAACGTGACAGAATAAGCCACTCCACATAAAGTTTCCAAAATTGTCTTAATTTCTAATTTTAGACTTTACACTAATTTCTAATGATCACATAAATGATTGCAAGATTAGATAAAGTAATTTTTTTCATATTATGTCTGTTTAAAAGGTAAACATATACCATTTAATGAAACAAACTTTTGAGCATCTAAATGTTATTTAATAAACATGTTATAGTTCAATTTAGTCATTTAAATGCCAACATTTTATCTGTATTGTCTTAATATGCTCTACATTGGTAATTATATTTCTCTTAAAGTTCCTGTTGAAAATCCAACATTTATTTTACATTATTTAACAAAATTTTCGTTAGTTTCAACATGATGCCTCTGCAGAAATAAAAACAACTTCTACTGGACAAAAGTTGAACGCTTCAGTCGGGTTTTGCTGCCCTGCCTGTGATGATGACTTTTTTAAATATAAATGATTAACTGAGGACATTTCTGCACACATTCAAGGCTAAAGGTGAATGTGGGAATCAAAGTTCTCCATGTACTAAGAATTTTATAAAAATTCATAAAGAGCTTTGTTGTACATAACCTCACATGTCTTTGAATAGAATCGGTAAGTACATTTCTGACTTTGTGCCTCTAAATACACAGACTTTATGCATATAATAAAGCCTCTGGTTTTACAACCTGAACAGTCCAACAAGCTGCTGACAGCTCTGCTTTTAGCCACAAAAGGAGATGTACAGCATGCAGAAAATAATGCTCTGGGGGCCAACAGTTTAAAAGATTTTATGACTAATTTGATATTAAGTGACTACATTTACAGTTTTGTCAGTGGTTGTGTTGTTTGTCTTTCAGTGTGACATGAACAGAAAGAATAACATGTTTAAACTGGCAAAATGTGAGTCTTTCTACATGGAGTCCTCTTGTTTCTTAATACTTGGCTCTACAGAGAACTGACTTCTCTAACTTGACATGGTTAACTTTGAGGCTTAAAGGCACAGTTTTTCAACAGGAATAGGCTGTCGGTTCACAAGAAAACATCTAATTTTCACAGCATCACTTTCTTTCCATAGTTCTAGGGGCAAGTGTTAAATGTATTACTCACTGTTTCTTCTGAACATTTTGGAAGGAGGACTCTGTTCCGTGTTTCAAGGTGAAATGAGGCTTCTGCCTTCATAAGGAAAGTCTTCATTTATGTTTAATTCCATCAATGTTTCTAGTTTCCAAATAAAATTCAAACCATAAAGTGCAGTTTCAACCTAAAGCTTTAGCCTGTAAGCATAAATGCATAATTACAGGAAGTAAACGGGATCTTGCCCGCTGCTGAGGGGAAAATTTTTTTTCCCCATAATTACTTAAGTTTCAGGGGAGGAAAGAAAAGGAATGAAGCATTTGCATTTACCAAAGTCATCTTGAAATGATTTAACATTAACTTTATGAAAGACAGGGTGATGTGCTACTGTGATTGTTACACATACGACTCTTACTTCATTATAAAGCTTATAGTTTTGTTGTGTCATTAAAAAAGTAAGAAGTTGCTGTCAGACCTTTTTCTCAATTCTTAAAGCCGGTGAGTTTTCCTGAAAGCCTCTTAAAAGCAGCCTGATCAAAAGTCTTACTGTGGGCCTGGTACTGACTGATCTGCTGCAACAAGCAGCTACCAGCCAGAAAGTCACAATCATACCATCAAAAACAAGGAAGTATCACACATGTAGGTAAACGAAATCTGGTTTATGTGCTCAAAGGGATGTGTGCAGCATCATCAAAAGATTAAAATTGTGTCTGAGTACTCAGTACAAAGTATTTAAGGATGCTTCAGTGTAGCACTTTTCATACTATTTGGTTGTTCCTGAACTGTTAGTGACAGATGTCTTATAGCAGTAAGAGACATACTGGGTGAAAAAAGACAAAATTACCTACATTTTGATGTATAAAACATATAAGAAGTATAAGGTTTGTGGAAATAAAGAGTAGGCAGGGTTTAGACAGCTCAAAGGTTAAAGTGCGTGACATCTTCACATTCTTAGTTAAACAATCTGTGGTATCATTTTCATAAATCATAGAACTTAAACTGTGATTGTGTAGAAATCGTAAAAGTATCAAAATGCCAGTTCAGTCACTTTAAACTTCAACTTCCCATGACCCGTTTAAACTTTAAATGATGTTTCCAGTGTGAAGTATGTCTGAGTTATACAGCTCCAAAGAGGGCTGGGTTTTCTCACTTCTTTCACCAAAATGGAGAATTTTATTTTATTTTTTTCAGTTTTCTGTGAATTCTTCATTGTTGTATTATCTACTGCTACCAAAACTACACTGTCATGGCGCACATTTTGATGTATTTTTTATGGCTTCTTCTAAAGCTGCCAGTCGGGTGGTGGATCAAAAAATGTGACAGAATAATGGCCGAATAGTAAGGGTGCTAATGAGCAAAAATGGCAGAAATGATGAGCATAAACATTTTAGAAAGAAGCAGAAGTTACTGTAGTTAGAGAGCACACTTTCTTTTCTGCTTCCTAAAATCCATTCCCTCCAAAACAAAATAGAAATGTGAGTTTGAGCTCTGGTCTTAAAAACACGTTGAAGAAGGAGACTCCCATTAAATCTCATTCTTCACCCAAACATCCAGCGTCAGATTGTTTAAACATTCCTGTCCTGAAGCAATCCATCAGCCTGACAGAAAGCCCAGTTCCATCCCACTAAACTCCCGAAACCCTCCAGCAGGCTCTTTTTTTTTTTTGACACGACTTCCAACCATCATAACCGGTGTTGTGTGATTGTTTTTCAGTGTGTCAGCGAACGCCCCATCCATGTACCCGTCTCTACTCTGAAACCAAAAGTGTACCTGTGTGGGAGGGTGGAGTGTGCCGCTACCTGTAAGTCCATCCTGCCTTTCTTGCGCGCCAAATTCTGATAAATGCATTTGTGCAATCTATACGTAATCTGGTGGCTCAAATAAATAATTTTGGACTTTGCAGGTACAAAAGGATATATAAGTTACAGCAGGATGTGTGTTACCGCGAGACTTGTGAGCCAGTGCTTCCCAAGAAAAGTCAAAGTAAGGTCAACAATCGGTCTGCACACTGATGAAGTTATTTTCAGCAGATAAACACTTTTAACACGGTGGTATTAACTTTCCTAACAGCGAGAAGAAGATCCAGACAACAATGAAGGTTGGTTTCCTTGGATAAATGTAATACAGATGTAGTTTTTGTGGTGAATTTTTTTCATCAACCCTGCATATCCACCTTGTAAAAAAAAAAAAACACTAGAATTTTGTAAATTTGCCCATAAAGAGCTGTTTCTTTTATTCTTTCTTCTAGAGTACCTGGATGGTGTTGAAAGGACTATTGTTACTGTTGTGTAAAAACCTCCTAGCTTCATTCTTGGTGTATATAATCTACTCAAAGTATTTGATGATGATAGTTTTGTGCTGAGAAATCCTGTCATGACCCACTGTAACAGAAACAATCGTCCATCTGAAGATGCCTGCATCTGTATGCTTCATCCTCAGAGTTTTCTGTGCCTATTGAACAAAATCAAAGCAGAACTGACCCACATCATTTAGGATGTTTGCTGGCTGATGATTCATGCAAACCGATCTGACAAGCAAATATCGAGAAGCAGCATAAGAGACATTATATACCTCAGGTCCATGTCCATGCTGACACATTAAAGGAGGTTTTTATTTGTGGTTCAGCTGCAGGTTTGTCCCTCAGGGAAATCAGAACAAAGTGCTCAGAGTCCAGATTGCTTCAGTTTGGATCTCCTTATGAACTGACAAGAAATATACAGCAGCTTCAGGACGTTTTCAGACCTTCTTCACTTTTTGCAGTTTTGTTATTATGTTGCAACCTGGTGCTTTTTAAATTAAAAAAAAAGGTAAACTGAAATATTATATTTCATAAGTATTCAGACCCTTTAGTACTGACTTGAGGCACCTTTAGCAGGAGTTCCAGCTTCAAGTCTTTTTGGGTTTGATGCAATAAACTTTAAACACCTGGATGGAGGATTTTCTGCCATTCTTCTTGGCAGCTCTTTTCAAACTCAGCCTGATTGGATGAGGGCCGTCAGTGGTACCATTTTCAGGTCTCTCCAGAGATGTTTGATTGGGTTCAAGTCAGGGTTTTGGCTGGTCCACTCTAGGACATTCAGAGTTGTCTCTAAGCCACTTTTGTGTGGTCTTCTCTGTGTGCTTTGGGTCATTGTCACATTGGGAGGTGAACTTTTGGCCCAGACTGAGGTCCTGAGTTCTGTGGAACAGGTTTTCATTGAGGATATCTCTGTACTTTGCTTCAGTCAGGTTACTCCTCAAGCTTGACCAGTCTCCCAGTCCCTGCTGCCGAAAAACACCCCCACAGCATGATGCTGCCACCACCATGCTCCACTGTTGGGATAATGT
>JAOXNZ010000117.1:22380423-22394487 GCA_028566095.1 Kryptolebias brasiliensis
TATTTTTTTGCATGGCATAAGTATTTGGTACGCTACCAACCAGTAAGAATTCTGGTTCTCACTAGGCAAGCAGCTTGGTGATACAGATACAACTGTTGGTGCAATTATAAGAAAATGGAAGAAGTTCAAGATGACTGTCAGTCTCCCTCGGTCTGGGGCTCTATGCAAGATCTCACCTCGTGGGGCATCAATGATCATGAGGAAGGTGAGAGATCAGCCCAGAACTGCACGGCAGGACCTAGTCAATGACCTGAAGAGAGCTGGGACCACAGTCTCAATGAAGACCCATTAGAAACACTCTATGTTGCCATGAATTAAAATCCTGCAGCGCACGCAAGGTCCCTCTGCTCAAGCCAGTGCATGTCCAGACCCGTCTGAAGTTTGCCACTGATTGTCTGGAGGAATGGGAGAAGGTCATGTGGTCAGATGAGACAAAAGTAGAGCTTTTTGGTCTAAACTCCACTTGCTGTATTTGGAGTAAGAAGAAGGATGAATACAACCCCAAGAACACCATCCCAAATGTGAAGCACGGAGGTGGAAACATCATACTTTGGGGATGCTTTTCTGCAAAGGGGACAGGACGACTGCACCGTATTGAGGGGAGGATGGATGGGGCCATGTATCGGGAGATCTTAGCCAACAACCTCCTTCCCTCAGTAAAGGCATTGAAGATGGGTTGTGGCTGGGTCTTCCAGCATGACAACGACTCGAAGCACACAGCCAGGGCAACTAAGGAGTGGCTCCGTAAGAAGCATCTCAAGGTCCTGGAGTGACCTAGCCAGTCTACAGACCTGAACCCAATAGAAAGTCTTTGGATGGAGCTGAAAGTACGTATTGCCCAGTGACAGCCCCGAAACCTGAAGGATCTAGAGAAGATCTGCATGGAGGAGTGGTCCACAATCCCTGCTGCAGTGTGTGCAAACCTAATCAATTGCAAACAAAGGTTTCTGTACCAAACATTAAGTTTTGTTTTTCTGATGTATCAAATAAATGTCATGCAATAAAATGCAAATTAATCACTTAAAAATCATACAATGTGATTTTCTGGATTTTTGTCACTCACAGTTGAAGAGTACCTATGATAAAAATTAAAGACTTCACATGCTTTGCAAGTGGGAAAACCTGCAAAATTGACAGTGTATCAAATACTTGTTCTCCTCACTGTATCTAGTAAGTAAGGTCACTATCAAAAATAGGGTTGCCATGTCAAAATCCAAGATGGCCACCTCCATATATGTGTAACTCTTGCAGCTGGATAACTTGAAAAATAAGCAATAAGTTTCATCAAATGATTGGGGAGGCCGAAGACTAATCTGGCTCTGCCATTGCGTCTGGTGACGGATAAAATTGCTACCTCTGATTGCCAGCGTATGTTTCTCTGCGCCACTTCAGACTGCAAATTAGGGAGCGTGCATAGCCTGTTTGAGTGTCTCTCTTTATTCTTTAGTTCTTGGAACCAAACAATGTTAATACTAAATGTCATATATCTGTGTGCCATGTTGAATTCCAGTTCAGAAAAACAATCATCTCAAAATAAAAAACATTCACTGTTCAAGAACCTCAGACGTGTAACATTTGTTTATCTTTTTATAAATCAAATTAATGTCAAAATGATCCCAATTGTCAGGGAGATTTTGACAATTAGTTGCAATTTGCAAACTTTTCTTGAGGTTGGACAACTTAATTTAACAACATGTAGCACTGGTGCAACTTGAAGATGAGTTTCCTAATTTTTTTAATTATCATCTTTCTCATGTAACACTGAAACAAAGTTAAAATCTGTGTGTGCAGTTGTGTGTTTTTACAAGTTAGAAAAAAAGAAAAATGCTAAATGGGAAGTCACAACAATGCATAGTCAAAACAGTTCTGCTTGGGTCATCGTCTACCCGTGTCGGGTCGCATGATAAGTCAACCAAACTGCTCTAGTTGACATTCAGCACATTTTCTGAAGAGGTCTCGTGTAACGTTAGTGTTTTCCTTACCTTATAAGCAGTCTGAGTGCTCTCAGTTTGAAGGAGGGAGACTTTAGACTAACAGTTCCTGAGAATAGTAGCCACAGATGAATTAACCTTTGTTGTCTTAAACGTACTCTGTAAGTGAACTATGAAGTCAAACATAAAAATCCTGAACTGTATCATACAGTGCAGTTTGAAAGAGTTTACTCCATTAGTTTTCCAGACATATGGATATGTAATTCTGAAATGCAGGTGTGCACTCAATGCAAATGAAGCACTCTGCTGAATCTGCCAGAAATTATGTAGATGCCTGATTGAGTACAATATGCTGGCAGTAGTTTTTGTAAAAAGGTAAACAAATATGGTGGAATTGGATAAGCATAGAATCCCAGAAAAACTCAATTAGGTGTAAATATAAGAGTGAATCTGCTGCTAAACTCAAAAGAAAGAAGAATAAGACAACCATCAAGAATGAATATCAGGGATCAAGCAAGGTGGTGGAACTCCATAAAAATAGTTTGCCATTCAAACACTTGGCTTTTGCAAAACTTGCTCGATATCGATAAGTTTACAGTTTTATCCTAACCTAGCTTTTTATCTGAATACTTTACTCAACAAATCTGATCATAAATACATAGCAACACATCAAAATTGTCAGACTTCTTGATCTCGAGTGGCTCTCCAATACACGTCGCCATTGTTGACCTATTTTGTCTCTTAGGCCACTTTTGTAGGTAAACAAACGCATGGGTAGATGGCATTCACAGATTTTGCTTACCAATTTTTATGTAGGAACACCCGTAACCATTAATAAGAGAAAGACATGAATTTTGTTTCTTATTTTGATTTAGTTTTTTTTTTTTTGACTAGTTTTCATACAATTGCAATTAGTACCTTTTAAACAAGCCACACCTTTAAAGCCTTCATTTTAAGTGAACGTTTTGTTACGTAGTTTTAAATAATCAAATTTCTTCAATTTAAAAAGACAAATATTTCATGTTTTTTTATAAGTGAGTGCTGGTCACACTTTGTAACGAGTGTGTTTGAAATAGCTTCTGATTTGGTGGTTTTAACATATTTGCCACTAGATGAATCATAAATTTTGATATTCCAGGTTTGCATGTCAGTGAAAGGGGTGCAGCGTGTGGAGCAGTCAGTTTCTTTGTTCGTGACATGTGTCAGCTTTTTCTGCCAGTCTGCCTTTTGACCTTTCTGTGCTCTTTATGTTTACTCAGAGTGGGGTGGATACCACTCTGAACAATATCCTCGTGCTAGTTATGGCTTTGTTAAATTCTTTGCTTCCTTCTCATATACCCACTGGGAAGGGAACAATACTACTTTCCATCAGAACCAGACGATGCACAGATTAGAAACTGGCACAGGTCAGTTTCCCACTGACGTTTCCCACTACAAATTACTGCTGGCAGAGCAGTTGTTCAGATCAAAACCATATGTGGTTAGAAACTAAATGCATCCTTATTCCTATAAATATCACCATTTACTCTTGTGTTTTAGTTGTAATTCTAATTATGTGACTGATAAAACTTCTGCAGATCATGCCTCTGAGGTGCAGGTGACCATGATGGTGACTGAAAGTTGCAAACTGAGAGGTCTTCATCATAGGTAAGTGAAATCGCTTCAAAATTGGAAAGGTTTTAATATTTTTACCCAATTTCCCCAAATTTATAATAAACAAAAATCTCAGACTGTCAAAAAAAAAGGCTTTTTTTTCCCCACTCAGCCTATTTATCAAACCAGTTGGTTGTTACATAAATTACATAAATCTGTTTAGTGGTAGACTTAGGCCTAAAAACATCTGGCTATTGAGACATTTTTGACTTACTCAATGTGTTAACTTAATTATATTCAAATTACAATTACAGAATAATTTATGATAGAGCTCTTTAAGAGATAACTTTATTTGAATGTAAGCTGTTTTTGGTGGACAGGTCATAAGCTGTTTCTTTGCTTCACATTCATCAAGTAAAAGTTCAGAAGTTAAGTCAAAAAGGCAGTTTTACCATCATTTTGTATCTATCAAAAACTCTGTTTTGTTGCTCGGAAGTTACTGTAAGGACTTTCTAAAAGGCACAGAGAACAAATTGTGACTGAAAATCTATTACAGACATAGTTGTGCTGCATATTGTTGTATTTTCCTTTTAAAGTGCAAATTTTGGAGAGGAGAGTTTGGTAGTTTTTTTTTAAGTGGGGTTCTGTAGAAAAGTTATGAACAATGATATCTTATTTGTTGAAATAGATTTATTTCTGAAAGGACTGACTAGCGAACGGCTAATTAAAGAGCAGCCAGGACCAAAGTTGATTGCTGTCATCTCAAAGCTCCAGTCTCAAAAATGTCAGCAGTTCATGTAAACGTTCCTTTAAAAACCTTTACACTGCCATCTGTTGCACAATAAATGGTTATTTACAAAGAATCTCACGGTAAGCTACTAGCAGCAGCTAGCTGGAGCACTTCCGTGCAGCCTGGGGTAGCTTCCCTCAAGACTTTTATAATATTTCTGCTAAAATAAAAATGTAATGTGAAATTTAAAATGGTTTAAAAGTTTATTTAAAAAAACTGTTTAATTGAACCATTTTGAGATTAGACTAGCAGTTAGCGCCTTAATTTGAACATAGTTAAACTAATTTTGTGTTCAAAGTAGGAATGAGTAGTGATTATCAAAAATTTGATCATTCAAACCCTGGACTTAAAATTAAAAACATTTGTAGAATTAATGTGACTGTCATTTTGATAGGCACCTAGTATTAACCCCTGCCAACGCTAATGGTTATGTGCCAAGTTATTTTCTAACTTAATTTGTTTCCTAACAAATTCAAATGTTTGTTTGGAATACCTAGTTCAGAGAGCCATCTACAACTAGTAAGACATTAAATGTTCATAACCTCTCACAGCACTACTTGAGAAGATCTGAACTTTAACTTTAAAGTAGTCATTGTCACCTATGTACTCATCTTTGCACTCACAGCTCAGAGCCACACCGGTACTGGGAAGTGCACAGCGTTTATTACAGACTTAACCTCACAAAGCCCAGCTGGGCGGCTCCTGCCCAATCAAACATGAGTAAAACAGAGTTCATGCAGCTCGTAACATTACTTTGTACTGAGGAGCAAAACAATTGCAGTTAACACCCACATTTAATCAGTGACCACATTTTCCTTCTGTTAGTCACCGGAGACTCATCGCTTCTCTTTTTTGTTTTAGTCGATCAAAACCGGTCTCAAATGTACCTCAGCTTTGCACCTTTGCACTGTACTCATGTAAAAAGATTGTTGTCATTTTGGTTCCCTCCTTCTTTTTTGCTGTTTTTGAGGTCTGAACATTGATATCAGTCGATACTTCATCTTCTGTGGGTTGAATGAATTCTTTGTTCTGTTATCTTAAAATCCTTCTCAGTTGCAGCAAACCTCTACACAGTAGAAATGTGACGTTGCATTTACTGATCCTGTCTCCTCTCTCTTCTCCTTTAGAAATCTGCTGCCTATAAGTCACGTGTGTATAGAGGATGGAGAGAAACCCATGGTGCTGTTACCCTTCATGGCTTGGGGGAATCTCAAACTCTTCCTGCGTCAGTGCAAGCTAGCTGAAGCTAACAACCCTCAGGTGAAGCTTAGACTCAGAATTTATTTGCTGGAGCTGTCGGCTACCTAAAAAAATAAAGATAAATCCAAGTTCAAGCGATGTATGACACCACACTGAGACAATTGTGAAGCTTTTAAAATAATACCCCATATTAGATGAAATTCAGATTCAGTCTAAGTCTGAAGTGTGAAAGAGTGGTTTGTTAGTGGTAATCTTCACAAAGTAGCACATACTGTAACTACTGTTCAAAATGTTATTATAAGACTGTTTATACAGCCAAAGAGTCAGTGCTTCGGGCAAAGCTTTTTGCTGTGTGTGTAAAAACAATCAGACTTTTGTGCAGGTTAACCTGAGGAGTCTGATCTGTTTGGCAAAGGTGCAGCATACATCCAACCAATCAGTCAGCTCCAAAATACTAATTTAGCAAATATTTCACAATCACAAGATGAAGCTTGCCTTCCCTTTGCATTTATCAAAAGCCCCTTTGTAAAGTCTCAGGCAACACGTCGGCCCCTTCCCCGCTCTCTGGTTTCCATTTGCACCTCTGGCAGTCGTAGGAGACATTAAAAAATAAGTCATTAACTTGTGCTGCTGATATTAACAAAAAGCCATAAATCTGTATCAGTTTCAGGGAAGATGACAGTGTATCTAAGAAGGGAAACAGAGTAGCGTGTTGATATTTTTCTCAACCTTTCGATAACCATATTATTCACAAGGATTTTGATATCAGCTACAGCTACCTCAGCTTTGCTTATGTAAGTAGGTAAACTTTATTTATACAGCACCTTTTACAGGATAAAAACCACAAAGTGCTTCACAGTAGAAAATGTCAAACAAATGTACATAAGAGAGAAAACAGGAGCACAAAACTTTGCATAAGACTGTAAAAACACACAGCTCATATCTTGTTTAAAAACCTGCCTAAATAAATGAGTCCTCAGCTGCACGTTCCACAATCTGGGGGCCACACCTTTAAAAGATCTGTCTCCTCTGGTTTTAAAATGAGTCTGTGGTACCACCAGAAGCCTTTGACCACAGGATCTCAGACTGCAACAAGGGGTCTGGAGATCTAAAAAGTCAGAACTGTAAGCTGGAGCTAGAGCACACAGAGCTCAAAAAGAGAGGATTAAAATTTTAAACCAAATTCTAATTTGTAGTTGACTGAGATCACAACTTTATTTGTTCCCTGATTACATTTGTTTGTTTTCCTCAGATGTGGTCAAGTGCAATTTATTTCTGGTATTGCAGTGTCCTGGATCAGTACAAAATGTTAAAGTCTGAGCTATTAGATGCAAAAAATATATGCACGCATATTAATATGTGGCATGGCCATTTCAAGAGCTCTCTTTATAAGGTGGTGCTGTATTCTCGGCTGTACAGGATGTTTATGTACATTATAAGAACAGCCTCACATTGTTAACAGTCAGGGGTCTTTTCTGTAACACACCTGCTGGCCAAGCTATTGTCTCAGTGGTTCCCACCACAAGGCAAGTAACCTGCTAAAATCTTTTAGGTGGAGGCTTTCTGCATTATATAAGATCAGATCTTAGGCTCTGCGTTCAGTAAGACGTTCTATACAATCGTAATACTGTAATCCTTAAATCAGCCGTTGAATAAAAACTGTCAGTCCCACAGCACGTCAGCATTTGCAAATTATCTATGTAATTATCCGATGGTGAAACTGTAAACGTTTTATAATTGACCTCTGTTAAGCCCTCTGCACACTGGATGGAAACCTCGCTACACTCTCCACAACCTACACAGCCAGTAGAAACGTGGCTAGATCGCGGCAAATTTGGAAAACGCTCTTCAGTGTGAAGGTAGTCATGATTCTGCTACACTTTTAATACTGACCAAATAGGTATTTCATCACCTTGCTCTATACAGCGACAGCACGTTTCCATGACGATACTACCAGGATTGCACCAGACCCCTGACCGTATCCATCCATCGTCCTTCCTTGTCCAGTAGACCTGATCGTGATGGGAACAAGACTCTAAAGGGGGAATGAAGGATGCCTGATTGTGTCGTGTTATTTTTTGGCACATAGAAAGCATATATTGGTTGTTTTAATCACATGGTGAAGATGGGACGCAATCCTATTGGTTGTAGCAAAAGTGAAAATGGGACAAGATGTGCATAAGAGCCACACTGCTAATAGCTTTCTTTGGAGTCCTGCCAGCTCGATGTGGGTGTGACAGGGTCGTAGCCTCGGCATGAGGCCAACGTGGCCAGTCATGCTTCAGATTATCAACAGTGCATGCAGGCCCCATGTTGTGGATACACTTCTATTTGGTTCCACCCAGGACCCAGAAATGTTGGTCATGGTCTCAGACCCACTTTGGAGCTGTCGTGCGTTATGCTAAGCTTACTGTGTTTGTAATAAGCCCCTGAAGACCTCACCAAGACCCTGCAAACATTGTAATATTGTAGAACAAGGGTGTCAAAGGGCCTCAAGGGCCGCTGTCCTGGAAGTTTTAGTTTTTTCTGCTCCAACACACCTGATTCAAATGGTTTAATTACCTCCTCACCAAATCATCAAGTTCTCCAGAAGCACGTTCAGAAGTCATTCATTTAAACCAGGCGTTTTAAAGCGAGAACGGAGTTTGACACATGTTGTAGAAAGATCTTCATCCAGTGTGAAGAGAGCCTACTTTGTGTTTGTTTTTAAAGAAACTTTCACATTTGCACTAAATTTAATGGGAATTCAAACCTTAGGATCCAAATTTATTAACCAAATAATGCAAATAATTAACAGAGGAGCCATGCTACCTGAAGGTACTGAGATTTTATATATGATAGGATGTTATTAAAAAATTTTTAAAAAAATGATGTGCTTAAATGTTGTTTTAAGTAACCTTTTTTCAAGAACTAACAATTCCTGCTAGTTTGAACATATTTTTTAGCTCAGCAGTTATACTGTCAAATGTACAGACAGAAATAGTCTTCGTGTGTTAACTCCCATCTTTGACCCAGTTCAAAGGAAGCAAGAACTTGGACACAGATAACACATTTCATCACAGTAAAGTCACATCACTTGAGCTCCCAACTCCCATTTCTGTTTTTGTTTTTCCTGTCTCTCTTTCCTCTGCTCATTTTCACTCTGTCGCTCCCATTTCCTCTCAGGCCATCTCTCAGCAGGACCTGGTTTACATGGCCATCCAGATTGCGTGCGGAATGAGCTACCTGGCTCGCAGGGAGGTCATACACAAAGACCTTGCCGCTCGGAACTGTGTGTAAGTGTCTCTGACCCAGCACAGCATGTCCTTGCTTCTTCCTTGTAGCTTCTAGGTGGTTTAGTTTGGAATTCGATTGCTAATCTAGTAAGCTCACCTTTTCTCTCCCTTGTCTCCCCTTTGGCAGCATTGACGACAACATGCAGGTGAAGATTACAGACAATGCCCTTGCTCGAGATCTATTTCCTATGGACTACCACTGTCTCGGCGATAATGAGAATCGTCCTGTCCGCTGGATGGCTCTGGAAAGCTTGCTCAACAATGACTTTTCAAGTGCAAGTGATGTGGTAAGAACTACAACAGCTGTCGCATTTTCTGTCACTCAAGATAATTTATTTTTAAGAAGACGATCCTGAAAATTATACTAATTGCCTTCAAGCTACTTTTAGATACTTGATGATGGTTTCATAGGAATAGGAGGAGTAATAAAGGGCATCATGTGTTGCTGGTTCTTCCCGCTTTCCTGTGCAATGATAACCGTGGGTGCGGCAGGGAGACTTTCATGAAGCCTAAAACATCTTTAGAGACTTACCGCGACACCAGCCAGACGTGCCCCTCACCCCACCCCCACTCCTTAACATTCCTCTTATGGTCATGCTGCTCCCTGGCACTAACAGCTATCAGGCCCACCATAAACAGACAATTAAGCTTCAGGGAAAATCCGCACAATTCCCTGTGCATCAACATTGCTCACATAAACACGCCATACCCTGATGGCAGTGGTTTCCGCACATCAGATTCCAAACTCTGTGTGATGAGAGAGGTACTGCTGGCATGTTTAGAGCTTGTTGGAAATGATTGCGGTAGTCCAGGCACTGATGTGGGAGCATCAACGGTTTACCCTGAAAGACCCTCCCATGATTTTAGTCTCTGCTCCTAATCGCTCATGGACACTAATTGTCTTTTATCTCTTATAATGCAACAAAATTGTTGTGGAGCACTTTGTATAGTTTGTTAAACAATGTCATGCCATTAAGAGCTGACTTTTGTTATAGATTAAAAAAAAACACCTCTGACTTTCAAATATCAACATTAAGTTTGCACTTAATTTTTTAAGATCAAGGATTAATAGGATTGACTGTGGCAGCCATTTTGATTTGGGTTGGTTCCAGAAGGTAATGAGTTGTAGATGCACATCCAGCGATTACTCTGAGAGTTGAATTAAAATCCATCCAGTGGTTTATGCAATATTTTGCTAACAGGCAGAATTGACTCAAAAAGTTAAAGGCGAAGTTTAAACAAAGATCTTGTGCGATCAATAAGCACTCAAGAGTGTGTTGCAGCGATTCTCATCTTTGCTAAAGGCATTTATTAAAACACATACAGACACAGGCAAAAAAAATTTACTCCCCGTCTTTTACCCTTTGGTGGCGAGTGATAAATAGTGCTGATGTTTATTCTAATAAATGAAAACAGAAGAAAGCGACTTTTTGTGTTGACCACTCTGAGAAAATGTTACTGACTAATACACAATGATGTCATCATTATGTGCCGTGTGTTCACAGTGGGCCTTTGGAGTGACGTTGTGGGAACTCATGACTCTAGGGCAGACCCCCTACGTCGACATTGACCCCTTTGAGATGTCCGCTTACCTGAAGGACGGCTACAGAATAGCACAGCCCATCAACTGTCCAGATGAGCTGTAAGTTGATTTTCAGACAGATGTAGCTATGCTCTGTTTTCATAAAGCCAGTGAAGAGGGATGATGGTAAAACTTGAGGCTTTATTGGCTCAGAGATTGTCTAAATGTTTTGCACATGTTCAAAATAACACAAAAACATGGTTATAAAAGGTTTGGGTGAAAATTTAATCAGAGCTAACTTTTACAACCAAGCATGTTTTATTGGAATTTAAAAAAAATCCAGATCAATTAAAAAATACTGAATAAACTTTAAATTGATGTATTTTTTATTTAAGCTGCATTTTTTGTGGACATCACTCAGTACAGTGAGACCAACTCACAACTCCATCTTCCTCAATCTAACATTATGTGCAAACTAAAATAAAGAGAAAAATGTCAAACATTGAGGCAGATTAAACTGTCCAGGGGCTTTATATGTTCATTGTTAAACACTGATTTGCACCATGCTTTAAGAAGAAGTGAGTTTCTTTTGTGAGCAACAGAAGAAGGTGGTCTGGTCTGATGGCTGGTTCCTGGGAAGTTACGGCTGCAGGATGTTCTGTGGGAAGAATGGTGAAATGTTCTGCTGCAATTCATGTTACTGTGACACAAATCACATCTCCTAAACCCGACCAAGTCCAATCTTTCTAAGAAACAAGATCCTCTGGTGGCAGTGGCAGCTCCTTGTTATGCTGCAGAAATGGTTGAGAGATAGTTTAAAGGACTTGTTATGATTTATTCGTTCACTTGGCCACCACATTCTAATCTGTGGGATATGTTGGACATTTTGGACTTAGTTAGTAGGTTTGATCTGTGTTTGGCGACCTGAATATGTCAGTGATCATTGTTTGGACACCATTTTGTTCTTTGAAGAGTTTTTGCAGTACCTTTTGACATCACAAAATGTTATCTGCTAACTAGTCATACAACTACTTAAGGTCAAACTTGATGTGCAATGTCTGCTTCATGCTAGGGACTCTCCTTAACCACGTAAATATCAGTTCACAGACACCTGCAGTGTGTGTGTGTTTAGCAGCAGCCAGGCTTGTTCCTACAAGCCTTTCAACAAAAGAAGCGTGCTGCTGGTGAGACATTGTTTATGTAACAGCGGAGCTGAGCTGAACTTAGTGTTCAGCTGCTGCCAGCGCTGGTCGACGTGAAGCTTATCAACATCCTGCAACTGTCAAGAATTAGGAGCAGCCTTCGCCCACTGGCATCATGTTCCCACCACGGTATTGTTATTATAGGCTGTTTCCTCAATATTAAGTCTGCAGCGAGGCCACCACCGTCTCACTGATTATTGAGAACTGGGTTTTTCTCAGCTCAGAGGAGACATGTAGTACCTGAACACCAAAGTTCAATGGTTGTTGCTGCATAGTTGACTGAAACCAACAATTATTGGAACTTAGCTGCAAAATCAGTTAAAATAAAGGTGTGCCTCTTTATAGTTCCTATGTAAAGAAATATTCTGGGGATTTTGAAGCAGGGCTCTGTGTAAAAAGTTAACTATAAATCTAAACCAAACATATTACATCCTTATTAATTTAATTTTATACAGTTATTTACATAGTTTTATGCTTTCATGCAAGCGCAAATAGCAGTCACAGCAGCTAGCTGTAGGCTGTGGTCAGATATGACAGGAATGTCATATTTCTGCAGAAATTGCTGTGTTATGCAAAACTGAAGGCAGTGTAAATGTTTAAATAATTACTTTAATATAAACAGTGGGGGTGTACATTATGCCTAAGTTACAGATGTATGAACCTCATAAGAATCACAGTTTAGTACATCAGGAAAATTAAAAAAATACCATTGCTTTTATTGTAAACAGACCAAAAGTTTTCCAGAAGCAGAGACACAAAAAAAAACCCATCTTTGCTGGTGGGGAGGGTCTGAGATAACAGGTCATTTACAGCAACGCCGAATTTGTCGGTTGATATCTCCACTATAAAAAGAAAACATAAATAAGTCATATTGTTTAGTTTTTCATCTAATTTGAATTGTAAACGGTGTCCTACAGGCCATGTGAAATATTACAAAAAAAACAAACAAAACCAAACAAAAACCAAAGTGTTTGCTTCGTTAAGTTGACCTGGATTGATGCAAAATAAGAAGCAATACAGAACTAAAAAACATCTCCTAATATGAAAATACAAAATGAATAAAATGTGAAACACTCACTCTTAGCTTCACAGCTAGCTGAGCACTAGTGTGGGGAAAATGACCTTTTCATATCAGGGATCAAACAAATACACAAATGGTAGCAATGAATTTGGTCTTAGCTGCGTTCAGACTAGCCGTTAGCTCATCAGTTCTGTCAGACTTGGTGTATTTCTCTAAACCAGAGGTGGGCAATCCTGGTCCCCGAGGGCCATGCTCCTGCATGTTTTACTTGTTTCCCTGCTCCAACACACCTGATTCAGTGGTTAAATTACATCTTCATGTTCTGCAAAAGCCTGAAGCCTGTTAATCACTCATTGATTCAAATCAGGTGTGTTGGAGCAGAAAAACAAGTAAAACATGCAGGATAGTGGCACTAGAGGACCAGGATTGCCCAGCCCTGCTCTAAACTGATAGGTAGCTCTAAAGAGCTATCTATAATAGGTAAGATATTTGTTACTCTATAATTGTTGAAATGTCCTTTTAATCAAGATATTTGCTTAAACACACCCACACTGAGAGAAAGTGCTGTCTTGTGGACGTGTATTTAATCTGAACCCTTTTTTCCCCCCAGGTTTGCAGTGATGGCTTGTTGCTGGGCCCTGGACCCAGAGGAGAGGCCGAAGTTCCAGCAGCTGGTTCAGTGTCTCACAGAGTTCCACGCTGCATTGGGCGCCTACGTGTAAAAACAGGCCTTTATTTTAAAGAAGAAACGGCAACACTGAAGGCTGGTGGACGCTGGGAACATGTATGAAAAATGTGCCTTATCAGCTGGAAGAGCGGACATCATCCTTTTGTACATTCTATTCTTGAGTCTTTGTTTTATTACCTTTTTACAGCATAGCAAAGTAAAAAGATTCTTTGTTTTGTATTATTTTATTTGCTTTGAAAGCATCTTTTCTTCTCAAGAGGACCAGAACGATGGATTGAGTCCTCTCTAGAACTCATCAGCTTTTTATGGACACTGTTTGTTTTTGTTTTTTACGAACAATTAAAAGTTTTGAAAATGACTGTTTTCTACAGTTTGGTAGTGAAGCAGTGTGAACTGATTTAATTTGGATAATGGATTAATTCCTCTGAATAATCTGGGTACCAGAGAAGACTCAAAGGCTTGTTGAGCTCAAGCTTGGTACGACAGAGAAACCGGACTTGTTTTTGTTGTGATGGTCCTTACATGCCCTCAGATGGTACAGTATTTCCTTCCGGATAATTTTCTTTTCCTGCAGCCTAATTGTGCCAACTCTCTGTGGGGGCATTCTTTGTGATTTTTTTATGTCCACTAATGCGTCACAGCTCAAACTTCAGCACAACAAAGCTGCATATATAAACCAGGTTCTTGTCTCATATCTGGTTTAAATTTAAGAAACTGACATTATTTGATTTTTTTTTTTTTTTTTTTTGTACATATCACATCCACTTTTACAACCTCCCCACATAGTTTTGTATTTTTTTATAAGCTTGATTGTTCTACGTCAGAACACAGCCTTTCACGAG
>JAOXNZ010000117.1:22418108-22433745 GCA_028566095.1 Kryptolebias brasiliensis
AAGTCCAGTTGCTTTTGTTTTTAACTTTTTTTGGATTTACCATGTCCTGGATGACTGAGAATCTACACCAGCATATAGAATACAGAATGTCATGTTGTACTGACCTCTACCGGCTGTATGTGAGCATTACAAGTTCATTTTTCTTCTAAACATGTCACTGAACATATTTCCATTACTAAGAACGATTTTGTACCAGATTTTATTCAATACATCAGTTCTTTTAAACAGTCTGCTTAAAGATGCACTAAAGTGAAAAATCTTTAAAAGGATCATGTCCTCTTTGTGTTTTAGAAACCACATCCTGACTCGCCCAGCATTTACTTGGATTTGAACAAGTCAGGACCTGTAAGTGATGAGTATTTAAGCTTAGATCAAGTCTCAAAGAAATATCACAATTCTGGACAAAGAATACCTAAATGCTCTTGTTGTTTCATTTTTCCTTTTAGTTGTTGGGCTACTCCATTCAGCAACAACTTCAACAAAACATAAAAAAAAGTTCTTAGTTTCAGAGACAGAACCTTTGACACAAACAAACAAAAGCAGTTGTGAGAATACATGAATTGTGCGTTCCTTACATGCCAATGAGTCCAAAATTTGAAAGTTTGGAGATACGTTCTGCTCAGCTGATGTGAATGAACACTATTTGAGAGAAGCAGTAAAAATGAGCACTTTTCTTTATTTCTTAGTTATTATTTCACACAAATTAGTGAATATATTCAAGAGTCATTGGTAGGGAGTACTATTTCTTGAAATATCAGTGGTGATGCAAATTCTGATGCTTTGACTGTTTACATGTCAAAGCCAAAAATGAACACCTTGTGTGTGTTGTTCGTTGTCATCAGTCCAAAAAAAAAGCATAAAAATAGCCTTACTTTACTTAATTAAACATTTATCATACATCTTGTGAAATTAGGAGAGTCCATTCAGAATATTTAACAAACATGGCAGCATAATCTTTAATGGCAAAGTCTATTTATTTTTTAAACTTGAAACAGCATCCTGAAAATGCAGACATTTTATGCAAAAGACCTCTAAGCTTCCCACATATATGTTCCCTAGTGAACAATAACCCAGTTTCTAAGACTTTAAAATAAAAATATGCAAATGTTGCTCATAACGCTAGTAAACAAAAGCATAATGAGAATACAAACAGCCTAAAGAACTATTCATTTGTAATTATTGTATGTATTCTTTGTAATGATTATGGTGAAAACTTTCCACTAGCAATCTTTTTACATTTTAATTTGATTTCTGGCAATCATCTGGGGACCCTCACTTGACATTTCATGACCCACAGTGGGCTCCTGATCCCAACTTTGGATCTCACTGGTTTAGTACAAGTAGTGATCAGTGAATAGTTGCTATCATTTCACTTGGCTAACAGAGGAATTAAAACAGACACCAAATAGAACTGAACAAGTCACTAACATAATGAGATGAGCTTAACAAATAAATAAAATGAATGTTTGCTTTTTAGAGTACTGAAAGTGAGACGGACTCCAGTGATGACTCAAAGACACTGGATATTTCTCTACTTGACTTCCTCAAAAGTAAGTCACCGCTCTTAGATTGATGTCCTGACTAACTAGTAGTATTGTAGTAATCAGTGTGTCTGGATGTGATCCATCAGGGTTTCCTCACATGTTTATCAACCTCCTGTTGAACCCTCGGTTGCTGTTGCTGATCCTGGCCCAGTGCTGCTTTTCCTCGGTGATCTCAGGTCTGTCTACGTTCCTTCAGAAGTTCCTAGAGCAACAATACGGGGCTTCAGTTTCGTACAGCATCCTGCTAGTAGGTAAGTACAGAAGGTGAGGGGAAAACGTAAAGGTTGGATTTTAAGTGTTGTAAATTACTTTTTGTTTCCCTGTCAGCAACTCATAATGAGTGTCAGAAGTTCAGGAACTCTGGGTTTGTCTTATTGACTTCATTAAAAGATTTCCTGAGAGTGATACATTGTGCAAGATCTTTACTTAAATCTTTGCTATTAACTATTGAAGTTAAGTTTGTCTGTTTTTGTTATTTATTTGTTTTTCTTTGCAAAATGTCTAAGGAACCACTAAACAAATTTTAATGAAATTCTTACAAAGTTATTATATAATGTACATCTACAACTGATTAACTTTTGGATTCAGTCCAGTGTAAGATGGCCACCACAGCTAATTGGTCTTAGTCAACACAAAAATGGGTATACCTTAGTAAGTTTTACAATTATTGAGCTAAAATCTGATGTGGCAGTAGCTGAGAATGATCCCTAACACGTACTTTAACTGCTAACAGATCATGTGAGAGCTCGCAGTATCGGATGGGATTGTGTATAACGTCATTTACGAATATAGACCAAAACAGCTACAACTCATTCCTCAACATAGGAGGACCTTCATTTAAAACTCTTGAAAGTCACAGGCAACATGCAATCAATCAAGAAATCCTTTCTTTCTTTTTTTTATGTGTTTGGGTGACAATAGTAATTCTAGCCTGAGGAACTCGCACAGCAAACTGTTTTAAAACCTTTGGACACCATTTATCAGACATCTTGGAGAAAACTGAGCTGTTTTTGGTTCTCAGGTGCTGTGACTCTGCCAGGAGGGGCAGTGGGAATGCTGATTGGTGGGGTCATCATGAAGAGAGTTAATCTCTCTCAGAAGATGGTCCCTCGTTTCTCTGTGGTCATGCTCATCATTTCCACCCTCTTCTGTGTACCTCTTTTCTTCATGGGCTGTTCCACGCAAAAGGTCTCGGAGGTCAATTATAACCCTGTTGGACAGAACAGGTGAGTGAGGGGAATCAGATTCACATAGAGGTTTCAAATGAGGTTGTTTGCATCCAAACACTTAAACACAGATCACTGAAAGTCAGTACAGCTTTCATTTGAAAACAGTGACATTTCTTCTAAACTTTGTCAGTTTTCAGTTGTTGTTTTAGCAATTTTGAAGGGTTTCAGAAACAAAATGTTTTGTTGTTCTATAAAAAAATGTGTCCCAGAATAGCACATAATAAAAATTCCATTCAAAGACATTTGAAAATGCATATTTATAGAAAATCTTACACGAAATATGAGTAGATCAAGGTTCCATGCTTTTATTGTCCCCATGTCAATCTTCAGTTTCTCCCTTGATAAAACCAAGGCATATTAAATTGTTTGTAATCATGATTGTCTGCAGCTTCTGGTTTCTCTTTGCCAGCATAAAAAGGTTGGTTTGACAGCACTGGACTGAACAAAAAGGAAGTCCAAGTCACTCAGTGAAGCTCTATAAAGAAGAGTTGTAGATTTAAACAACTCACAATCATGCCTTACATCAGTCATATTTTAAGAGGTCATTTCAGTGATTTATTTATTTTTTTTTAAGTTGTGGTTTTTAATGTTAATTCAAAGCACAAATTGTATATCAAATGACAGACCTTTAGAGAAGAGTTGATGCATTTTTCTTTAAAATTTGTGAAAAATAAAGAACACTCCTAAATTTTTTGTTTATAACCCCTTTCAACACAAACTAATTTTAACTTCAAGTAACAGGTCTTTGCTCTCTAAACGTTATAGCTTTAGATTGAAATAGTGGGATAAAAGCATGATACTTTGCTCTATCAATTTTTAGTAGCATATTTTCTAAGAATATTTGTACTTTAAAGGAATCTAAGTTTTCACTGTGCTGATATACAAATCAAAGACCAAGCACTTGATGCAAGATAATTTAACCTTTTTGTTCACTTTGACTTCATAAATATGTAGAGATCAGTTTGGTTAGGAACTGGGCTAAAGCAGGACAGCCTTCTTTTCAGACCTACTTTAAGTGGCTTGCAACATATTGAACATATGCATAACATATGCTGGTGTTAATTAAAAAAAGTAAAATGCAAGAGATAGAGTTTTAACTGAGCAGCTCATATGCTGACTGCAATCTGTAAGAAATGACCTTATTGTTGTTGTCCATTTTGCCCACAGCTCCTGACTGTGTTATGTTTTACCACATAGCTTTGCACATTAACATGAACTTCAGTCTCGGCTGCATGTATTTGTTTAACTCTGTCATTCTCCACAGCTCTTTATCCAGCTGCTATTCGAACTGCTCTTGTCCTGACAACGCCTTTAATCCCGTGTGTGGCTCTGATGGTGTTGAGTACATTTCTCCCTGCCATGCAGGCTGCACCAACTTCACCAAGGACCCCAACAGCATTCACAGAGTACAGGTCAGTGCCTCCTCTCGGAAGGTTTTCATGGGTTTCTGAGTACATTAGCACTTTGTGTTTGGTTTTCATAAAGACTGATTGTGTAAAACTTGAATTTCAGGCAACTTTTGTGTTAAAGTCTAAGCAACACTAGAATGAAGTCCTACAAAATTCAGGACTTTATCAGCAGAAATGAAGGAATTTACTCGAGGCAAATTAATCATTAGAAATAGGATATCAGGAACGACGGAGAATGAGGCGAACCCAGTATGCAGACTCATCACGAGTTCTTAAAGAAAACTAATTTATTAAATAAAAGATAAACAAACCAAAAGGCTGACGGGGCAGCAAAACTAAACATAAATACAAAACACTAACAAACGCAGCAAACATGGGACGTAAGATACGAGGGAGCCCAGACAGCGCATGAAGCGACAATGGACCAGCGAGCAGTGGAGGCCATGACCAGGTTTTAAAGACAGAAGGAAATTAGTGGAAGTGGACACAGGTGAAATGATTACTAAACTCGGGACAGGTGTAGATGGGCGTGGCAGACAGACAAGCGATAGACTGAGGAGAAGTGAATGATGACAGAGGCACAGAGAACAAAACCAAACATGAAGACAACAAGAGAACTCAAAACCAAAAGAAACCAGAACCAGAAATACTAAATACAAAAACACATAAAACCCAAATCCCCACATAGGAGTGGTTGATAATTCTTCTTTTTCTTCACTAGAAATAAATGATTACACTCAGTGCAGACATCTTCTAAGAAAACATACTACAAATAAAAGGCTGTCAACCATGTGTTGTATGTGTGAAAATAAAACAGCCATATGTTCTTTAGAATATCTTTTCCACATTATTTGACTTCGACATGTAATCCATCCTTGAGTTGTTAACAACGCTGAAGGAACAATGAATCATTAAACTTGAGGTATTGAACACAGCCACTTGAAAGGAGTGCTGTCACAGTTTACTTCACAGCTAAATGTCCTAGAGGCTGATCTTTTTCATTATTATTTTTTGACTTGACAAACACTTTCTGTGACATTATAAATGGTCAAAATAACAGTTTTAAGATCAGACAACCACCCTGCGAAGAGAAGTGTATATCTGCTAGACTGGTATCCAGGTCTGAAGGGGTGCAGTTGTTCCAAACAACAAGTATATAAAGCTTGTTAGATAGTCTTTTTACCAGGTAAGACATACAAATGTGAACAACCGAATTGAAGTATTACTGTATTACCAAAATCTGGTTATTTAGAGAAAAGAAAAAGGACAAAATGGTATTTATTGTTTTTACAATGACAACTTTTGCTTACACTCACCCTCCTGTTCTTACATTTGTCAGCATGAATCCCAGTAAGTTTGAATGAAAAGAAAAAGCTAACTCTTCGATTGGTTGAGCCACAGTTCATTTTGAGACAGCATTAACTTATGTGTATTGATGAAGTATGTTCATGTGGATCTATGCAAAATAAATGATGTAATGAAATGGAAAAATAAGCCTCAAACTTATTTTCTTTAGCATTTTACACCCCCTTCACATTGGATTAAGATCCTGCTACGCTCTCCACAACCTATACAACTTATTAAACCAAGGCTAGATTGCGGCAGATTTTGAAAACCTTCAGTTCAAAAGCAATTATGCCGCTGCTACACTCTAAATAAGCTTTTCTCTGGTATTTTTCACCTCCCCAAGATGCAGCAGCACATTCCCATGACGATACCACCACATACAGCACAACTGACCCAGGCCTCGTCCTAGCATGATTCAAACCATGTCAGGATGTAGCTACGTGCTAGAACATGGTGCACGTGGCCCTATGTCATGAATAGGCTGCCACCATGCTCCATCCACATTCTGGCTGATTTTTTTTTTATGATGTAATGAGGTCTTCATCCAGTGTGAAGAGGGCCTAAACAATTCAACCAGCTCTAACCATGATTATTGCTTACATATACTGTATGTTAAGTTGTTTAACTTGGGTAAAAAGCATCTTAAACAAATAAGACTATTAAACCTTACTTTAGCTTTTGAAGTGAATACACAAAGCTGGAAGTGACTTTAGATTAATTTTAAGTTCTGTTCTTAAATTACCTTTCATATCTGCAACATGGTGCTTGAAAAGCCATGCTGATGCAGTGATTATGTGTTTTATAAGGCTGAGAGATGTCCAGTATCTTCCAGTCTACAAAAAGACAGAGTGCTCTGATCCTAACAAGATACAAGCTGCTCATAATGAATTTCTAATCAATGCTTTTGACTCACAGGAAGCTTAGGACGTGTCTTAAAAGGAGTCCAAATCATTGGATGTAAACGTCATAGCTTGTGAAAAATCTTCCAGTTGGTGGATTGTGAGGCTTCCAATAGAGCATTCAGTCAGCTAGTACGCCCACTGAGGCTCACATACAGATAGTACAGATACATTAATGGATTAATACTCTCTTTTTAAGGTTCACTGGGAACTGGAATTCAAGCACAGACTTAACTAAATAGTTTAAAGATTTTTTTATAAATGTTATCTCTCTTTCGTCTAATTTGTATAAATTGCTGTGGCATAAATGTGGTATTCTTTTTGAAAACAAAAAAACACAAGTTGCCTTTTTTGCCAATTTTACAGAAAAATCCATTTAATCCTGATCCAAATTACTCTGTTTCACTCACAGACTATGCTAGGTTTAACTGGTGACATTCTGGGAAACATTCTTTACGTTCTTGGTGAAAGTTTCTAATCTCTATTGGCAAAGTGTAGTGACTTCATACAATCATCACACAACAACAGCCTTCCTCATTGCCTGCTGCCAAAACATGTCAAAAGAAAGCGTGTCTGTGTTTGTCTTTTATCAAAGAGTTTCATGAACCGCAGGACAAGTTTTAATGAAACGTTCAGAAAGTAATCACAACGGATTAACTTTTGAAGTCAACCTGATTCAACAACAATCAACAACTGACCTTAGAAAACATAGAAAGGGCTATAACACAGTCAGTTTCACAAATGTTGAGCTAATATTTGGTGTGGTTGTAGCTAAGACTCATTCACAACACATTTTCTGGGCGTGACATCTCACAATATTGCATGAGATTGTGCATATTGTTATTTTCTAGGTTTGACCAAAATGGCTATAGCTTTGTTATCCCTCAACATAGTCTAAAACAGATAAGGTTGCGGGTGATATTCTTTCAAGGAATGTGAGGTATTTAAAGGTTTTTCTGTCTGACTCTCAGAATCTGGTCAGAATATCTGTTTATCTGCTGCTGATAACACAGGCTTTCAGGCCACCAGTTCAAGGCTGTCTGCCAAGTGGTAACAACAATTCAGTAATTTTTTTTTTTTTAGTATGCCAAGGTAAGCAGAACAAAAAGAAAAGTGTTCATAAGATTTCTTTCTTTCTTCTTTTTCTGGGTACAGACTTATACCAGCTGCAGGTGTATATCAGGAAGTCCAAGTCATGCCCGTCCAGCTCCTTGTCCAAACATCTGCCCACATTTCCTCATCCCTGTCATACTCGTCATCTCTTTAGCATCACTAATCGCCTGCTTAACTCACAACCCAATGTACATGATGCTACTCAGGTACGGATTGATGGCAATATATGGATTTATTTTATATTTGGTATGTTCAAAGTCAGTTCAGTCACTAATCTGTCATGATTTGTATGGTATAGTTGGCGTGTTCTTTAGAAACATAAGTAACTGTTTTTATCTGTCTAGTCATCTCTACAAACTATCAGTGACTACAATTCTGTTCACATATCATCCAGTAATATTTTTGCCCTTCAGTAGATCTTTTTATATTAAAGTGTTTACGTCCTATAATCTGCCTCAGTAAAACCCTGAGCAAGAGTTTGTGAAGTTGTGTGCCTGTGCTATAAACACACAGTCTCCTTCTAATCTCTTTTCCTCTTCTTTAACAGATATGTATCCCCTGAAGAGAAATCATTTGCTATAGGAATTCAGTTTTTACTCATGAGAGTATTAGGTAAGTTTTTACTAAAAAACTCAGAAGTATTGTGTATTATTTCAAAGTCTTTATTAGGTTTGAGGGTGATTAACAGACATGTGTTCAATGTTGATTTATTAAAGATATAATGAGATTTATACTGTGAGTTATTTAAGTATTCACTCCCTTTTTAGTTAAATGATGAAGTTAAATGGGGGAAATTTGTTGTAAAAACTTGTTTTAAATAACTAAAAAATATACAACTGAAAAGTGGTGTGTATGCATTCATACCCTTTGCATTAAAGTCCCAACAATCACCTTCAGAATCCACATAATTAGTTACATAAGATCCAACTATGGACAATCTAAATGTCCAATGATCTCGGTATATAGACACCTGTTCTGATAGTTCTCAGAATCAACACCTCTAAGTAGTAAGGTCTATCACCAAGCAAGGGGCAGCATGAATACCAAAGAACTCTCCACACAGGTCAGAAACAAAGTTGTATAGAAGTACAGATCAGAGTTTGGTTATAAAAAATATATCCTAAACCCTAAAAGCCATAGAGCTACATTAAATCCACTGTTAAAACATGTAAATTTAGTGCCACCACAAACCTGCCAAGAGAGGGTCATCCAGTAAAACTCATAGACCGGGTAAGGAGGGCATTAATCAGAGAAACCTTCAAGAAACCAAAGATGACCCTGATGGAGCTGGGCAGCTCTTCTGCAAAGATGGGAGGATCTGTCCATAGGCCCACTGTAAGCTGCACAGTGCTGAGCTTCTTGAAAGAGTGCCAGGATAAAGACCTTGCTTAAAAAAGTAATTTGGCAGACCTTGTGGAATTTGCCAAAAGGCATTTGGAGACTCCTCAAACATGTGGAAAAAGGTGCTGTGGTCCGATGAGACTAATACTGACCTTTTTAGACATCAAGGACACACCATATCTGGAATAAAACTTCTCTCATCAGGCTGAGAACACCATTCCTACTGTGAAGCATGGTGGTGGCAGCATCATGCTGTGGGGATGTTTTTCAAGAGCAGGGACTGGGAAACTGACCAGAGTTGAGAGAAAAATGAATGACACAAAATATAAAGAAATTCTTGAGTCTTCCAGAGAATTAAAACTGGGGTGAATACTTGCAACCCACTGTATAACCTTGTGATGAAATTACATGAAATATATCCACAATCCCTAAACTGTTAGCTAATCTAAATATATCAACATTCAAATTAATAATCTGAAATATCAAACTTTACTTATTTGATTATTTATACTCAATTTTAATGTGACAACTTGCTACACATGGAAATATGTTGTCAAATAAACGTGTTTCTGAGAAATGCAAATAATAAATGAAACATTTCACAGGTGGGACTTTACAATGTGAAGTTCTAGTATAAAATAAAGAAATGAAATTAATAAATAAGAGTAATTTCATTTCATTTCTAAATGTAAGATTAAATTGTGTTTGAAACCTTCAATATTTGGATATTGCATTATTTGGGTTTCCATACAGTCCCTCCTTCTTTCACATCAATTTATTGAAGCTGTTTCATGCAGCAGTACAACTAGGATATTTTATATACAAGTCATTTCTTGCTGGTTAGTGTAGAACTGAACCCAACATTAGTTCTTACAGGCCACATTGTAGTCCTTCAGTTGATATCTACAGAACAGATGTTATATGAGCTCACCATTGACACATTTTCTTCATCCCCCTCAGCGTGGCTCCCATCCCCGGCCCTCTTTGGCATGACCATTGACTCTTCCTGTATCTGGTGGAAGCAAGTGTGTGGAAAGAAGTTTAGCTGTGGTTACTATGACAACAACCTCTTACGAAGCCGGTAAGGAACATTTATCACTCTAAAGGCATATACCGTACAGACAAGGTGCATATATTGTTACATCACATACATTTACAAATCATTTGTCTTCCCCTGCAGGTACTTGGGTTTACAGGTGGGTTATAAATTGATAGGTGTCTGCCTGCTGATAATGCTGGCATGGAAGGAGAAGAATATTAAGGAATACACTCTGGAAAAAAGGCAAGCACTGCTGTGATCAGTTCTGAGACTCTGTTGATCTGTGTCTCATAACTTTGCTGTGATTAAAAAAAAATATTTTGAAGAGGAGTGTGAGGGGAATCCATAATGAAGACGGGTCTACAGTGACCTCAATTTCTGCAGGCCCTGCTTCCCACCTGGAGCCTCACTGTTTAGAGGGAGAATATTTTCCAAAAGGAAGAATGTTTTTGGACACATCTTTGTTTTATAGTAGGAATAACTAAAATACAAGCTTTGCTACTTTCAGATAGGATGCAGCATATGGTGCATTCAATGAGGGAATAGAGTGGAAGAGTGCAAGAGAGACAAATGCTGACACAGACAAATTCTGTTCAGATTTTCCAGTAGTTGTGCAAGCATAAATGTAATAAGGATGTTTCTAGTTATTCTAGCTGCAGATCTGATGGCAGGATGTATCTGTCGAGCTTTCAGATGAAAGCTCTGGAAATTTTTTTATGAATGAGGAGAACAAAGAGACAAGCAGCAGCTAAGAGGGGGTAGGTTCTCATTATTTTAAAAGTTTCTGTTTCCGCTAAGGCCTGGAGTTTGCCACTCCTGGTTTAGAGGCTCACTCAGGAGCTACATTCTAGATAATGACTCCTCCCAACTTCAGAATTAGTAAACTTGTTGGGATATTGTTGACACAAAAACAACAAAGCAAATTACACTCTAACAGAACTTTGAAGTCATCAACTCATTAGGATCAGTGTAATAGAGTGCTGCTTAATTCGTACTCATGCCAAATTGTGCCCCCACATTGTGCCCAGCTATTGCCATTGTGCACAAAGCAATTACTGTTTCATACCCTGGATATCTTGAAACAATGATGTATCAATAATCTGCATTATCACATTTTGTTTATCTTTGCTGCCACCTGAATAAAAACCCCTTCTCCTCCTGCAGCAAAAAGAGAAGCTTCTCAGGTCTACTGCTGGAATAACTAGAAACATAAGTCGTTCAGTCACACTGTGTAAAATCACCCGCAAGGCAAAGTCTCTCAGTAGTGCAAGTGTATTGAAGCAGATGCTGCTTGTGTGAAATGCAGAGAAAGCACAACCTAGCCTGCCTGTGTTTCAGGAAAATATAATGAATTGTCATATTATTTTAGGAGCTTAATGCATTATTAATTATAACTGCATTCCTACATTACTTCTGTCATAAGATCTGGGGCTATTCAGAAAAATATTTGGGCCACAGCCCCAAATGCTGACATTTAACCATGCCATTGATCGTAATAATGATGAAACTAGCAGTCCTTCAATAAATGCATATTGCCCACCGCCTTTCATGCCAAAGACCTTGTCTGATCTGTTAGTGCTTGATCTGTTAGTGCTTGAAGTGTGTGTTGGGGAACAGTCTCAGCTACTACCACAACAAATTTTTGCCCAGTATCTGTAAAATTGCAGTGTGCACAGATGGCACTCTGGACTTTTCTGCACATAAAGTCTTCCATTGAGTTTTGAATGTGTTTGGAAGTAAACTGCAGTGCACACAGCATCCTATGTGAAAGTAGATTTGCTAATTACAGGAAGAACAGGATTGGTAAAATATCTGTTTTAGTAGCACAGGTACTTCCCAAAACTTAACCTGGATTTATAAGACCCAAACTGATGAATAAACATCTACATTTCTTTACATATTAAGTATTCATAGTAGGTAGGAATCTACTTGGGTTTCTGTTTGAAAAGGGAACACCTTCTGTATCTTTTTAACTGTATAGCATAATATTTAAGGTATTATTTTTTAGGTTTTAAATAACTGCATTACTTGTTTTATGTATGATATTATGTAACTCTTATTGCAATGCTCAGATATCAAGCACCTACACTGCTATTCATATTTTTGAATAAAATAAATTAAATGTGCACAATATGCTAACTCCTGAAGTGGTTTTTAAATAAAAATGCTTACAAAAACGTGTTTAATCATTTTTACGTAATCAGCGAATTTAAATGTGCTGCATTGCTACTTGGCATTTTGATCAAGTTCAAATCAGGCTATGAATTTGTGCAATGAAGGTATCTGTTGAAATGTTTTAGAATTGGTCTTTTTAGTGGTTTTACATTTCTTTGGAGCCCTGAAGTCTAATGTTCTTTCGCTGGAGTGTATTTGAGGGCTTGTACAGAACTTAACAAAGGTTTGGGGCTGACAGGATCGAAAATAATAAATACGGACAGATGAATATAGAGGGCCAGAAATCTCTTCTTTGCAAGTATTTGAAATAGGTGTAGTGGATATTATTTAGCTGTTTAAGTTAGCTGATTTACAGAAAACATGACCCAATTGAAGAGTTTTAGGTTAAATAATCAAAAGATTTCTCAAACTCCTTTTAGGTGGTCATTCAATGCACAGTTGCTGATAAATCTAAAATTTGAAGCAGGTCCCATAAAATGGGAAGGTTGTAATGTTTATTTCATGTTTATAAAGCAGATAACTGAAAGTAGGAAATACCTCAAAAAGAAAACTAAGAGTAAAAAATACAGCAGTTCATATTTGTAATCAAACTCAAAGAAATGCCTAAATTAAAGTGGATTTACATAGACACAGGCGTAGCCAAATGTAAACTAGTCAATTTTAAAGATTGTAGTGTGTACTGACACAGCCAGCAAACTGTCTAAATCTAAATGCTGGTGTAGATTCTCAGTCATCCAGGACATGGTAAATCCAAAAAAAGGCTAAAAACAAAAACAACTGGACTTCTATTCTGTTGTTGAAGACGTTTTGCTTCTCATCCGAGGAGCTTTCTCAATTGAGAAAGCTTATTTACTGTGGGGCTTCTTTAGACCCCCTGACTCCAAACAAACAATAACATTACAACATATATTAGAGTATATCTTCTTATTGTACAAGGCCTTAGTCAACAGCGCTTATTTTAAATGAGCTTTGGACAAAAACTTGACTTAAAAGTCTTGAGCAGAATAATGTGTTCACATTGTGCACATTTCAGGAAGCAAGAACGTGACACGCAATTTTAATTTGTGAATTTTAACAAAACTTAACTCTACCTAAAACTGATATTTTATTCACGCTCCAAACATTTTCTTTTAGAGCTTTACTTATCAAGCAAACCCCTAATTTCCGGGCAGTTCTGCCTAAAAAAAAGTCTAGAGTGATTCAGTTAATTGCCTTGAACCCACAGCTCCCATCATCACTGTTTACATTAAATCTGGACTTCCACGTATGACGTCATATTATTATTGTAGCTGTCGTTCATTTAAAAAAAAAAAAAAAAAAAAAAAAATCCCGCGCATGCGCAGCTCCCCCTCCTCCTCTGAAAACTCCCCTCCAGCGTCACTGAGCGGTGCAGCAGCACGAAGAGAGAGACGGAGCGAGAAAGAGAAAGCAGTAACGCCGCCCATTCCGTCGAGCATCTTCAGCAACCAGCACCCAACTCGGGTGGGAGAACACAAGAAGTCCGCTCAGACTGTCCTCCTGTGTCTCCCCCCCTTCCGTCGCTTTTCTCCTCAAAATGTCCGTGGGAAGTGACTTCGGAAACCCCCTGAGGAAATTCAAACTGGTCTTTCTCGGGGAGCAGAGCGGTGAGAGAGGTTTTATTCATTTACAAACTTCGTGCTCGAATGTGTGTGTCAAGTGAACTCGCTGCACCTGCTCGCGAGACTGCAACTTCATGACACTAGCTGGTCTGGAAGAAAGGCGTTTGTTTAGAGTTGAAGGAATTGAACTAAATGACTTCAGTGGTTCATAAATGTGGCTGTTTTTTAGTTTGTGAGCGCGTGGAGGAAATGGGTATTACTTTAATGAAACCGGTAGGACTTCTGAAGCGAACTGTAGCCTCATTAAGTTTATGAAGGACAAATGATGCCAAGATATCCGCCTTGTTACGTGTTTAAGATGGGGATTAGTTCTTAAAACGCGGATTATCCTCCAGTTTTGAACAAATACTGGTTGGTAAGTGTGTCTGTATGTAGGGGTTGTGTCCAGCCTGAGGTGTGCTGCTGCTGTGGATGCTCCACGTTGTCCAGCGTTGAGACACACCCAGGTTGTCAGAGGCGATGAGATCATTTGTGTGGCTGCAGTCTCTGGTATTGTTCCAGGCTGACCAACTTCAGGGCTTCTTGCATCTGCTCTAGAAATGAATCTGTAAATTCATTGGTCTGTCTTCTTTCAAAGCTTTGCACTCCATCCTGAGCTCTTTATGCCCACACCCTCAGACAGTCAGGAGCTTCTCATTTCTCTGAGGCAACTAAATTGTTTTCCACAAGATTACACCAAGCTGGCTGAGACATGGTGTAAATCTCTGGGTTTGTTTTGGCTTCTGACAGGGAAGGTCTGTTTTATGGTCTGTTTCAGAGGTGCTCGGCAACCAAATGAACCGCATTAGTCATGGATGGCTCAGTCCAGTATGATCTCTATTGATCCTACATTATAGCAGGGTGATGTGTTAGAAAACAGCTCTGCTTAGTATCTGAGTAAGAGCAGAGTTTTGTTATCAGACGAGCAAAAAAGAAACAACTGATGGTGTCTTGGGTTTCACTCTTATTATTAGGATGACAAACAGTTGATTCCCAGAAAACTAACTACCCACAACAATCCGTATTTACAGTGGGTGGATTTGAAGTAGTTTGTCACAAATAGGGTACATTTTAGGTTAGATGTTTGTTACAAAAAATAAAAATAAATGAGTTCTGGGGTGACGAGATGGTCATCTGGCACAAATATCTCTCATTTGATAGAAGGAACAGGAAATGATTATAGTAGAGTTCTTAGAATTGATTAAAAACATTTTGATTCAGTTCAAATTAGTGCGTGTTTTGAACCCTGTGAGCACAGAAGAGTAGTGTCAGAACGTCTTGGTTTGTAGATGTTTTGCAGTTTTCTAACTCTTACTTCTCAGGATATTTGATGTCTAAGTTAATGTCCATCTGTTGCAGTTAAGGTGCTGAAATAATAAAAATATGTAAATCTCTTCTGAAATAATATTCAAAGTACAGTTTTGTATGTCAATTTAAATATGGCATCTACCACACAAATTTTACAGAACTGAACTTTTACCACAAGACATATACACTCCCGCCTGTGCTAAAGGGCATTTAAAAAACTATGATATTGCCTTGTATGTTTCTGAATTGTACCATAAATATAAACAGGCATACTTCTAAAAAAGTGTGACACAAAAGCTGAAATGCTCCAGTGTCTTTGGCATTAATGTCCAGCTTTTTTTTTTTTTTTAACAAATAAAGCTAATATAATGTAAGGCTTCCTTAGAGTTTGTCTTTCAATCATTCTAACTGTATTGCAGCGTACTCTGTTTAAAAAACAAAAAATACAATAGTGTGACTTCTTAAAGCATTCTTTGACAGCTGGTGTCTTTGGGGCCCCATGACGCCCATAAGCTCACACTGTCAGGTCTTAGAAGTCACAAATTATTAATAAATAAAGGCGTAGCTCTCCTTGAAGGAATGCACATCACCCTCTGTCTTTAATGCCAGAGTTT
>JAOXNZ010000117.1:22457687-22470056 GCA_028566095.1 Kryptolebias brasiliensis
AGATTATTTTTAAGAAATTTTAAGTTGCAGTAGGAGACCAGGTAAAGTCAAGAAAACTTAAGAAATGCCTTTATTAGTTGGACTCTATACAACTGTGTTTATATTTGTCTTCCAAAGATAGTTCTTTGGATTAATTTGGAGTTTTGTCATTTTTTGGCTCTTTGAAAGGGTAGGAAAACAGTCAGTCAGAGGGTTAACACAAAAACTATCCATACTTGTTTTCTGTTCCAGCCCTTTTAGCACATTGGTTCCACCTTGTTGTGTATAGGGGTGCGCAAAACACACTACCTGCCATTTTACACATGCATGTCTTTGTGGCGTTGTGGCTCTTTTTATCACCTACTCAGAAGTGAAATGGGACAGCTTTAGGAGGTATTGTGTGAAAAGGTGTTTAGATTTTGAGTTTTAGATTCTGGTCTCCAGACTCTGGGATACTGAAGCAACTGTGAAAAACCAGTGCAGAGAGAACATGCAGATAACACTCAGGATGCTCCCAGTAGGCCAGCAGGTTCTGACCCAGAACTGTCAGGCTGTGAGGCAACAGTACTTTTCACCACTATGCAAATGTAAAAAAAAAAAAGAAAAACTAAACAAAACTGCATTGTATTTATTATGAGCTTTAGTTGATCCATCAACACAAAATTGTGTCAGTAAAGCCAGTATTTCATTGGGCTGCGACTGTTGGAGACTAGTTTGCAAATGGCATTTGAAAGGCCCTCTTCATGTTTGTTGGGGTTCTTAATGCCCTCACAAGAGTTATAGAGGATTGCAATCTTGTTGCTTGAATTTTGAGCATATTCAAAAAGATTTATGCAACAAATTTTCTTCTTAAAAAGTCACAGGTGTCTCAAACCCATTTGAACCCATCTCAATTTAGTTTCCATAATCCTAGAGTTGTATTTTGACACCTAATTAATAATAATTCCCTTATCATTTGGACCATAATGCATGCCAATAAATGTGTCTTCATCGTGTCTTGAATAATTTTCAGAGTAGCACACTCCTGGGTACTCCTGGGAATGTGGGTTGTCTTTAGTCTCTCAGCTCAAGGCCTCTGCTGTAATTTCATCTGGATAAATTAGTTTTATAATCTAGTAATTGTCAAAGTTTGTCTTCAGTGGAGTCCTCACAAGTAAGATGTGTGTTTTGTTTGTTTGTTTGTTTGTTTGTTTTGTTTTTTTAAATGGCTTTTTGTAAAGGTCTACAGAAATTAGTCCTGAAGGACCAGAAGGAGCTGTAGAGCCAGCTGAGCAGACAGATGCTGGACAGATAGAATATGAGCACTTCATTAAATAGGCAGATGCTGTTTATTGTACTTCTCTACTCTGTCGTACTGTAATGGCAGCAGTATGAGTTTAGAAAGAAAATAATAAAAAGATGGTTATTTTATTTGTTTAAAGAAAGGTTTCTTTACAAAACTTTGCACAGTACGTCATCCTCTTGTCAGAGTTGTTTACGCTGCCATATTGGGTATTACTGAAATCAACTATACTGGGCATACCATATTATGTGAAGAGCATTTCCAGTTGTATTACGATAACATCAAATTATTACAAAGAATTAGGACAAAGATACCAGATGACGCTAAGATGCCAAAATTACAGCAGTTTGTGAGGACTTATATTTAGTTTCCATTGCTGAACAGAAAACTGCTAAAGACTGAAGCATCACAGGGTTGCTGGACTTCAGTTACCCTGATATATATATATATATATATATATTATCAACCCTAAAATTAGACATTTCATATAAAGTTATTAAAAATAGGGACAGGAAAAACCAGTACCCCTATTGTGTCATTAGCTTACATCATTGTGATCCAAGATTAAGTCCCAGTTTTACCGGTTGACCCAAAACGGGATGTCCCAAGCTGATTTCAAGTACTGAATCGGGGTCTCAATCAAGGCATTTGTAATTGATTGGTGTCAGAGTAGCTTACTAGATTCAGCTCCTGATCTATATTAATGTCCTACTGGCTATAGTTTTACTTCAGCCGTGCTGTAATATGACTACCGTAAATTATTGTCATCTAACATGATAGCATGTCTAGGGCATGGTTGTATTTTAAAATACTAATGATCTAATTTGGGTATTTCTTACCAATTTATTTAGACATTTAAAATCCAAACACTCGGCTGAGTACAGTTGAGTTCATTCAGCTCACTCTTAAAGATAACACAGCTAAACAACACACCTTAGAGGAAACTCTAAAGAAAAAAACAAGTTTCTATGGGACAGCAATAAGTTAAAGAAGATTATAGAATAGAGGACTGAATTTATCTCTCTGGGTGACCAACCCATTGCTGTGGTAAAGAAAACAGGTTTTTACCATTTTTTGGAGTTGTTGGAACCACATTACGTCCTAACCTTCTGATACTACATAACTGACACAGCTGCCATACCTGTATAAAACACTTTGCCATCACCTGCGGGGTATGTTAATAAATATGCCTGCTAACAGCTTTACAATAGACATTTGGAGTTTAGATATTTGCCTGGTGTCACTGCTTAGCCTTACAGCACATTGAGCAGATTCCTCATTTGATTAATAATGTGCTATGCTCTGAGCATAAAGCCCCCTGCTTTATAATCTTTATGCTCTCTGCTATGTGGAACTGGGGAAAATGGCTTTTTTGTTATTTAAAAGAAAGAAAAACTTAAAGAACAACATGAACACAGGTTTGACATCCAAAGATGGCATCATCAGTGGCATACTCTCACTAACGTCACTGAAGTGATGTTGCTGCACATCTATAGGTCTGGAAACAACCTGTTCATTAGTGTCTTGGTCACATTCAGATAGTAGATGATGTTGTTCGGGTATCATAACTTGTTTTTGTTACCATAAATCAAAACTGAAGCTCAGTTTGTCTTAAAATCCTCTGAGTGTGTCTGCATGCTGCCCTCCTTGGCCTCCTATCTTAATGCAGCTTGGTTTTTCCTCCCTGGCTCAGTGACAGATAGCGCTGCAAATGATTTTGCAGTCTTTTCCTGGCTCAACTCCTGAGACCTTTGTGTATTAATTAAAATGCAGAATGCATCAGATCAGTGGGAGTGTTTATGCTGCTGCTCAGTGGGGAGGTAATATTTTCCCAAGGAGGGTAGAAAATTGATATGAACGAGGCCCACAGGAGACACCTGTCCGGATGAGAGGATTTATGAAGTCATGGTTTCCAGGCTTAAATACAGGATCATCTCTTGTTTTTTAGTTTCATGCTTGTCAGGCTTGTACATTTGAGCAGATGCTTCCTTTTGAAGGAAAAGCTGTGTTATATTTAGTGACCGAAGGCCATCAGAAGGATGAAACGGAGCATAGCAGCAGATTTAGTCAGCAGGAGGACGTGAGTAAGGCGAGCCACATTTGCTGTTTCTAAAGCAGCAGCCTTCTATAAAGCAGCCATCCAGCCGAGATAGACGGGGACAGGCATCCTCACTGCCTGGCAGCACATGGTAAAGGGCTCAGAGGTCTCTGGAGGCAGAGTACTTTTGTCAGCTGTGGTCGAGCTGTCAGTCAGGCCCCACCACCAAATGGTGATTGCATTTGTCTGTTCTGCCCAAATATTCGCCTTTCAACTGCTTTTACTCACAAATGCATTTTAACTTTGAGTAAATTTTATTTATTTATTACTTACTCTGGAAAACTTGCATAAAATTGATCACACAAGTTTTTGTTTTCTACCATGAAAATGCAGTAATTAAAGGCCTAACATTCCTTGAAGGAATACATATTACCCACGGCCTTTTATGTCAGAATTTTGGACTAAGATCATCTCATGTTGAGAAATGTTGAGTTGTTTTGATCGTACCTTTTATAAATAATGTTTTGCCTAATCTCATGTTATATCGTGAGGTGCCACGCTCAGAGTTATGAATGACTCTTGGTTACACCACCATATCATAATTTAGCTCAATATTTGTAAAAAGTACTGAGTTATAACCATTTTTGTGCTGGCTAAGGTTGATTAGCTGTGATGGCCATCTTGAATTGGATTGACTCCGAAAATTAATCATTGTAGATGTAGGCTATAGTCAACGATTATTTTATCAAAGTTTGATAAAGTTTAATCTGTGGTTCATGAGATATTTTCCTAACAAAGCAGACTGTATGGATAGTAAATGACTCTCAGCTACAACTGCGCCAAATTTTAGCAAAATATCTGTAAAATTGACTGAGTTTTAGCCATTTTTGCTCATTTTTAACATCAGTTGACCATGGCGGCCATGTTGAATGGGGTTGCGCTAAAAGTTCATTCGTTGTGGATATATAGATAACTTTCTGAGAATTTCATTAAAATTTTTTCAGTGGATAGGATATTTTGCCAACAGACAATGGCGGACGATAACAGCGCTTTCTTAGTATTCTGAAATTAGTCATCTGTTTTAGGCCTAAAACATGTTGTGTTCTTAATGGTTTAGGGTAAAGCTTGGTAAACAATGAATGTAAAATGTCTAAAACTAAAGCTTGATTTCATTGTAAATTCATCAGTTTACCGATGTTTGATAGCAAGAAGTTTTAATATGTTACCTTAGATGTTCTTTCTAATGTTTTTAAGACTTATTACTTATTTAGCTATATGGTTTGGCAATGCTTTGCTTTGTAACTTGACGCTTTTCTTTCCTGCCACAATATCATCAGTTTTGAAACATTTGCTTAATCTGGAGTTAGCCTTATACTAGAAAGAAATCTACCTAATGTGCTTTGTGACTTTAGAAATGTCAACAAAATGGTGTATTTAAGAAGTCAAACTAATAATACTTCATTGTTTTATTGTATTTTTTCTGCTGTCTAAGGAACGAGATGTGATCATAGACAGGTTCACTTTGCCAACCAAAGCAGGCAGTAAACTTTAAATAAAACCCCTTTGTGTTTTTAGAAGCTGGTATCAAACCCAACCCAGCACAGCAAGCAGATACACCAGTTCTGTCTGTGTCTCGAGGTCTGTTGGTTTATCAGCATTCCTGTGAGTTGTAAGACCTTGAAAGTCCTGGTAGGAGCAAAGCAGTTAGACAGATATTTTTCTGTTTACATGAGAGCTGCATTAGTTTGCTTGAGAGGATCAATGGAAATAAAGTAGGATAAATCCTTGACCCCTTTTTCACCAGATGAAAACTGCACTATGACTTAAAAAATCAGCCAGAACATGGATGGTCTTTGTAGAGTGTATTTCAGATATTAAACAGATATTGATCATTAGGCTCCATGTTACCTGTGATGGGTCTTGAGAGTCTTGAGCACGCAGAAAACGTCCGTAGGAAGATTTTGGTGCTTTATTGTTGGAGTGGCCACATATCAGAGTCCTTGGTGTAACATGGTGGTAGTATATTTACAACTTGGGGCCATGAAGCTATGCTCAGCCATCTTTCATTTGCCTTTTGGATTCAACACAAGAATAATTTTTTCTTATTATGGTCAGAATTGCTGGACAAGAAAGGAAGAAAGGTGGATGTGGTTGAGGTTCTGCACCAAGAACATTCAGCAGCATCTTCGCATGCTGCTGAATGTTTTTCCTCCTTCACAACAAGGCTGAAACTGATGGTGGAGGTCCAGAAACCTCCCATATATACTGGAAAATTCCACAGATTGTGACAAGAGTATAGAAACAATGTAGCATAGACGTGCTACCTGAAGCAGGAGTAGTGTTCTAGCATGGCGCGATCATCCTGACGCAGTCTGAGAGAGTTGTCAGGGAATGGTGTAATCATGGGTGTACATGGTAGTTTTGTCATGAATACATACTTCTGATGTATAGAGTTTGGTGAGGGAGCAGGAATATGTCTTACAAAACAAATAAAACAAACGCATTTTAATTTTAAATTAAAATAACTAAATAATTCTACAAGTAAGGCTTTAGAATGAAATTAAATCCAAATGATTTGTTTGTAGGATTGCATCTACAACTCCTAGTGCACAATTAACCCTAAACTCTGGTAAAAGGTCAGATATGACTTAAACTGACTTCTAGCAGAAAGGTAAGACCGAGTGTTACATTTTTAGCCTTATCTGTGGCAGAATGGGCCAAAGATGCATGGTCTCTCCTCTAACGATATACCCCTGTTAAACATTTAATGAGGAACATGAATAATTTCTCATTATCTAATGTCTTCTTGTATAGTTGTCTGTGTGGGATTCTATATTTAAACTAAAACCAGGAGGAACCTAAAACATCTCTTATCATTCCTCAAATACTTCTTTGTAATACTTTAAAAAATGCAGGAACTTTTTTTTTTTTACCTTCAGTATGCAACAAAAAAGGTGATTTATTTTGTAATCTCCTTACTAGTACAGCATTAAAACCATTTTTTATTTGGGTTATTCCTAAGATCAATTGTTTAATGTATCAAATACATATTTAGAATTTTTCAGACTGTATCTAAGCAGTGTTTGCCCTGACTGAGTCTCAACGAAGAGCATAAAAAGACATCCTGTCACTATGCCAGACTCTGAATTAGTCCTGTGTGGTTGTTGGCATCGCCAAGGAAACGAGTGCGTGATCAAGCTGCTGATGCTCAATTCTGTCAAAGTGGGCAGTAGACTTCCTGCTGAGCTGCCTAACAAAGAAACATAGCAAACATGTACCTGCTTGATCAAAGATGTATAAAAATGTATCCCTGTGTATCAATAAAACGTGTCATTTTTAGGAGAATTTATAAGGAGAAGTGCTGAAAGAAAACTGCCTTTTTAGCTTTCTACCTTCTGTATTGGCTTTAACCAGCTGCCATAAAACATCTTTATAAATGCCTTCTCCTCCAACATGCCATATTTTGTTCTCACATACATTGCATAATGTTCAAAAGGACGTTAGGAAGTCTTAAAGGGATAGGTCAGATCTTTTGAAGTGAGGTTTATTCTGACACTAAAGCTGAGCTCACCTGTGACCACCTGTGACGAAACATTTTAGAGCAATAGGTTTTCCACTACAGGTTTTGTTTTTTTCTTGTTTTGTTTATTTTTAAGCAATCTGTGAAGTACAGCAGTGTCAAAGCTTATTTTTATGGCATTATAAAAATAAAATAAACTTGAGTGAAACAAACAGATCTGCAGTTTAACATGGATTTCATGCTTTACATTTGTCAGATCAGCTGATGATATCATAGCTGGCAGAAAAAGCAGAAAGCTGTGGGCTTGGATGTAAAGGAGGAATGTTTCCATCTGCAGCACGATACAATAAGGGAATGATTAGATTGCTGTCGGAATAGAGAAGAGGGTGAGGAAGATGTGAGTCATGATTGCAAACAACCCAGCGAAGTGTAAAAAGCAGTTAAAATCCACAAACTACTTAATGTATTTGATTTGAAGTTTAATATTTGCAATATAATGCCATCAAACTGTCCACCAATTGTATATTATTTATGATAAAGGTCAATGAGGTGTGGCTTATACATCAGCTCTTACTGTATTCAATATAAATATATTTGTAATATATTTAATAATGTTGATCCGTGGATATTTTGTTTTGCTTCCAGGCGACAATTGGAATTGACTTTCTGTCGAAAACGATGTACCTGGAAGATCGAACGGTAAGTTGCAGCTGTTTTGTGTCATGACAGAGATGTAAAACAATAGTTTTGCTTCCAGTACAGCTACAGTTCTTTCTAGCTGTCATTTTGTTCATCTTTACAAAAAGCGTGGTCTGCATTCAGACTGTTCAGCAGTGTTGAGGAACAGCATGTCATCTTTCTTGTGCTGCGTAGGTGGATACAGTGGAGCCTGTCTGCTGCTTTTCTGCTTATCATAAAAAAGTACAACCTTGGAAATGAAGGCTCTTCTATAAATAAAGCATGTTGTGAATCTCTGTATGTGTGTGTTATCAATGCCTGTGTGTGTCTGAAGGGAGCCCATTGTTTCCTGGCTCTCTGACTGTCTGAATCATCTTCCCCTCCTCAGCGTTGTCTCTCTGAACCCCAGGTGAGGTTGCAACTCTGGGACACAGCAGGACAAGAGCGCTTCAGGAGCCTCATCCCCAGTTATATACGGGACTCCACTGTGGCCGTGGTGGTCTACGACATTACGAGTCAGTGCCTATTGCACACACACGTCACGTAAAAAAATATTAAAAGTCAGCTTTGCAGTTTCTACACTTTTAACTTTAGTTACACCCCAAGATGTAAATTACTCCACTTAAGCCATAGCGGTTTGCTAACAAGTTGTCTTATGTAATGAAACTAGCATATTAGTGGTTAATTAAAAACTATAGCTCTTAAGCCTCAAACATTAAGTCATTTTCATTGCTAGGCAACATCTGGAGAAAAAGGAAAATAAGAGCTGAAGGACATGATTGTTTTATAATCATGGAGAGATAGAAAAAAAAAATACTGTACGTAGTTAATTGCAAAAATGTTGATTTTCTAAGGTTTATAGGGACATGATAAAAAATCTTTTTATATTAGTTCTTAATATCAGGTTAATAAGTCAGATAAGCAACTATTGGCATTTGAAGGTTTGTCATTTATTCAACAAAAACAAAGCCAAAATTCCAAAGCAGTGTGTTTTTAAAAAAACAAACTAAAACAAATACTCACTATGACGTACTCCACCTTTAGTACCAATACATTTGAAGTAATTGAAAGCTGTCTGACCATATCAGTCCCTCCTGTCGTTGTGGAGAAATTTGCAGGTTTGCAGATCTTAAATTCCCACCACAGCACTTCATTAGGGTTGACATCTAGCCTTTGTTTGGGCCACTCCAACAACTTGATTTCTCTTTTTCAGTCATCTTGTTATAAGTTTTCAGCTGTGTTTGGGATCATTGTCCTGTTTCATGACCCAGTTTGGTCCAACCTTCAGCTGTCACAGATGGTCTCACATTTGACTCCAGAATCCTTTGGTCTACAGAGGAGTTCATGGTTGACAGAATGACTGCAAGGAGCCCAGGTCCCGTGGCTGCAAATCAAGCCCAAATGATCAGCCCTCCACCTTCATGTTTGACAGTTGCTATGTAGTGTTTGTGCTGATATGCTGTTTGGCATTGACACCAAAAATCTCAATTTTAACCCCATCTGTTCATAGAATCAGTTGTTTGTGTTTTGTTCAGATGTAGTTTTGCAAACAATGAACAGCTGCTTCTCAAAGATCATTGCTGATGTCTTTCCACCTTGACATTGTGTAAACACACACCTGTTTGCTCCAGAGCAGCAAACTGCCTGAACTTCTGCTTTTACAGAGGTGATCACCTGATGATGATCAGTTAATCAATATAACTGATCAGCTGTACTTAACCTCTTGAAATACATCATTACTAAATCTATAGAGTGTATTAAGTGTTTTTAAATCCTGCCTTTGTATTTTGACTTTGTTTTTGCAAAATAGGTAATGATTTGGGCTAATACTGTATATTGTGTAAATTAATTATGTAATTATGTAAATTCCTATAAATGAAAGTGTACTTTGTTTTTACCACAACTGCCATATGCACATTTATACTATTAAAGCTGAACCACTCCCAAATTCCCCCAATAAAGAATTATTTTAGAAAAAAACATGGGTTACTGTCCCACACCTTCTAACCATTTTTGTGTGTTCACTTTGAAAAATACATAGTCTTGTTTCATTTAATTTCTGGTTCAGGAATGTGATTAAAAATCTCAGCCTGCATAAATAATGAACATGTCAAGGTTAACGGGATTTATTAAAATCTTTAACCTGCAAGACAGCTGGGAATTACAGTTTTTGTGATGGATCATTCTAGTACTATGTACATTATTGTGTGTCCATTTCATGATATTGTTCTACAATGTGACAGCAAAATCACGTACAAAATTAAAAACAGTGATATTAAAAAAAAAATAAAATAAAGATCTGCTGAGTAAACATGTAAGCCTAAACAAAAGTTTGCCGGGAAAAGTTATGTTTTCAATTTGTTTTAAAACAAGACACTGTTGTACTGTAGCAGATCCAAGTGCTTGTGACAAAAGGTTTTAGAACAAGAACCATAACAACTGTAGGCATCAAGAGCCTCCTGATAAGAAGACTGACACAATCTAAATGCTATTAAACACATGTCCCTTTTTTGAACAGTTATGCTTGTGAAGATTACTGGTATTGAAGGTTGTACTGTATTAGAGCAGGAATAACAGGACTGGTGTTACTGCACTTCAGCTTTTTTTACTCTGTCCTTTTTCTTTAGACATCAATTCATTCCAGCAGACATCAAAATGGATTGACGATGTGAGGACAGAGAGAGGAAGTGATGTCATCATCATGCTTGTTGGCAATAAAACAGACTTGGCAGACAAGAGGTATGTAGATATAACTCAGCCTTCCTCCTGTCCTCAGCATTTCTTTTTGTGTCTTGATACCATGGCAACCATGAGGCGCAAAGTGTCTGCAGCCACATTCAGCTTAATGTTAGAAGAACAAAGTGTGACAAAGACAAAAGGTTTATTCCACTGGCTCTCTCTACAGAGCAGATTGCTCAGATACCTCAAGACTAAAATAAATGTATGGATTTTATATGAATATTATCTCAGCATTACAAAGAGATGAGAAACTGTGCTACATAATCAAATGTAATGAATTCAGTCAGACTGGTTAACTGAGTAGTTTTATAGTTGTGATATGGGTTGGGCACTCAGCTGATTCTCAGTGGATCATTTCCTCTCAAACCACTTGTTTTGAATTTAGAAAATTAAAGTTTGCTTTAGGGAATTGCTTAATGATTGAATCTCTGGTGACATCTAAGTCATAAAATATTTTATTTTTTAATACATGCAGTTTTTTCTGTGGATGTATGATTTAGGTAGTCATCAAGAATAGTTTAAAATGATTAGAAAGGGAATGCTTTGAGTAAAAGGGTAAGAAATTGCTTGAAGCAGACATGTACAGTGGTGGAAAAGCTGGAGAAAATAAAAGGAGAATTGAACCATAAAACCATTAGTGTTCTGGTGGATAAACATATTGATGGTCCAAGTGTACTAAATGTAGTTTACAGACAAATTTCAGCTATAAATTGAAAACTAAATGAAAGTGACCCCTTTCAATTCACCTCCGAAATTGGAGACAACCCACCGATGACTCTTTGTGTTCTGCAGAGACCTCTACATGTACTCATGTTGTAAATTCTGCTGAAACATTGAACATAAACTGCAGACAGTTTGCATGATTTTCAGATGGTTGCGAAATGCATTTTGCTGTTATATTCTTCACTTTGCACCTTTAATGACAGTGAATGTATAAAATTGTGTTTTAGAAATGTGGTGTTTTTTTTTTATTCATAAAGACTGTACGATGTATACAAAATATATTGTTTTTAGGTTTATTCTTTATAACCTCTCATTAGAATTATATGAACGTTAGAAAACAGGATTGTTCAACTTGCAAAATATGCTGCCATACTGAATGTCATATTTGCCACAAATGATCTATTTGTGTGTGGTAAGTAATTTCATTGTTACAGGCGGTATTAATTTCCCATGTGTGACCAACAATTTACAGCTGAAGGGGAAAATTCCTCAGGTATTTTACTTCGTAAGATGTCAGGAACTGAGGGAAAAGCAGAAAAATGCTGGTGCGTGCATTTTTCTTGGATGCATCTCACTGGATCTGTCAATAAAAGCTCACAGCTGCCATAACAGCAGGCATAAAATATGAGAAAAAGACATGAAAAGCTTTCAGATTGTATAGCAAGTATAGGATTATACATGTATATACAATCAATAGGTTAGACCTATAAAGAACTTCTGTAAAAAATGCAGTGAAGTTATTTTGCAAGAGTTATCCTCTTAAAAAATAGCTTGCAATTTAACTTATTTCATTCAGTCCATGGTTAATTCTTTTTAAACTGCAATTAAACCAGACCTTAATGTGGTCTGGAAGTTAAAGTCCCAGTAAATGTCTTGTGGTAATGAAGTAACTGCTTTTACTGCAATAAGTTCACATCAGCATTTTTTAATAATTAGCTTCTTTAATAACAGGAAATGAGCCTTACTACTGTGCAACCTGTAAAAATGGACAGATTTTTTTTTTTTACCTAAATCAGTGCAGAAAAATTTAAATGGCATTTTTACCCTTTAGGTTTTTGGTGATATGTTTAAACAATTTAATCTTAACCAGACATTTTAAATCTTAATTTGCTTTTTTAAGTTACTGCAAAGGAAATCCTCACTAATTAAAGGAAGCCATGCTAGCACCCACGTTTATGCAAGCATATCTGCCACTTTGGGTGTTAAGTGTGTTCAGCTGCTCCCACCACATTAGACAAGAATTTGGTTAAAACTCCTTTATTTATACTGAAGGAGTAGGAGGCTGCTGACTCCACTGAATTTATAGGCATGTATTGTTTTTCTATGTGCCATCTTAGATTTCACTATAAAGGATTTATTGGTGGCTTTTTTTTTAACCTTTTAAAGAATACCTTTAAAAAAAAGTACAGT
>JAOXNZ010000117.1:22476627-22490854 GCA_028566095.1 Kryptolebias brasiliensis
CTGACTGCCATAAGGTACTGGGATGAGATCCTCAGACCCATTGTGAGACCATATGCTGGTGCAGTGGGCCCTGGGTTGATAAATGGTGTCTTTGTATATATACAGTGTGTGTGTGTGTGTGTGTGTGTGTGTGTGTATGTCTCACCAAAGTCAATACTTTGTAGAGACGACTTTTACAGCAGCAAATCTTTTCAGATTTAACAGCATGAGATTGCCACATCTAACCACTGGAATTTTTGTCCATTCTTCATGCTTGTGTTCAGCAATCTTTAGGTCGAACCAGAGATTCTGTTGGATTGAGGTCTGGATTTTAACTGGGTCATTCAAGGCCATTTAACTGTTTCTCCTTAAACCACTGGTGTTTCTTCAGCAGTGTATTTAGGGTCATTGTCCAGCAAAGAGGTGAACCTCTGTCCCTGTCTCAGATCTCTGGAAGACTCAAACGGGTTTTCTTCAAGAGTTTCTTTGTTCGGTCCCTTCTATCTTTCCTTCAACTCTACCAGTTTCCCAGTCCCTGCTGATGAAAACCATCTCCACAACATGATGCTGCCACCACCGTGCTTCACTGTGGGGATATTATTCTCAGGATGTTGAGGTGTTAGGTTTGTTACAGATGGTGTTGCCCTTGATGGCTAAAATGTTCAACTTCAGTCTCATTTGATCACAGCTCCTTCTTCAGCATGATTAGGGAAGAAGTTCCAGTCTGCTTTGTTTTGTTTTTTTCTTTAAGTGATGTCTTTTTCCTCTCCACTCTTCCACAAAGTCCATTTCTGTGAAGCTTAAAGTGGCTCTATGAACAGATAATCCCATCTTTGCAAAAGAGCTGCCAAGCTCCTCCAGGGAGCCTCTTGGTTGCTTTTCTGATTGATGTCCTCCTTTGTCCGTGTGTGAGTTTTGGTGGACGACCATGTCTTAGCTGTGGTGGCATAATATTTCCATTTACTAATAATAGATTTAATGGTGATGTTCAGGGTTGAGGATTTTTTTTATAACCCAACCTTGATCTGTTCCTCTTCACAACTTTGTCTCTAACCTGTGTAGAGAGTTCCTTGGTCTTCCTGCTATCTCTTGCTTTGTGGTAGCCCTTACAATTTAGAGGTGTTACACTGGTGTTGATTGAGGGCTAGCACATCAAGGGTTTATATACTGAGATCATTAGACAGTTGGATTGTCAGCAGGTGGATCTTATTTAAGTAATTATGTGGCTTCTGAGGATAATGGTTGAAGCTTCAAAGCAGAGTAGGTGAATATGTGTGCATGCACCACTTTTCAAACAAAATTTCCAAATTTAACCTTACTAATCTGGAGCAGTTTTGTGTTGTTCCATTGCTTAAAATCAAACTGAAAATGCATTGAAATTCCAGGTTGTAAAGTAACAAAAAACGGACTATTTTTGCGTCCCACTGAATAAATCTAACATGGAGGGAAACGAACATTTCCTTCAACCAAACACAATTTTTCCACAATTGTAATGGATTCTCAGCTAAAATGGTAAAAACACTGTAAGCCTTATAGGTCTTGAGCTTGTTTCTTATTGAAGTAAATTTATCTGGCACCCTTCAAGTTCATGTCTATGTAAACCAGTGCGCCTCCTGGATGGTTGAATAAAACCTAAAACCACTTCCCTTCCCAGCTTTCTGATAATGGGACCAACATTGCATCATACAGCAATTTCTGTCACTCTCTGAAACCAGCAGTTTCAAACTGGCAGCCACTTAAAGCAATGTTTGGTCTGGTCAGTGGTAGTGTCAGAGCTGGCAAGTGGTTAACTTCTCTGTTACAGCCAGTTTAATCCTCCTGCCTTTCAGCGCAGCCATTCATAGCAGTTTTAAACACATTTGCTCCCTGATGTGTTTGGACAGCACATCAAGCTTGCACCAGCCTCTTTTCTTCTTCTGCACATTCCTGCTGCATTGTAGTGCATTTATAAATGTTTAGAAAGACTTGATGGTTCCTGATACAAAAAGAAGAATAGTCCGATTCAACAACAAGTCTGTCTGTTCCTGAACAGAAGATTATTTAAATCAGCTCGTGTCTGTGGAGTTGGGGAGCAGAGAGGTGTCTGTGTTGTCTGTCAGTGATAGAAGGTGCCTCACTCATCCTGCAGCAGAGCAGACAGAGAAGGCTATTCTTCAGCTTCCTTTAGGACCGTGAACACTAGCAACTGAGTCCCACAGCTGAGCATCGTGCTGTGAAACCAAAATAAAGGTCACAGTTCTGCCTTCAAAGACTGCAGTTTCCCTATTGTTTGTTTGACTGTCATCATCATTCCTCACCCTGACATTGTGCCTGCAAATCTCAGATTTTCAGCGTTCAGTGCTGCTTCTTTTATTTCTGCACAAACAAGAAAATCCAGAATCTTGAACCATGCACGTGTAAAATGTGTTTTCCAGGAACATCCTGGGCTGGAGTTTGTAACACTTGCAGCTGTCTGAGTTTTATGCTTCACATTGAGTCAGCCTTTTTTATTAGTAAAGCTGACCCTTTAGTTTCTACAATTACTGACTTATAAATGATTACTTAGATAATTGTAGTCACTTAAAGGATCTGATGTTTCTTTTTTACATGTACACCTTCCCAATCTGTGCCTGTCAGTCACAGTAACAGGACTTGTCTCTTTTTTTGTGTTTAAATTATGTAATCATAGTGTGAGTTCAGACTTTTATTCTGTCCTTTTAAATTGTATTTCTAAAGCACAAACTCACAGCAAGCGGTCACATCATGGCAGTTTAGCTGGAGATGTAGTCTTCCCGTTTGGGTGGTGATTTTACACATAATTTATTACTGCATTTCCACATAATTAAATTTTTACAGAAACTTTCTGTCCATGTTACACAATAAGTCATCGTAAATTAGAAATAAGGCAATGGCTTAACTGCAACTCTATCCTGCTCTTGATATACAGCTTATAAGCATATGTGTGAAGCATCTTCAACACGTTTGCATTCTGTTTATCTTTTCCAGCTGTTTCGACGTGTGGCAGCTGCTCTGCCAGGGATGGAAAGCATGCAAGAAACAAGCAAAGAAGGGAGTATCTTTTTACAAACATCATGATTTTATACAAACCTAATTTACTGACGCCACGTAAACAGAGTGCAAACCAAACATGTTTATCTTCACAGGATTGCATCATTCACTACTTTCTCTTTCTCCTAAATGAACAGACAGTAAAAATCTGCATGCTGTCAGCTACCTGCCCAATTAAATGTGTTTGCAGTAAACTTTTTGGCTAGCTGTCAGCTCTGATGTCTGACAGGTTCAGCTAGACTCGGTCTGAAGTTGTGTCTGCAGACAGCGGCAGGTTGGCTCATTTAAACCACTGACAGAGTCTAAGTAATCAGCCCTGGGTTAGACTGAATTTCTTCTGCACAAAATGCTCCTGACTTCTGCTGCTGCCACCTCAGGAAGTTGTCAGACACCGCAACAAAGCAAACCTAAACCAGATTGTTTTGTTTGTATTTGGTCCCAGAAAATAGAAATGGCGGTAATGTTTATTTTTCAGACATTTAACTCAGTCGATTTTTAACTGTTTTTGTCTACAGTATGCTCTTTATTGAATAGTCAAGTACATAAAAATGCATGCATTTATTGATATTTCCTAATTTTAGTTTCAAATACCGGAACTGAGACAGATTTGGATCTGATTGTTATTAGTAGCTGTTATGCATTTAATGAAGACATTTAATTTTGACATTACATTTTAAAATAAAACTTTTACACTAAAACACAACAGAAACATGTGAATATCTCCTTGTAGTAATTATAGAAAGCTAAAAGACTTCAAATAAAGTCCTGCAGATTTAAAATACATTTTAAAATAAAGTGAAAGCAAAGGTGGCTTTCTAATCCTTAAAAACTGAGATTTTTGAAAGGTTCACTTCAAAACAAAGGGATGTGACAGGATTCAAACACAGTCCTGAAAAGTCTGAAAAAGTCTGGAGATAACTTCCTGTTTCCATGTCTGGATAAGTCTGGACAAACAAAAGTAGAATATGGCAAGACATTCATGTTTCCAGGCTTTCTTCGCTATTCCATTTTATAAAAGCTGAAAAAATGTGTTTTTTAAATATTTACTACATCAAAAAATTGCACATTTTTATAGCTTTACACACACTGAGGGTTTTTGTTTTTTTATCCCAGAACTAATTATTCCCTGCAACTTTAGGCTCATTTGCTTTTACACTCATCGTTATGTGAATTTAGTTATACTGTATTTAGATAAAATTGACACTCTTGACACTGAAACGTTTTATCTCCTGCTGCCATGAAAGACAAGTGATAATGTAGTTGCTAGCATGTGTCTGTCTTTAAGCAAAATATCTCATGAACTATTCATGAACAGATTTTAATGAAACCCTCAGGAAATGATCACTGGATGTACATCAACATTAACCTTTTAGAGTCAACTTGATTCAACTTGATGAGCAAATGGGTGGGATTAAATGTAAATTTCAGAATGTTGCTGTCTCAGTAGACACTGAGACTGATCCTCAATACCTAATCTGAGCAATAGGAGATCATGTTAGTTTTGTTCAAAACTTTGATTCCTTGTAAGGAATGCTAGTTTCATTTATAGAAGTATTCACACTGTTTACTGTGTTAAAGTCCATCTTGTTTGCTTGGAATGATCCTTGAAAAGTGCTTTGAATGCGATTAAAAAAATATATATAAATATACAGTTAATTTAAGTCAGTTATGATTCTGAATTGGTTTCCAAATGTTAAATACAAGTTGAAATACCAGATGAAATACCAAGGCCTAACTAAGAAGAGACTTTTTATTCATAGTATTTAAAAGCTCTGTCACTCTGCAGTCAGCTGTTTCTACAGGTTAAAGTATTATTTCATACCAGCACTACAGTATTGTGTGGATGTTTGAACGTCTCTGAATGCCGATCATTTGGTGCTGCGACTGCTCCTCCCCTGAGAGCAGCAGTCCTTCATATCCTCCTCAGCTCCTGAGAGTGGAGTGCCATCTCTATGGTAACTGTGGATGAGTTAGAAAATTGCTTTTGGTTTTACCGTGTGCATGCAGTACTGTCATCACTCCTTCAGCGCTGCTCTGTCTCCATGTGTCCTGAGGAACGCAGCAACGTCTCTCTACTTAAAGAGCTGTTTCTGTCGACGATTCAAACTCTCACATAGTTCACTGGCTCAGCTTTTTGTTTACTTTGCTCCTCCAATCATAAACCGAGTAACCTAACAGCCTTTTCAGTTACTGAGATCACCTTTTTTTTTTATCGCTGCAGGCCACCATTATTCCTGGTTATAATTCTAATCTTAACTACAGCCTGCTTCCATTTTATTTCCCCTCCTATATTTTTTCATCTCTGGTGTAATACAACTTAATGGATGTGGGGGCGAGCTGTGTGAGGTGGAGGTGTAGTGATGGATGTGTGGGTTATGACAGTTCCTCAGCAGTGACACTGTCACTCAGAGCAGCAGCTCCCCGTTGTTGTTGCTGTACTGTGAGATGTATTGATCTTTTTTAGGAGAAAAGCACAAACTTAGTGAGTGAATGTGAAAGAACCAGAGAATCATGCATTAGATTCATTTATTTAAATTTAGATGTTCACGTACTGAAAAGCGTCTGGAGGTAGCAACCATCATAATTACTAAACAGTGGATGAGTGTTAGATCTGTGAATTTAAACAGTATGTTTCTTGTTTCCTGTAATTGCTGCTCATAAACTGCAGACAGATGGACACACTATGATGGATGCCCAGGCCCTTATGCCTCCATTCCCGGCACTCTTTCTGAAAACAATCTCCTACCTAATCACTGTGTGTCATTACTGCTGCAGGTCTGCAGACGGGGGGGAGTAAAGAGGGAGCTCGACCCAGATGAAGTGCTGGGATCATCTGTGTTAATGGGAGAAGCAGAAAACAAAATAAATCACACAGAGTCAGGTCAGCCTGAAAAGAACAAAGAAAAGGATTGTGCTGCTGTGAATGTGGTTAAAAAAATAGCTTAAAACTTGTTTATTGTGTTTGTGAAACATGCTGTTGTTTTCAGACCATTGCAGTACTAATTAATGTGTTTTCCTTTGTTTTTAAAGGAACATTTTGGATATTTTGAAGAGGGGTTTTGAGCAAAAGTTAAACAACATCCTACCTGTTGTAGATGGCTCTTTGAGCATCTTTAATTTGGGGGAAAAAACAGGGTTTAAGACCTTGTTCACATAGAAACAGTTTTTACAAAACATTATTTTTCTTTGTTGTTTCTAAAATATGCACAGCACCATTTCTAAAAATGTATTAATCTCCCCAGAAACACCCAAAGTGACCCGAAACACTGTAGTAACTATGCCAGGTGCTGAAATGCTGCCACAAAATTACATCAGAAATAGGAAACCGGGTGCATATTAATCATTCTGGGTACAAACTGTAAACACCAAACCCAAAAGCTTCCCCTTCCCTGTCTACCTGTCGTTTGTTGGGAGTCAAGCATGTGTATTAGCCTTGTCTGCTAACTGAAGTAACAGTTTAAAATAGATATTCAGGATTTTTTCTGCTCTGGAACCCATTTAAAAAAAAAAATAGTCTTGGGGCTCCTAAAGTGCCATTTCCATGTGAACGCAGGGCTGAAGCTATAAAAAAACGTTAGCACAAAAATATTCAAAAAACACTGCTCTGCCTAAAGGTTCAGTTATAGTCGCGCTTTGTAGTGTCGCGCAGACCTGAGCGAGCGGTGTAGGCGTTTATACTGCTTACGTCGGTGCAGTATTAAGACAAGAGTAGTAGACGGGGGGCAGTACACTTCATAACCAGTGGAAATGTGGTTACTCTTGTCACGCCAAATATGGCTGCATGTATTTAGGAGGAAGAACTATTGTGTTTATGGCTGTGATACAGAGAAGATGTTTAAAATTAAACCCTTCAGTTTGACTTTCACTGATTTATTTGCTTTGAATGAAATGTTGAGTACATAAATGACATTATAAGGATAGTTAGCTGTACTGTATTATTGGTTGTGATTCGCCCATCATAGAACCAATATTTCTTCCCTCTGTCGTCTATAAACACTCCTTTTCATCGACTACAGCAGTAATCTCCTTCCATGAGTTTTGAGACATTTGATAATCTTTGTCATCTCTCATAGAGGGATCATATAAATGCTGATTCAGGCAAACCAGCTCCGCTAGAGCACCGAAATCATCTATTTCAAATGGAGCGCAGCGCGCGGTCCACGCCGAGTTACAAAACTTGAGAAGTGCACAACCACTCGACGCGACACCGCGTGGGGCCTTCGCGCAGGGATGGGGACAGCATGATTGCGTCACTGTTGGCGTGCGCACCCTCAGGCGCGCCTGAGTATAAACCTAGTCTCCAAAATTTCATCATGGGTTGTGCATTTACACATTTTCACCTACATCACATAGATTTACAAAGAATTCTGTGGTTACGTGCAAGCGCAGTTAGCAGCAACAGCAGCTAGCTGTAGCATGCCTGGTGCATGCTCTCTGAGGGCACATCCAGCAAGAATATTATAATTCTGCTGGAATAACAGTATGACATAAAACTGATGTAAAGGTTTAAATAATGGTCTTTGCATGAAATTTAGAAAAAAAAAAGAAAAATTTAAGACGGCAAAATCCGATTTGGAAGATGATCCATTCAGACTGAATTGACGAGTTAATTATGACTTGTCCAAGCAGACCCACTTCTAAATTGGATTTTGTCGTCTTAAAACAACTCCAGACTTTAAAATTTCATTGTGGTTCATTCGAACACCATTATTTAAACCTTAAAGGTAAGATATTTAATTGTTTCATATATTTTCCACCTAACCTTATTTTAAAATGTCCCTTTAAAGCTAAAATTTTCCCATCGTTTTTACAGCTTTTTATATTTATATTACATCTAACCCTACAATGCAACAGAAGCAAACAGTGCTGTTTTTTTATTCCAGCATAGGTTCTGTAGATTAACATTAACTCAGTCTAGTGTTTCCAGCCCCAGCTGACAGAGGTATTGTTACAGGGATAGAAGAATAAACAGAGCTAAAAGGAAAGAATAAGTTTAGAAACTTGTGTTCTAATCCTAAATTGTGACAAAATTTCATAACTAAGATTGACGTGCCAAACAGGAAGTTAACAGGATTTATGTAAAAGAAACACAGCTCTGAAATAAAAATGTGAAGCTTCACAAGGGTCTCAGTTGTCATCAGTCACCATTTGGAGTAATTATCTATGCTTAATGCAGCTGTGATGCTTGGAAGTTTGACTATAAATACAAGTGTTAAAAAATAAGATTTAAAAAAGTTAACCTGTAAAATAAAACAGATTATATTTGTCTATATATTCTGATCGCTGTGTAGCTGTACACACCTTCTTTTAACTAAAGAAATACAGAGGTATGAAATGTAGAATCTTATAATGGAAGCAACAGGCGTTAACCCTATGTGTTTTTCTCCTTCTTACCATCCTGTGCAGCTCAGACAGCTGCAGCAGTACTGTATTAATAAACAGCTGGTTTTTATAGGGCTGCACTACATGAGACTGTTTACAGTTTTCATCCTAAATGTGGTGCAATAAAAGATTTAGATCGTGAACCTGCCACATCATTATTTTTACCTTAGAAACTCAGGAAAATAATGATTGTTTTTCTTCCTTCAGTGCCTGTAGAGGTGTAATATGACATAATGTGCATAATGTCCACCTAAGCAGAGCACATTTATTTAAAAATTCATTTTCAGGACCTTTAAAGTTCCCACCTCTTAAGATATCAAAAGTTAACAATCTGTTTTGTCAAACTCTGATGTTTTAAAATACATTTGTGATTTTCTCCCCTCCTGTAATAATTGGCTTAGACTTGTGAGAGCAATGAAATATTCAGAACTGATTTGGTTTGTAGATGTTCGCGGCTGACACGATCTCTCAAATTCTCCAGATGGGAGCCGGTCCACATGGGAACACTCAAGTATGTGCAGTATTTAAACACCCTCCGTAAAATGACATCCTGTCACAATGGCAAGCTACCATACCACATGGAGTAAACACTGGCCCCAGAACAGTTTTGCAGCAACCACAGTGCGAAGCTTCAAGATCATTTCAGAGCCACACTGGGGCTGTTTTTAAAGCTTGTTTGCACACAATATGTAGGCCACAGCTTTTGTAGCCCCATAAAAAAAAAACCTGACGCTGCTGCGCTGCCATATTTACCTGCAGTGTTTCAAACACTCAGTCATGACTTACTTTTGGTGTCACTAAGTAAAAACTTCATTCTTACCATGTGGAATTAAAACATTTCACATTAAAGGCCTAGCACTCCTTGAAAGACTGTGTATGGCCCTCCACCTTTTATGATAGCGTTTTAGACTAATGATGGAGTTGTTGTTTTGGTTAATCTTTGAAAATAACCTTATGTGCGATCTCCTGCAATATTGTGAGACGTCACACTCAGAGTATGTGTTGTGAATGACTCTCAGCTATGACCACACCAAATTTTAGTGATAGTCATTTTAGACATTAGGCCATTTTTGCCTAATGTCAGTTGACTGTGGCAGCCATCTTGAATTGTGTTGGCTCCAAAGGGTAATCGGTTAGAAAGTGCATCTAGTAAATTCATCCAGTGGTTCATGAGATATTTTGGTTACAGACAGACGTGTGCTAAAACATTGACTGCCACCAAAAGGCGAAGGCGGGTGATAAAATTGTCCTGAAAGATCCAATCAGGTTACCACCTGATCTGCTTTGTTTCAAACAAAAACCAGCGGCTTTACTATTTTGAAGCCAGTGTCCAATCCCAGTTAACATCCGGCTTATAATTGAGGGAAGTCTTCCTTGTTCAGCTGAATTATTTATACGTCTTGTCTAGGATGTTTGATAACCAGAACACCTGAAAGAAACTCATTTCAGAGGTGAGACTGAAGCTATGTTTTAGAGGAACAGAATTGAGTTTTTATGGTTTGCAAATAGAGCGGCGCAGTAGATAAGAGCTGTCGCCTCACGGCAAGAAGGTCGTAGGTTCCCCTCCCGCCTTGGAGCATTTTTGTGTGGGTTTACTCCGGGTACTCCGGTTTCCTGCCACAGACCAAAAACATGCATGTTAGGTTTATTGGTAACTAAATTGTCCCTAGGTGTGAGTGAGAGTGTGAATGGTTGTTTGTCTCTGTGTCCCTGTGATGGACTAGCAACCTGTCCAGGGTGTCCCCCGCCTCTCACACAGTGACTGCTGGAGATGGGCACCGGCTCCCCGTGCGACCTGGAAAGGAAAACGCAGGTAAAGAAGATGGATGGTTTGCAAATCAGTGCAGTGGTAGGAGACGGCACCATCTAGTGGAGATAATGCAGTACTACAACTTACTAAAACAGCTTTTCTTGTGTCACGTTTTTAAATTATCTGCATATACTCACTGCTTTGTTTGACGTAAACTGAACTAAATTTAGTTTACAAAACAGGTTAATAAATAAACTGAACTGAATTCATCTCAGTTTGTTTATTTTTCCCTCTTGTTCAGTTCACATGTTCCCCACGTTCCCTCATAGCTTCCTTAACGTTGCTCTCCAGTGATCGACATCAAGTTGGACAAACCGCAGGAGCCCCAGGCCACCGAGGGCGGCTGCTCCTGTTAATGCCCGCCGCCCCCCTGGGAATATCGTCAGCCGCACACCACATGCTTGTTATGTTGCTTCCTGTTGGTTTAACCTGCTGTTGACTTTGCTCGTTGACATCCTGGTTTCCTCACCCAACTCATCGGTTGGAGTTAACTATGTGAAATTGGGAACAAAAAACTGCCAAAAAAAAAAATTAAAAGCTTTACAGCTTGTTAGAGAAAACAACTAACAGAAAAAATATCCCCAAGTTTCATCTGAGTATACATATTTTATGTAGAGCAGAAAGTTCATTTGTTTTTTCTTTTTTTTTCTTTTTGTATATTCAGGAAAATCCCCCTAAAAGTTGTTTTTTGTTTTTTTCTTTGAAGGATGCAAACAAGACCCGACTTCATACTCCACTATATTAAAGTTAATGAGTTGAACTCTCCCAGCCAATCACAGCGTTCCTGCCTGTAGCCCAGCTGCTATCCTTACATTTGTGTTGCAGATGTTGCAGGGCTAACTGAACTGTAATGCATGCCTACTTGTACAGCATCAGTACGGTCTACCTGAGTACACCTGTTAGAAAAACATGTAATTGGTAATATTACACCAGTGATTTGATGCACTGTCCACAGTTTGTTTTTGTTTTTTTTAAACTGGATTTGTATTCTTCGAAGCATCCTTTGTGTGTGTGTGTGTAAACCTGTGCTTTCTGTATAGACAGCGTTCCACTGAGGGCCACTGCCACGTCGCTTCAACCCCACATTGCAGCTCTTTTTTTACTTTGAAGTTTGTCACAGATTTTGTCCATGTGTACAGCTGCTGTCTGCGTGTGTGATTAGTTTTGTGTTTAAGCTGCAACGTACAGTGAGCCGCAAGTGAGCAGAGGAGAGTCAGAACCCTGGCTGTCCCAAAGAAATATGGACACGGTTCCCTGATTGATGACCTGCAGACTGATCAAACAAACCCCCTAAAGGGATATTTTACACAGTTTGAAGTGGGGTTGTGTGTAGAAGTTGTGACCATCCGACCTTGTTGTGGATAGCTCTTTGAACTCCAGTCTTAAAACGACTCCAATATTTAAACCGTTATAGCAGTTCTTGCAAAAATTGTTTCATTCACCTTTGCACTGCCGTCAGTTTCTCAACACCGTTATTTACACAATTGCGCAGTTATCAGCAGCAGGTTGGATATTATTGTTCATAACGTCTATACAAAATACCACTTCAGAATGTTTGAAACATCCCTTTAACCTTGTAAATCTGTTTCATTCTGACTAATTTGCACATGTATGTAGACCTTTCAGGTTCTCATGAAGTTGAGAGAAGCTTCATTATTATTGTACAGTTGCTTAATTCAAAGACACGTCTGATTGTTGTAGAAACTGTTGCAGAACTTGGTTTCAATTTCTGTTTGTAAAGTTTTTTGATTTCATTGTTTTTCACTTGGGTTTGAGCTGACTAATGGTGACGTGCTGGAATGTTGCTTTTTGTTCCCCCTTCAGAGTCGGGAACCACGATGTTTTGATGGTGGAGTCGGTCAGTGTTAAGAACACTACTATGGTTTGTTTCTGGTGAGAACTCGTTATCGCACTTTTCAAGAATGTGTTTTAGATGTAGAGTGATGGGGAAAAAAAACAAACACACAAAAAAAAAATAAAGTTCCATCCCTAGAAAACCTGGAGTACTGTGTCTTAGAGTAGAGGAGAAGATGTAGGAAATGTTCACGCGCCCATGTGAGGAGCACTTTTGTGAAAATCTTTCTACCTTAAAGAGCCAAATGATGATAAACTGAGTCAGATGGTTTAAAAATCAGAGGTGATCTTCACAGGACTGACAAAGACAGGGTAAAGTTTGGTTCTTCCGACATAAAAGGAACAAATAAGAAAAATGCTACCCTGACGTTTCCGAGCCAGAACGTCCTGCTGTCATCACACGTCCTGTAAGGAAAGAACTTTGAGACAAAGAGAGTGTGGCCTAAAATATTTATTCCACTTCCATTGACAGTCATGTTTAAAGCTCGAAGTGTGAAAGAATCCACCTGATGGCCCATTTTAACATTCCATGAAAATGGACCACGGGTCAGGGGGTCTCAGCCATGCCCTGCAGGTGTGTGTGTGTGTGTGTTTACAGTCACCGCTCAGTGCAGCAGACCTGGTTCTTCGTTCACTCTGTGCAGAGCTCTAGCATGTTTCTTTAAACGATTAATAAAGATGTCTTATTACCAAAATCTTGCATGAGGCTTTTTGAATTATATTTTCTGTTTTCTAATCTTTCCTTTGGAAGAATATAAAAAACAATTTGGGTTTTTATTGGTCATTTATAACCCAACAGTTTCCCTGCTGCTTAGATTTTTTTGTTTCCTTTGCTGATGTTTTTATTGATTTGTTTTACAGTGTTGCAGACTTTAGAGCTGTTGCTTAAAATAAAAACCTAATTAGATAAAATATTTATGAAGAAACCCACCGTGACCTGAAACTGTCTAATTTTGCATGTAATCGGTACTAAAGCAATAGTGTCAAGTATTAAATAAGCATCTACATGCAGGGTCATACAGTTTTTTTGGTTTTGTTTTGTTTAATTGATGACTGAATGTAAAACAAACAAACAAACTTTCTTGTGGCCAAGCCTGGATGAACCTGCATATAAGGGCCTCTGGCTGAAAATAGTCCATTGTGCCTACTTATCCACCCATAACAACCACACAATCATTTTGTGAGTGTTTCCTTTTTTAGTGATCTTGTTGAAGGTCACATTAACTTGGACATAAAGCCTAATGTTAGTTGTGTTACTTCTGAAGAAATTAAATGTTAACCTTGTTACTTTAAGGAATATGTTGGTCAATTTGAACTGGGGTGGAAATGTTCTAAACAATTTCTAACCTGTTGTAGATCACTTTGTAGAAATAGTTTAACTTTGACAGCACTGACAAGGTAACAGCTGGTCTAAATGCAGCGAAGACTAAAGTGGTTGCTGTTATAACGACTCCAATCTGCTCATTTTCATTGCTGTTAAAGCAAAAACTGTTTTATAGACCTTTGCCCAACCATCAGTTTTTCATTACATGGTTACGTATAGAGAATTCTGCTATTTTCAAGCACAAGTAGCATCAGCAGCAGCCAGCTTCAGCAATTGCAGCAAAGGCACGTCAACCCAGGCAGCCCAGCAACATCCTTGAGGAACTCAGGCCGGATCTTGTTCGTTCCCAGAGCCCAGCCGCCACGGAGCTTTTTAACCACTGACGGTTTACCAGAATCTTCTCGGAGCCAATCAAGAGTCTCTATTGGATTTTGTGAAGCATCATTTTGCATGTTTGATCTTAAGAGACAACCTGACATACAGCTGAAACCAGACGTTTACATACACTATATAAAAAGACACAAGTACATTTTTGTCACACTGACGTCAAATCAGGATAAAGTTTTCCCATTTTAGGTCAGTTAGGATTTTCAAAATTATTTCTATTTGCCAAATGCCAGAATAATGAGAGATAAAATGTTTTTTAGGCAATTTTTATTACTTTCTTTAAAGTCAAAGGTTTAAATACACTAAGATTACTATACCTTTAGACAATTTGGGACATTTGATGTCTTTGGAAGCTTCTGATGGTTTATTGATAACATCTGAGTTAATTAGAGACACACCTGTGAATGTAATTTAAGGCACACCTGAAACACACTGCTTCCTTG
>JAOXNZ010000117.1:22581632-22594814 GCA_028566095.1 Kryptolebias brasiliensis
CCCCAATGTACAGGCACCAAGATGGGGGGCAACAAGTATGCCCACTCCTGCTCGGCGCCTCTCACCGGGGGCAACTCTAGAGTGAAAGAGTGTCCAATCCCTCTCAAGGAGACTGTTTCCAGAGCCAGAGCCGTGCATTGAGGTGAACCTCTCAACCTCACACACCAGGCTCCTTTTCTACCTGAGGTGACATTCCACGTCCCGAGAGCCAGCTTCTGTAGCCGAAGATCAGACCACCAACATCGCTGCCTTTGGCCACCACTCATCCCACATTGCACCCGACCTCAACATTATTCGTAAATTTAAAATAAACTGCATCTGCAAACATGTTTGCCGATTTTTTTACTAAATTTAGGGCTGCTAGAAACTAGGGTTCATAAAGTCCAGTGTGCAGCTGAATTGATGAATCTTAATATGATTCATTAAAAATACATGAGCAGCAAAAGTCAGTCTTAGATCGCAATACGATGCTATTTAATAAGAGTTTTGATTCAACACACTGAAATTCAATGCAGTATAATGAAGAAATAAAGGAATGATCATCAGTTATTGAGACCAAATAATTACTACCCAATAAAACTAGAAGCAGTCCGAACACAAAACTCCACCAAGGCCATATAGTTATTACAAAAATTTTGGATCCAGATAGTGACTTGGATCACCCCCAAAATTTAATCACTTCTTTTTTGGGACAACCAACATTTCCTGAACATTTCATCAAGATCTGTTAATTGGTAACGTAACTGTGCCGACAGACAAACCAACCAACACTACTGAAAACAACTTCCTTGGGGGAGGTAAAAATGGATGCTCAAAATCAGGTCTTGTTTTAAAATACGGTATAGTTGGACGTTTTTAAGATACAGGTTTGTTTTTGTGTTCTTTTTGTTCATTGTTCTTTGGCTAACTATTTTTTAATGCTAAATCTGTTTGTAAAGGTTTCAAGATACTTTTGAAGGGAAGTAAAATAATTATTTTGTTTTTATTTAATCATGACAATATTGAAAATTGTTAGCTACAACATAAATGGTATAAATCATGTTATTAGGAGGAAAAAAAATCCTAACTCAATTAAAAAGGCTGAACTGTACAATCGGGCTTCTACAAGAAACTGACTGAAATGAGGAAGAACATGCTAAATTAAAAAGACAATGGGTGGCGCATAAATGTAGTGCATCTTATAACTATTTAAAAAAAGGGGGAGTAGCCATACTGTGCCATAAATCTCTATGCTTTGTAGCAGAAAAAGTTCTCAAGGACAAAAGGGGCCACTGGATAACTGTTATAGGCTCGATTGGAGGAACTATCCTAACAATCATGAATGTTTATGCTCCAAATGAGGACAATCTGGGGATTTTTAAAGAGATAGCCCAAACTTTAGCGGGGAATTCAAAAGGAACAATTGTACTGGGTGGGGGGATTTTAATTGTGTTTTAAACCAGTACATAGACAAATTTCCATTTGAACAAAAATATCAACTATCAAAATCAAAGGCACTGAAAAATATGCTAGAGGAGTTGAGGCTTGTTGATATATGGTGTTCAAAAAATCCAAAAGTCAGAGATTACACACACTTCTCAAAAATTCACAAGAGTCACTCTAGAATTGACTTGTTTTGTGTCTCCAAACAAGAGGTTCACATAGTAGTGGACTGTCATATTGATCCCATTGATACTCTTTCAGATAATGGTTCAGTGCTATGTCCTTAAATATGGATCAAGATAAACCTTTAAAACTATGGAGATTAAACATATCACTTTTAAACAGCCCAGAGATGATTCAATATCTAAAAAACTAACTGAATTTTATTGTTTTTTTAAATGTAGACAAGACTTGAAAGACTTCTTAACTTATAAAGCAGAGGGCGCTTTGCGCTTCGCCAACCAAAAATACTATGAACAAGGAAATAAAGCAAGTAGAGTACTGGCATTTCAGTAAAAAAAAAATCACAGGCGAGTCAAATAGTCCAAAAAGTTACTTGCCCAACATCCAAAAATGTGGTATCTCATCCCAGAGAAATAGCAAATGGATTTTCTAAATATTATAAACAATTATATGATTCTTTGCCCATTCCCAAAAAAATGAAATAATTCTTTCAGCAAATTAATCTTACCAAACTCGATGAAAATGAGGTTAATGATTTAGTGGGCACTATTACCAAGGAAGAGATAAAATCTGTTATAGGAAAGCTTAAAAATAATAAATCACCCGAAGTGGACAGGTTTCCAGGGGAATTTTATATGCTTTCAGGCAGAACTCATTCCACTCTTATATAGAGTTTATAATTATGCCTGAAGAGCCAAAGATCCACCAAAAACATGGGCTGAAGCAATCATCTCGGTCATACGCAAAGATGGTAAAGACCCCACACAATGTGCCTCATATAGGCCAATAAGTTTATTGTGCAATGATGTTAAGATTTTAAGTGCTATTATGGCTAAAAGACTACAAACGATTATCAATAAACTCATTAACCCTGATCAGACAGGATTTATACCCAAAAGATTAGGAATAAATAACATTAGATGTACCCTGAATGTAATTTCAACAGGCCAACAAGGTCCACATCTGTCAATGCTTCTCGGCATGGACGCCGAGAAGGCATTTGATCAGGTGGACTGGATGTTCCTGAAGCAAGTCCTAGAAGAAATGGGTTTCGATAAAAGTCTTATTAATTGGTTTGAAGTATTATATTCCAGCCCAACTTCTAGAGAATGTGTAAACGGTTATCTGTCAGAAAGTTTTCCCTTAAAAAGAGGAACGCGCCAAGGATGCTGCTTATCACCAATTTTTTTTGCTACTGGGATAGAACCTTTAGCAGAGTTAATCAGGACGGACCAGTCAAATTTAGGTATATCAGATAAAATTAGGACCCACAAGTTGTCATTGTACGCTGATGACATAATATTGTATATGAGAGCCCCATTATTCTCTATACCAAAAGTTTAAAAATGTTTAAAGGACTTCAGTTTTGTCTCAGGATACCAAGTAAATGAATCAAAATCTGATGAAAACTGAGTAAAGAAACAACATGGTTGACTTTGGAATAAAGTTCAGGCCCTAAATTTTCACTGCAGGCTTTTGCATTTTGTTCAAGTGAAATATGGAATAAGTACAAAATCATAAATACGTGGATGAAATGTACCCAAAAGAATAAGTATTATTAGAAATCCCCTATCTATATCTAGGGCCATGAAAATTTCAGACATCATAGATTTTCTACCAGTGCAACATGATTTAGGGTTCCAAGACTGGGAAGAAAATCTCATTTTTAGTCACCATTTGTTTGAAGGAGTGATTTGAAGTCATTTGGTCAGATTCAGGAGAAGCACGGGTTGATTTCAACTAACTTTTATAGGTTTTAGCAACTGAGAAGTAATATCTGATGTTCTATATAGAATGGTCACTTCTTAAATCACAACCTACTGATTTGGAAATGTTCTTCATAAAGGCTACTAAAGGGAAATGTGATAAGATTGTATCAAATTTATATAAATCTTTGCAGTCAGCTATGTCGGGGGTGCTCCTGGGATAAAGGAGAGGTGGAAACTAGAAATGAACATTAGGACTTATGATCGAGAATGGGAGCTAGTGTGTGAAAACAGACAAACTGACCAACAGTCCAATGTGGAAAGAGTTTTGTTGGAAAGTAAATAAGATATTTCAGAACACAATCTGATTTCTAAATTTGATAAAAGCTAAAACAAACTTGTCCTGGAGAAAACATGGACATGTTGGAGCTCACACACGCATTTTTTTGGATTGCCCAAAGATTAAAAATTTTGGGAAGGAACTAGGAAAGAAATTTCAAATATCTGACACATTTATATTGAATGGAATCCCTTTGCTTTTGTCCTTGGGAGTGCTTGGGACCCTTATACTGATGGCTAAAAAAAAAAGATATTTTGGTATAAACATCTTTGTTAAAAAATAAAAAAAATAACCTTTTTTCCCCCTGGATTTGTTGATTCCCATTACTTGAAGCATTTTCAGTGTCTGATGCCATTTACACTGGCACTGCTGCAGTTCTACTAAACAATATGTCGCTAGAGAAAATACAGCTAAACAGCAGCCAGACGAGAAGTCCACTAAGAAATTGAGTAGGAATCTATTCCTCCTACTCAAACCAAACTACACTTTAACTCGTCATTTTTCATTGTGGATGCCTGTGTGTGGAAACAAACCTGCTACTGACTTTATTAGACAAACTTTAATTGGTACAAAGACTGGACTTAATAAACCAATGCATCTAGATTTAATCCCAAAACTGCATCAGTACACAGCTGCTCTACCAGTACACAGTGCATGTCTGTGAATCAGTACAACTCAGTTCATCTTCACAGCTCTACTAGGAAACTGCCTCGAGATTAAATCCTACATTTTTAATACAAGCACTGTATATTGAGAGCAATATAAAACAAGTACAAGTGAGCACCAACTGGTTTTTTTTTTTTTCAGATTTATTTTGAACAAATTTCTGTATTTGGAACAGAGTAGACGCCTCAGTCTGTGGCCTCCTGTTCTTGAGCCCGGAGGAAGCTGGCTTTCTTCTGGGCGACACGGTCTTTCCTCTGAGCCAGAGAGAGCTTGGCACGGTTCCACCTTCAGTCACAGAACACACAATTATTTTTTGACAATTACAAGAATCAAATCTGCTGAGAGAAAATTAGTTCAAACAGAGCCCAATTCCCACTGAACTGGATATCCACCTCCCTTCAGTTTTAAGCAACCCAGCATCAATCAAAATAAAAACAAAAACATTTCTCACCTCTTCTTTTTGACTTCTTTGGGAGGCTTCTTTTCATGAACAGGGTTTGCACGTATATCAGCATGAGCCTTTTTGTACATTTCCTCCATCTGAAAAAGAAAGACTAAATTAAAATTCCATTCTCAACGCCTGAATTTACACCAGTCTCCTAAAAAATATTATTCAAATAAACATGCAAGACTTTACCCAGTAATAAATATATAGTCCTAAAATCTAAAGGTTTATTAAGCTTCATTTATTTTTGTAACTTCTCAGTCAAGGTGATTTCTTCTGAATACCTGAGTTTGACAATTCACTTGACTTACTTACAAAATATTTCAAAAATTAAACCAAAATGAGGAAATCTTAACCAAACATTTTCAGTCTTCTAGATTTATAGGTCCTGCACTTTTTCAGGTAACGAGAGCAGCAGCTTGTAACAAATTTACCAACACAAACAATGCAGTTAATTGGCAATTTGTGTAGCCAAAGTTAAAAACGGAGATTTGATTTCGAACATAACTCAAAAACACAATCCCCAAAAACAAACAAAAAAAAAAAAAACTTGCCGATTCCGGGGTGACTCCATTCTTGATGAAGCGGGAAAATTGCCTCTTGTAAGCCTCCTCATCCTCCTCCATCAGAAGGCTCATGTACTCGGACACGTTGATGCCCATGATGTGCTTACGGTGGATCTCCGCGTTGAACTCTTTGCTCTCTGTATCATACCCAGGGAAGCGCTTGGTGCTGAAAGAAGGCAAAAGAGAACATTTAATGAAAGTAACTCCAGTAAAAAAGCATTTATTCAAAATTCACAAATCTTTAAAACTTTTAGTCAGAGCTGTTTATACATCCATTTACGTCTTTCTTTTAGTACTGTGCACCAGTATGACCTATATTTTGGTAAAGATCACCAAATGAATAGAAAGTTTTTAATTGGTTTGCAACTAGCTTTTAGCATTGACTCAGCTGGAGGAACACTAATGCTTTTGTATATTTGTTGATTTTGCATTTTGTTCTTTTAACTTTAAAGAACAAAAACGTTTGAAAGATTACTAAGACACTGAACTGGGACCAGCAAACACCCAACCAGTTTTTAGAGGCAGGCCAATGACTGCACCAGTGCAACTTGGTGTGAAGAACATACAGAGAACAGTCCATGGTGAGATCTGACCAGTTATCTTTTTGCTGTGAAGCAGAAGGTCCAAACCAGCTGATTTTTAAATGTCTTTAGTTGAATTGTACAGTTCAAGGTCTGTTGCAGAATTTCAACTGTGATAAAATTCCTTCAATGAATGTTAAGAACTAGAATCAGAGGTTGATTTATCCATAAAAGTTACAAGCATCTAGCAAGAAAAATATGATGCATAACTCACAAGCAGCAGCTCTGGCTTTGCACAAAAATCTGGAATTTGAGAATTGCTGCTATATGCTGTACTCCTACAATTAAGAACTTCTCATTTCATTTTCTCATATAATATCATTTTAAGCTCAAAACAGTTTAGACAGACTTGTTACTGTTTTAACAAAGCAATTTTTGGGGGGTTCTTTGAACATCTGATCAATATATGTGTGCGTGTGAGGTAGTGCGTTTTTTTTATTAGGGTGACAAGATCTCAATCAAGACACACTGGAACAATAGACTTTCTACCACTGTTGACTGTGTCTGAAATACTGATATAAAACTGGGAAAAGGAGGAAAAAACAAAAAACACTTGACAGTTGAAAGATTTCACTTCAAACCTTGTTAACTTCAACACAATGATGTGTTTAAATTAAGTGTCCTCAGCTCTCCCAACAGTCTGACTACAGTCACAATATATACTTAAATCTAAAAGTACTGTGCATGTTTTATTTCCTTAATCTTCAAATGTGGGGAAAACAAAAAAAACTAAACTTGTACTAAAAAGTATCACAGGAGTGGTTATGTGAGCTGCAACTACTTTATTTGATGGTCATTTTCCAGACTTAGTAGGAATCCATTGATATTTTCCTGTTTGAGGTGATTTTGTAGTTTCTACAGAAATATCCAAAAGGTTACTTTATGGGTTGTTTAAATTTAGGCATAGCTAGGCAACAAAAATGGTGTAAGGCAACTTGGACTATACCCATGTTTGCACTGTGACATTAAACAGCCTCTGGTGTAATTCACCTTGCTTTCTTCACATCCACCTCTGATCATACATTAATATTTAAAAAGAATCTGCCCTACTGAGTTGACGTTTGAAAAGCAGACAAAATGTGGGACACCGTCTCAATTTGTAAGATGACAGGACAAAAAAAATTCCATATAAAGATGGACACCTGATTACCTTAAAAAATAAATAAATAAATGATGTCACCCAAGATCCCAACATGACAAAGATGTTTGCTAAAACAGGGCAAACAGTGTCGTGTGTAAATATTGACCATCAATTATGACAACTATGAATATTGCTTTCAGAGAGATATAGACGACTGATTTTACTTGGCCAGTAAAAAAAGTATATCTGCCATTGGCTGTTTTGATTTCTAAAGATGTTTACAGGCCATAGAAAAATTCATATTGGTCGACCCCCAATTGTTATGGGCTTAGATGTACATATATTCTTAGGTAAATGCAACTTAGGATATAGTTTTAAATCCTTTAGTGGCAGACCACAACTTTAAAATCCACTCCTATGATGCACCATGTAGGTTTAATTTTAACATCTATACCAAGTAGCCTGTTAAGCCAGAGGTCCCCAATCCTGGTCCTCGAGGACCACTGTCCTGCATGTTTTAGATGTTTCTCTGCTTTGACACACCTGATTTGAACGACAGAGATTAACAGGCTGCTGCACAACTTGAAGACCTGCTGAAGAGCAGGGAAACAACTAAAACATGGAGGACAGTGGCCCTCCAGGACCAGGATTGAGGACCCCTGTGTTAAGCAAACAGATGTAGAAATACTCGTCAAATTTAGTTAACCATAATATTAGGGAAACTTTAGAAATCACAATTTGATTACAATTTACAGGACTGCAATACAGTTATAAAACTATGTTCAATTCATTTTGATTATCTTGATGCACGCCACCTCCAAGTGACTACTTGGCATTTTTAGAGCAAAATATTTGTGTACTTCCAAATAATTTACTTTCAGTCATATATCTCGCTCAGCCATCTTGTGAAGGTGTCCGTTACATGCACGCCAGGCTTTGCACTTCCACACTTATGAGTTGACCCTTTGTTCCTCATTATGTAAACATTAACAAAATCATTTTTTTTAAATTAGAATTTTATCAGAATCTTTCATGTCTCATGAATCTAAAAATGGATTTTACCCTCGCACTTAGTTAACTTCCCCGTACAAAAAAGACCAGCAGTATTTTTAGCTGATCTTATCTTCACCTACTTGACATCAGGAACTAAGATCAGTATAAATTAAGTTTTTCATCCTAACCAGCTATTGACTTATGGAAAAAACTGTCAGCCTGTTAAAGGAACGAGTCATTTGTAACCTAAAACTGAACGTGATACAGGAGTTTTAGATATAGATACACTCAATAGTAACTGAAAAATAAGGGTACGTTCAAATTGCAGGCAAAATTGGCCCAAATTCAATTTCTTTGCCCATATGCGACCCTGATTTTTGTTATAACAGAATGTGACTTCATCTTTTTAGACTCACCATGCCTTCTATGCCTGAGAATCTACATCAACACCAACGTTGGTATCAGAACATATCGATACTAACATGATGGGATCAATACCTGCTTTGTTTCCCTACTTTAATACATAGCTCCTATTACACAAGTTCAATTCTGCCACAGAGCAGGCAAGAAGTGGCAAGATCAAATGTAAACAGTGGACGAAACAAACACGGCAAATAATTTTGTTGGCTTCGACTGAACAACTTAAGAATTGATGAACATGCTAAAAGGTGTAGCATCCATATTTACTTCCATAAACAGCACGCTGTGTAACGTCACATCTCTGCATGCGGGCAACTTCAGGGCTGTAGACTGCTCACACTATATTTATATAGTATTTAAATTATAATACAAAACGAAGAACCACACAAAACAAGCAGATCTGAGCAAAAAATTAAAAAAATCTGAATTGAGCATTAAGCCTTAGTGTTTATACCGTTTACACTCCCATCCATCCATCCTGCACTACAGCACTTGAAAATTCTCCAGAAAATCATGAGTTACTGTTTTACTTTGTAAAAAATAATCCGAGGTCAACGTATCCAAAGTCTCTCTTTTTTTTTTGTTTAAATTGGCACTATAATTAGTATGCGACTGTAAAACTGACAATATGTCACTGTGGCAACCAGAAAGAGCTCCCTGTAACAAATGTCCCATCCAATCACCAGCACTGTGCCACATCTAAACAATTTAAACTGTCAATATGATCAATTAGTAAAAACAGAAAAATAAATCTCTATGGTCTTTTTTTTTAATTAAGCAAAGATGGTGAGACATGACGCAATTGGTTGAGATACGGATCTAACGCAGTTAAAGGGATTTTTCAATCACATTATTTTAAGTGCCAATTGTTTACCTTCAAGTAAGAATACTTTAACCCAAGTCAATCATTCAAAAACAGCCAAAGAACCACAAGATGTTACTTGCACTGCTCACACTTCATACTTACTGACAACTATCCCTGCCAGCATAAATGTAGGAACTGAACACTTTGTTCCAAATCAGGAAATTGTCCAGACAAAATTATTTACTTTCCTTCATAAATAATACAGTCAATACAGTCAATGTTGTGACAAACAGAATAAAGTACCTTAAAATGATGTTTAGAACATCTGAAGACTGAGTTATGATAAAATGTTAGTGTTTCTAAGTTGTTAAACCAGAGTTCCAATCTTTCCTAAACTGATATTTTTGCTAACGCACAATCTCAGTGACACCCAGGATCACACTTCATCATATTCAAGCAGGTTTGTGTGACAGGTCACCTGTGCGGGATGGACAGGCCTCCATCCACAGCCCCCTTCAGAGCACCAAACACCTTGTTGCCTGTAGTGGTTCTAGCAAGCCCAGCATCCAGGTAGCAGGTGAAAGCGCCTGGCTGACCATCAATGCTCTCCACGTTGAACTCGTCACCTGTCACCTCCACCTGGCCTTCATACACCTTGTCCAGGCCAAACTTGTTCAGAAGCTGTGGACAGAAATCAATTAAAACAAAGTTTCCATTTAGATTTTAGCCACACTACTCAGACTTCTATATTTATGAACAGGTATATACATACTCTGCGGGCCAGCAGCAGACCAGTGCAGTAGGCTGCTGCATAGTTCGTCAGACCCACAGTGATTCCGTATTTTGTTAGCTCGTGTGAGTAGGCGGCACACACAATCATGTCGCCCTCAATCTTTGCATAGGCAATCTGCAACACAACAACCACATGAAATCTTTCAGCTGAATTAAAATTGTGGACAGTCTGCAAGGGTAGTTATGACATTTAAAAAAAAAAAAAAAAACAACTCACTGATTCTAAACAACCGTACCCCCAAATTATAAAAAATTACATACGGTAATTGGGTATGTTGCTTTCACAGCTGGTGGCTAGTTAGCGAAGAACATTCACGAGGGAGTCTTGAAACTCAGTTTCCTCACCTGAGTCGTAAAATTCAAGCAATGTAAAATTGCTTGAATTTTTAACACGTTCAACACTTTTGTGCAACAAGTTTGTTTTTCTCAAAACCGTTGCTAGAGGTTTCTTGAACCCGTCTCAAGAGCCCCAGAGCTTTATTTTGACATCTGCATAGGAGCTCTCCTCTCACAGAGGTCCAGGTCTGCAGACCACATCGATGATAAATATTCATTTTAAAACTGGTCCAAATTTGTTTATTTAAAAAGTGTACTCTGGTAGATTAAACTAGAAATGTGGGGTCAGCTGCCAAAGGTTAAATGATGTGGGCAACAAAATGGTGTGCATGGCCTAGACTAGTTTTCCAAGCTCGCTGGCTGCAAGCACTCAGTTCAGCAAGACTGCAATGGACAATTTGCCTGTTTTCTCACAAATCTGAGTCACTAACTAGTCCCAACAGTTGCAGCCTAGTGAGACACTACCTTAAGGACTAGTTTCTTAAAATCAAACTACTTAGAAGGCTCAAAGATGTATTTAGTTAGATGACCAACCCCTTCTCTTTGTATGAACCCAGATTACAGGATGCTTACCTGGCAGATGATGTCCCTGTTGGTGAAACGGACAATCATACGGTATTTGGGTGTGTTGTACTTGTTCTTATCTTGAACAACCAGGCGCTTGCGAGCAAAGTAGTCAGTCTTTCCCTCTGGAAAAAAAACAAACATTAATTACTCACCATATAACAGTCATGCCTAAAACATGAGATGCTCGTATTATTCTGCTGTGATTGATGTACCTCTCCTCCTCCTGAATTTGACCTGGTACCTCTTGAAGTAGGCCTTGTTCTTCACCACTTTAACAAAACCCTGCAAGGGGGACAGACACTGAGTTAACAAATTGTAAAAACAAAACAACTGACCGAAGCTGGCAGTGTATTTCACGGCGCTCTTGAGTTCATATCTGAAGTGTCACTGTCAGAAAGTAACGCTAAACAAGGCTAATATTAGCATGTGTAGCCAATATTAACCGGAGTAGGTAACATTTCAGCGAAAAGTCCCTTAATAAAGATTTTGGGGAAAAATTAAGATTCGACCTGAGGTATTAAGTCTCTAATCACCCATGAATAAACTGCAATTACGTTATGTGCGGACGTCAGGAAGCAAGAATTCAAGTGAGTAGAGAGTAGGCCACGTTTAGGCATACCCGGGTCGGCTATAGCAAGTATGAATCCATTTTCATCTAAACACCAGCAACATGTTTTCAGCCATTTGACAGCACGCGACAGTACATGCACGCACTGGGTATGCGTGTAGACACATATGACGGTAAATTACAAACCATTTTGCAGTCTTTTAGTCTCCTTAAAAAGGAGCCCGGAGCCAAACACTGGAGCTTGACTCCACTGCACTGGAAAAAGGAAGATTCACGTGCGCATGCTCGCTAAATACAGCTGCGGTGGATTGACCATACTGCCCCCTACCGACCTGGAGCGGTCATTTCACAAACATTATACAGTAGATCTAGGTGTAGCTTTAGTTAATTATTGAACTTTTCAGGCCACGTGTGTTAAGTTTGATTAGCTATATGTGTGTTTCTACCTATCTTTCGTAGATATAAATAGATATAACTCAGTCAATTTTACAAATGTTGAGCTTTAATGTGATGTGGGAGTAGCTGAGAGCCATTCTTGACATATACGCTGAATGTGACGTCTTGCAATATCACTAGAAAAAGCGCAAGATGTTATTGTCAAGATTTGACCAAAACAGCTACAATTTTCATAATTTCAACATAAGATGATCTGAGTCTAAAACCCTAGCATGAAAAGCATTCTTTCGGGGAATGCAAGGGGTTTAATTAATATTCTGTGTGTTTTTGGGTTTACATCTTTACATTTCTTTATGTAAATAAAGTATACAACCCTTATGGTTTTATAAGTTTTTATTTCTAAATTAGTTTATTTGTGCTCGACTTCCTGTTGTTTTGAATCAACCTTTTATTCTGTTTTTGGTATTTTTTTAATTCTTATTTAAGTTCATAAAATTGGTTCCTCTGTTGTCTGTCATATAGACAGTTTTCTTATGAGCACCTGTTACTCATTACTCACCAGCAGCCACTTCAGTAATCACCCTCTCCAATTTATCTTTGGTCTCCTCGGTTCTTTGCCAGATCCTTCTGTTATGGCTGTATGGTCTCTGTTGATATTTTAGTTTTTAGGTTTTTATCATTTTTTTAATCTATTACATTTTTTACACATTCTGCTTCTGACCGTCAGTGTTGGGACTATTTTCCTGAGCTGACAACTCACCACAACAATAAAAATCTTAGTTAAAATGTTAAGAGCAAAAAAAAACAAAAGGTGCAGATTTTGCATTTGTTTTAGTTTTTTCATAACACAGAAATTAAACCAATTACTTCATTATTTAGCAGTCTTTGGACTGCGTTGTGGAAGTTGTAGTTTCTTTTTTTATCTTCTTTCTCTAGTGATTGAACTTTGATGTTTTGGACTAAATTGAACACCACTTAGTCAGTCACTTAGTTGGAAAGAATACAGCTAGGCTGTGCAATCCTTGTAGCAAACCAGAGACAATACATCATGTATTTATGGAGTGTGAAACCTATGAACAAGAAAGGGAACTCCTTAAAGAGGCAATTAAAACATTTAAAATTGAGTTATACAATGGAAAGTTTAGGATTGGTCATAACAAAAGTAAGAGCTTAAATAATATGTTTAATTTAATTAAAAAAAACTTCCATCTCGCCCCATTTCTTCCACATGGGCGATTCCACTTTCACATCAAGTTCAGGTACTCTACCAGTTGCCTGGGAGCAAACTTACTGAAAGGTCAATACAAAACCTATA
>JAOXNZ010000117.1:22627498-22639211 GCA_028566095.1 Kryptolebias brasiliensis
ATCTAATTGATATGTTCCTCAGCCAGCTGCAGTTAACATACAACTCATGTGGAGTTAGGCTGTCTGAAAAGAGGGAGAATTTTTGTTGTTTTGAACTTTGTGTGTTTAAATGGGGAAGTGTTACAACGAGCTAATGAACATGCATGGTGTTATTATGTAATTTAACAGAAGTAGTGGTCAACAGATGGTTCAGCAAGGCTGGGGCATTATTCATAACTGCTGAGGCCTCCACAAAATTGACGTTTTCTTCCTCTTGATTTACAAAGACACCCAGTTTCTGCTGCATGAAAGAAGGAACCTTTAGTATTTTGTGCTTGTCAGCAAAACCTGACTCTTGTGTTCTTGTTTTCCGTATCTTCATATTTCATATAACAAATTAAGAAATACTGTTGTTTAGTATAGTCGAATGTCACAGTAAGGTTTTTCTTGTATAAATTTCATTATGTTTCTGCATTGTGAATGAATTAGTGGGGGTGAAATATAAAGGTGATTAAAGTAATGGTGTGGCCCAGAAAGCAGCTTTTGTTAAAGAGTCAAGATGTGAAATGGTGCATTGTTCTTTTACAGAACAAAGCACAGTTTGTCTTGTTCAACTCTGCTGAGGAGAGAGGGATCCCCGCTGAAGGTCTGTGTGGGTGGACCTCTGCTCCAGATGCTCCCTGGACTGACCAAATACACACACATTACACACACACTCACACGCATATACTGGAAAGCAGGAAAGACCACTGTTCCCTGTCAGCAGAGGAAATTGCTTAATAAGCTTATATCAGCATTAATGCATGGAAACAAATTACTGTTTAAAGTGTCTTATTTACATTAGTAGATTTAACAGTGGAAACTAATAATAAGATACAGACATGAAATGCTGTTTTAAGAAATAAAGATTTTTTTCTTCCTAGGCAAATACATTCCTGTAGTTTATTTTCTTCACATCCAGATGTGAAACATTTAAACTCCCGATTGCTGTATCTGGAATAAACCTGGACTAAACAGTAGTTTTAGAGTTGTGGTTTTTCTGACACTGTCTATCATCGCAATTCAAGATGGTCACCACAGCTAATCAGTATTAATCAACACAATAATGGCTATAACACATACAATTTTACAGATATTGAACTAGTATTTGTTGTGGTAGTAGCTGAGAGTCATCTTGACACATACTCTGAGCACGACATCTCGAGATATCGCTTGATATTGTGCATGTGTTTTTTCAAGATTTGGACAAAATATCTACAGCTGTCATTTTTCAAAATTGGATGATCTTAGTCTACCACTCTGGTGATGTGCATTCTTTCAAGGAATGGTGATTTCTAACGTATAAAACTACTGTTTTTTTCTCTTTAATATTTAATTTATTACTGATTAAAGTGCAGATTTTATTGTCAAATGGCATCACCACATACTCACTCTGCTCCACTCCAGCCCCACAAGCCCAAGACAAACGGTAAAGTATCTGTGATGTTTTTCTGCAGGATCTGGTGAGAAAAGGGATTCCTCACCACTTTCGGGCCATTGTGTGGCAGCTGTTGTGTAATGCCCAAAATATGGCTATCAAAGACCAGTACTCAGAACTCCTGAAGATGACGTCGCCGTGTGAGAAGCTGATACGTAGAGATATCGCTCGCACTTATCCTGAACACGACTTCTTCAAGGAGAAGGACAGTTTGGGCCAAGAAGTGCTCTTCAACGTCATGAAGGTACAACTCTTCTTCTGTCTGAGGAACTTGTTGTTATGCTAATGGACTGATAATTATGTAAACTGATAACACAAACTCATATTAACCAATAGTTTGCTGTGAAAATTCTGCAGCTCGATCTTGAGGTTTGTGTAAATCTAATCATCTTCTTCAGGCCTATTCTCTGGTGGATCGTGAGGTCGGCTACTGTCAGGGGAGTGCCTTTATTGTGGGTTTGCTGCTCATGCAGGTAACATTTCATGCACCACAAATGTTGCAAAAACTCTGCAGTCCCCCTGCTCCTTAGAAATAGTGTTGTGTGACTGAATATTGCTCAATTTTACACATCTTTATTTTTTTCTTCAGATGCCAGAAGAAGAGGCGTTCTGTGTGTTTGTGAAGCTAATGCAGGACTACAGGTTACGAGAGCTCTTCAAACCCAGTATGGCAGAATTAGGACTTTGCATGTACCAGTTTGAAAGCATGATCCAGGTAGGCATGTCATGCTGAGTATCCAACAGATGCTTTGACAAAAACTCGTGTGATGTGAATGTTGCGATGATGTGAATTTCTTCCCTTCACAGGAGCATCTCCCTGAGCTGCATATGCACTTCCAGGCCCAGAGCTTTCATACCTCCATGTATGCCTCCTCATGGTTCCTTACCATCTTCCTCACCTCATTCCCTTTGTCTGTTGCCACGAGGGTCTTTGATATCTTTATGTGTGAGGTTAGTGAAAAGGAGAAAAATAAAAGGCAAGTTATTTTTTCCTATGAAAAAAATAAGACACTGTCTACAAAACAAGACAGCATCTTTCTCTTCGTCATCACCATCATAAAACAAATCTCATGTCATTAATATACAATAGTTTTATGCAATATTTTATGTATTCACTATAAAATGTTCTGCCCCTTTAATGTTTATACGTGAAGCACTTTTATTTTACAAAAAGAACTGTTTCTTTTCTCTGGCTAAAAACACACAAGGAATTTTGCTTTTTAAAATCACTGAAATGCATTCGACTTAGCAAACTTTTAAGCCCATTAATAAAGCATTGAATGATTTGTTGAACTAAAACAGTTTTTGGTGTATTTTTTTTTTTAAATCACCACTTTCTGTGGTTACATCATAAAACATGGAATTTAGAAAAATAAAAACAGAAAAAATGAAATTTAGAAAAAAAGTCTAAATGGGTTGCATAGAGTACTATAACTGTGCCAGTTTACAATGAATCATTATTTTTGCATATCTGTTTCATTAACTGGGCTTGCATTTTACACTTATGTTTATACATTAGATCAGGTATTTTCACAGCTCTAAATTTCCTTGCGTTTGCCTATGATCTAAAAGGGAAATGGGGTAACCATCAAAAGAAAGGTGGTGCATTAGTGCCACCTACTGCAGAAATTAAAACATACAGCCCACTTCTACAAGTAATGTGTTTTATCACCTGGGTTATATTTAATGCTCTGTCTCCTTAAAAACAATAAAAACAATTCACTGCATCCCGAGGTTTATTTTCTTCTCTTATTCACGAGGATCTCTGATTCCAGGGTTTAGAGATTGTTTTCCGTGTTGGACTGGCCATCCTTCAGATGAATCAGGCTGAACTCATCCAGCTTGACATGGAGGGAATGTTACAGGTAAATTGTCATAATGTAACTCGTAGGTGGCTCAGATTTCCGGTGCATCATACACTTTGTATTCAGGGAGTAATCTCCACCGCACCCAGTTAATTGATGTGTCCAACCTGCTTATACCTGTGGACGTGCTAACTCTGAATGCAGTACTCTGAGATCAGGGAGTGATCAACAGAATGCACAGTGGCCTGTCTCTTATCCAACCTCTGTTTCTTTCTTTCTTTTTTCAGCACTTCCAGAAAGTCGTCCCACATCAGTTTGACAGCGAGCCAGATAAGGTCATCCAGACTGCATATCAGGTCAAATACAATGCCAAGAAAATGAAGAAGTAAGCACAGCTCTTTATTTTGTATTACACTTGGGAAATGGAAATGTATTTGACAAGTATTAGTACACGTTAATTTCTTTTTAAGTATCTAAAAAAAGTTGCCATACACTGATGTGTTTCAAGTCCAGAGTGGACACATTTTTTTTATTTTTTTATATAGGTTAGAGAAAGAATACACTACAATCAAAACAAAAGAGATGGAAGAGCAGGTGGAAATAAAGGTTTGTGGGTATAATTCAAATGTTTGTCTGAAATGCCCCAACATCTTTTTACCAATCAGTCATATTATTAGGACCATCCACCTGATAATGAGTAGCAGTCCTGATGTTTTAAGACTCCACTGGACCTTTGAATGTTTACTGTGGTGGTATCTGGCTGAAAGTGGTTCATAGAGTTGCAGCCTTTGTGGGTCAAACACCATGCTGTCTTCCATGCTGTCTTCTTCAAAAAAAATTTGAAAAAAAAAAATACAATAAAATATTGGCAATGTACTCTAATCACGGATGCAGTATATTTATCCAGTCGCCCAACCCTTGTAGACAGCAATATTTAAGTGAGTTTACATGTCAGAGTAACATTCATATGTCCTAGTCATTATATAAACCACTAAACTAAGTAATAATAGTACATTAGTAGTTAATTCATCTCTGATATGTAACCCTAATTGAAAATTATCAGGTAAAAACAAACACAAAATAATTTTGTCTTTCTAATTATGAGGCAAGTGAATGCACCGTGGTTTGAAGTTGGGTGCAGATAAAGATAAAGATGCTGGATGTTCGTTTGTGTGAAGTGGTTTCTCCTGAAAGTTTGGACTGGCTCTAACTTCTGAACAATACGAGCTAAAGCAGTGATTATTTTTCTATAATAAGTCCCCTTTAAAGATTGTTCCCCTGCATAATATGTCCTGCTCTTGTAACAAGGTAGTGTTTTTCATTCCACCGGTCGGTGATCATAATGTGGCCGACTGATGTTTTGTATTTCTGTCTAATGTGTTGCATAAACTCTTTTTCAGAGGTTGCGGACAGAGAACAGGCTTCTCAAACAGAGGATAGACACTCTGGAAAAAGTGAGTGCATCACAACATGCGTTCTTCATCATCAGACAGATGACACACTTCTCCCTTCTCATCAGTTTCGGCTTAATCCATCCAGCTTTATATGTCTATACATCATGCATGCCGCCTGATGATGGAGGCTTTTCTTCCACTAACTGGGCTGTTAGATGTACAGTTTTTATGGTAACTTGTCAATAAGCTGAACTTTCTGATTTGTCATTCAGATCAAGAAAAAAGTAAATTTTCATTTCAGGTTGTGATGGTGACTGTATTAAAATCTGAAAGTCCTCAGGCATTACTAACTGAAGCAGACACTGTAACAAGCTTGTCTGGAATGTGAATGAAGCTGCTTGATGTTGAAGGCGTCCCAAAGCACTGCATGTCAGGTTGCACTGTTTGTATGGTTCTTTATCGTAATGTCACTGAATGGGCACCAGTGTTATGCACGAGGTCGGCTGTGGTTAGTGACGATGTCTGCTGGACTGCGTTTGCAACACTCTGACCTAAATGACTCTAAAAGCACGAGGCTGCTGCTCGCTGACATGTCTTTGTCACATAACCCAGGAGTTTGTTCTTTAACTCAACACTAACTAAACTTGTTTAAAACAAAAAAACAGAAAAAATCTTGAATACATTTTATTAAAGCCGAGAGCTTCTGCACATCTTTTGGATCTTTAGCTGCTCTTTTTTGTAACATTTATCCCTCTCCGCTTTAACCTTTTTTTTTGTTGCTGTCTGTCTGAATTCTTTGACTTAGCACCACTGCTCATTTCTTTACTTTGTCACCAGCTTATTTGAACCTTTTTCACCAAACCAGCATGCAATGTTCTTTTTTTCCTACATCATTGTAAATCATTGTTTCTGAAGGAAAAATCAACATTGCATTGCTTCGTTGAAACAATCGCTTGTTTTTTGTGTGTGCTTTTAACTGTCCTTTGGATTGTCTCTCTCTCTGCTGTCTCTGTTCATATTTCTGTTTTGTAGGAAAGTGCTTCCTTGGCAGATAGATTGATTCAGGTATATTCATCATTTTCTCCTTACCTTTATAACTTGCAACTTTCATTTTCTTTCCTACGGTTTCTTTTTTTGCATTGCATGCTTATGATCAGTACAATTATGAACAGTAATGATGCAAAATCTAGTGATTCTAAGAAATACACCAGATTATAAAAATTGATAACATTACTTAAGTGCTAGGAATGTCACAATTTGGACAAAATAAGAATCACAAATTATGTCTGAGTACTCAAAAATAACATAAATTACAGTTGCTTAAGTTAAAACAAGCATGTCATGTTAGAAAACCCATTCCTACTTTTGTGATTTGCCCACCCATTCCGCCTTTTCGTTCTACTTCTTCTCGTGCTTACTCCACTCCTCCTCGGTTGCTTATGTCCAAAGGGACAAGTGACTCGAGCTCAAGAGGCGGAGGAAAACTACCTGGTCAAGCGGGAGCTGGCCACTGTGAAACAGCAGTGCGAGGAGGCCAGTGCTCAGCTGGAGCAGGCCAAGAAAACCATCAGGCAGCTTCAGCAGCAGCAGCCACAAGCGGTAAGAAGGGTAACAGATAACCTCGCCGGCAGGAAGTAGTGTCTCAGGTCTTGTGGAACGTAGGACAGGATTTGTGTCATTAAGACTGGGATGCTGCCCAGGTCTGTCTGTACATTGCTTCATTTCAGATTGTTGAATATGCAAGAGTTGGAAGTTGTTTACTGCATATCTAATAAGCTCTGTTAAAGTACAATCCCAATTCCAAAAATGTAGGGATGTTGTGTAAAATGTAAATAAAAATAGATTGCAATGAATTACAAATCTCATAAATCCATACTTTATTCACAATGGATCATATCAACGTTTAAACTAAGAAATTGTACCATTTTTTTTTTTTTAAAAAAGGTAATTTTCAATTTGATGGCAGCAACACATCTCAAACAAGCTGGGACAGGAGCAACAATATGCTGTAAAAGTAAGCGATATGAAGAAGAAACAATTTGCAACAAATCAGGTTAAGTGGCAACAGGTCAGTAAGAAGAAGTAAAGATGGGCAAGGGGTTCACCAATCTGTGAAAAAAATGTATGTAAAAGTAGTGGAACAATTTCAGAATAATATTCCTCAATTGAAGATTCATAAGATTTTGATTATCCTATTATCATCAGTTCATATCAAAACTTTTCAAGAATTTGGAGAAATCTCTGAGCTCAAAGGACAAGGCTGTAAGTCAATATTAGATGCCCGTGATCTTCAGGTTGTCAGGCAGCTTTACATTAAAAATGGGTCTGATTTTGTTATGAGCATCACCGTATGAGCTCAGGAACACTTCCACAAATCATTGTCTGTAAACACGGTTCACTGTGGCATCCACAAATGATGGCTAAAGCTCTATCATGCAAAGAAGAAGCCAGATGTGAACACCATCCGTTTACTGTGTTTGATTGTGAATATAAAATATAGGTGTGAGGTTTGTAAATTATTGCATTAAGCTTTTATTTGCATTTTACACAAAATCCTAACTTTTTTGGAAGTGGGTTGTAATATAAGTTTTGTTTTTTTGGTTTTTTTTAAATGGTCACCAGTCTTCCAAGGCCAATGAAGACTACTTGGATTTCTGCACAGTGTTAATTGTATACATTGTGTGCACAATAATAAAACAAGACAAATTATTTTTAAATATGTTTATTTAATTTTCTCTGGAGTTTCTTTTTTTGATTACCTTTTGATCTTAGCTTTTCCTTATAATTTTTCCACACCCAAAGGTATGTTTGTAGAGCATAGAGAGAGGGAAGCATGTGTCGGAGTTCTACCATCGCCATTTATCTTGTGGATCACAAGCTTTGTACAATAATCATTCAGCTTTGTTTCTGCTTGTACTTTAGTGATGTGAATCACTGACTCCAGTTCACCCATTTTTTATTGTAGGAGGCTGTTAATTTTAAAGCTTATTTGGGTTTGGCTTGTGCCTCTTCCTTCACCTCTGATGGCTGCTACACTAAAATGAAAGGTTTTGATGGTTAAAGCGTTAAAACATGTTTCTGTTTTTGAAGTTTGATTTAAGTATTAACAAGAGTTCTTTCAATAGAATTACTTTCACTTTTGCTTCATTTTGGCTATCAATGCGTTGCACAGCAGTTTTTAATGACTATTCAAATCAATACCGTTTCTGTTTTCAAATACTTATGATACAGTAACATATTAGCACCCAACTCTAGCACAAACTATAACTTGACATTTCAAGTTATGATGACTTAGAGTAACTTTTCTCCATCCCCAACACATATGATTGCCAGCAACAAAATCCAAGCTGTTGCGGAACAGGGCTTTGCTTTTCTCACTTGGCTCTTTGGTTTTGGTGAAGATTTGTTTTGGCATGCATGAATTGATATTGGGACACAAAGTAACATACAGCACTACCACATTTACTTCCTGTATTCTCAGAAATGCCCTCATGAATATGTAAGCAGATGTCTCTCTGGCAAGGGGGGGATTTCACACATGTCCTCCTGTTCTCAGAATCTTCTCTGCATATCTGTTAACAGCCTTAATTATTCATGGTTGGATTGCAGATGATAATGCAGTTTCATGGCCATGTTTTACATAATTTGCTGTCTTGTTGAACAATGAGTGTGAATAAATTATTTAGGAGATAGTACAAGGTAAAAAGGTGAATGTAAAGAGGCATTGAGAGTATATATTGAATTATTTTAATAGACTGGATTTATTTTAGTTGTATTGCTTAGATTATCAAAGTTTGGACATTTTGTTTGCACTGATATTGATGTTGACAGCTATGCTTTGCTTCTTCTGCTTACTGTCATTTGTTTTGGTTGCAGAAGGGACCCCCTCGGTTCTCTGAGGAGTCCGTCCTACAGCTGGAGCGAGAGCTTGTACAGGCCCGATTGAAGGAGGCAGAGTCCCAGTGTGCCCTCAAGGAAATGCAAGATAAGATCCTTGATATGGAGAAGGTAAGGTGCCACACGTGCACTGGTGCTGTACCGTTTAACTCTTATCCAGTACACATTAATTGAGTGATGTTGCTGTACTTTATAATCCAATTTTTATCTTGTACACCTTCTTTAGAGGAACTCTTCACTACCTGATGACACTAATGTGGCACGATTGCAAGAGGAGCTGATCGGTGTGAAGCTGAGAGAAGCTGAGGCTCTGACTGGATTGAAGGAGCTGAGACAGCAAGTCAGAGATCTGGAAGAGCACTGGCAGGTGAGCCACATTGTTTGACACTGTTTGATCAGATGGATGATCAAACAGTTCACATAAAATAAGCTGCAAATGGTGCACGCAAAAGACCACACTACACAGCTTTGTTTTTCAAGTTGTGATAAAAAAGGACTGACTCCTAAAACGACTCTGTAGCGCCACCTGGCTCGCACTTCTGGTCGCTGGAAGGACAGCTCCAAGAAGAACACCTTGAGTGAGCTTCAGGACGAGCTGATGAGCGTGAGGCTGCGTGAAGCAGAGGCCCAGGCAGAGTTGAGAGAAACACGGCAGAGGATGCTGGAGCTGGAGACACAGGTCAGAGGTCACATCATTATAGCCCACAGGCGAAAGCCATAATGTTTTTGCCCATGTTTGTGTGTCTGTCGTGTGAGCAAAATATCTGATGAACCAGTGTATAGATTTTATTAATACTGTCGGAAAGTAATTATTGGATGTACATTTAAAACTAATTTACTTTTGGAGTCAACCTCAGTCAGGCTGACACAGCTAAGCAACCTTAGTAAACACAAAAATGGCTATAAGTCAGTCGGTTTTACAGACTGTGAGCTAAATTTGTTGTGGGAGGAGCTTAAAGTCATCCTCAACGCATACTTCAAATTCTAACAGATTATGTTAAGATCATACATAACATTAATTTCCAAGTTTGACCACAGCAGTTATAACTCCATCCTGTCTTATTGTAAGATGATCTTAGTTTAAAACTCTGGCATGAAAGGCAGTTGGCGATATGCATTTCTTTAAGGAATGTTAGGCCTTTAATTTTATCAACAAGCGTTTTATCCTTTATGTTGTCTTGTATTTTCACTTTCTTCTTATCTTTTCTGACTTGCAATCTACTTTAAGTGAACTCAAAAAAATTAATGTTTGCTGTAGTGTTGGCTTAGCAGAGAAGTCACTACTTGTAATGTTATGAAGAAGCCTTTAGAGGGAGTCAGTTGTTTTTTACAGCTCAGGATGTTATCTGACATGGCACTTGCACCCTCACAATCCAGTGTTTGAAAAGTTTGAAAGTAAAATTAACTGTTTTTTTTTATTATTATGTGCCACTTCAGAATCAGATTCACAATAACCAGCTGCGGCGAGCGGAACAGGATAGTTGCTGTGTCCAAAAGCGTGTGCAGACTCTGACAGTGCAAAACAAAGATCTGCAGGTGCAGTTACAAGAGATCAAGCGGAGACAAGCTGAGATTGAGTGCAAGGTACAAACTCATCTACAACACTGCCTCTGCAGGGACAAACCGCTGCAGCTCAGTTATGGCATAATCTGTGAAGTACAACCTGAGAAATTATGTTGTTTTCTGCAGAGTAAGGAAGAGGTGATGGCAGTGAGGCTGAGAGAAGCTGACAACATTGCTGCTATGGCTGAGCTCCAGCAACAGATCTCAGAGCTGGAGATTCAGGTAAAGTCCCGGCTCAAACTGCTGAGTTCCTCAACTCCCTCACAAACCACAATATATGTATGTCAACTTTATTCAGCCACAGAGGGAAATATCTCTCGCAGCAAAGTTTATTAGTGTCTAAGATGAGTTACATTCTTATTTTTGTTTAGAAGGGATAGAGTCTAGCCTTTGTTTCTGAATATAACCCTTTGCTGCAGCTTTTCATCTTTTTCTCTTATTTAAAAAAGGGATGAACTGGGCTTGGGCAATAGGCTAAAAATTTTCAACTGGTCATCATCAATCCAATAAACTTCAACTGGCGGTATATCACATGTGTGTCATTAAGCATGGTTTGTTTGTTTGTTTATTTATTTATTTTTTTAGGGGAGGGATGGACCAGGCAATTTCTGTTCTCCATACAACTGTGGAAGTAAGGGGTTTGTGGCTAAAAGGAAAAAAAAAAACTGATTTAAGATTACTTTGGTTCTAAGACAAGGAATTAATAAAAATGTTTGAAAAGAAATGAACCATTTCTGTGCAGCCGGCTTTGGGGGGATATTAAAAGCTTTAGACAGATTTATCATGCTGAGAACGGACATGTGGTTAACTTCTAATCTGATGTTCTTATTGCCAAAACAAGCAATATTTTTGGAAGTTGAAAGACTGCAAAAAAAATGTCTTTAAACAGCTTATTTTCCAAATTAACCACAGTTGCAGCTCACGCACAGAGGAGATAATTGTGAATAAGCACCAATCAAGTAAACTGGGGTGTAAAACAATAACGCCTCTCCATACAAGGGTGTGTCAGGACGCACTGCCAGAAATCAGGGACAAGAGCGCTGCAGGAGGCAGGAGGAAGCTGCTACAGGCAGCTGTTACAGATGACTGTAATATAATTAAAACAAGTAAATTTGTTTAATTCATCAGCCTGTGTTTAACAGCTGATGGTTGATTGTGAAACAGCCGTCATGAAGTGACAAGGTTAAAATTAATTGTCTGTGAGGACAAACTCTGTCTCTTGGAGGTATGTCCTAAAAAGTACAGGGAGGTGGCCATTTTGGGTCAAAGGGCAAATTTTGGCCATTTTTTCACTTTTGCTCACATCGAACTTTAACAAACTCCTCCTAGGGCTTTCGAGCTACCGACTTCATCTTTGGTCAGTATGCAGTTACGGGATGGGGGAGTAAAAGTTATCAAAATCATGAGTTTGTGAGCATGTTGAGGGGCGGTGGCCAAGCCCCGAACTTGACGTACTTTCCGATGCAAACGAAACGCTATAACTTCGACACAGAAAGGTCAATTTGCACCAAACTTGGTACAAGTCATCCATGTTGAATGCCCGACCATCCTGTATGGTCAGATGCTGACGTCATCTAAGCCCCGCCCTCTCAGAACAG
>JAOXNZ010000117.1:22681644-22692318 GCA_028566095.1 Kryptolebias brasiliensis
ACACACACAAAAAAACAAGAATACATCAAATTCTTTTATCTCCCCTTATTAGTCAGGAGTTATCCCAGGCTCAGTTTTCATTGTTTAGTTCTAAGACACTTGTTTAAACCATCTCCTATAAATAAATAATTAAAAACTTTAGACCAATCAAAATTGTTGTTAAATGTTAACCAAGATTGTGTCCAAGATAATTCCTGTGACTGGCTGCAAAACTTTAAGGCGATATGAAGCTCCAACCTTATTTGGTCTATTTTACGTGGTGTCCCCGAGTAGCTACATGTGACTTTATAAAAGCTCAGAACCTTTTATCCCCCTGTCTGTATGTATCCTTGAAATGTTGACAGGATTTAATTCACACTTCCTGACCAGACAAACAGCACCCTCCTGAGTTGGAGAGTAGTCACTGCTTTCACCGGCCCAGCAGAGGCTTTGTGCTGAAAAACAAAAATCAAACACTATTATCATGTTTTATTATATTTTCTGTTTTAACCTGACCTTTCTTTTTGTTTTGACTGTGTTTCTGTGTGTGTGTGCGTGTGTTTGTTTGTCTGTACCATTAGCAAAATGTCTCATGAATCATTAGTAATCTTTAGGTTGATATCTACAAGTGATTGAATTTTGAAGTCAACCTGATTCAAGATGACCGCCAGAATGACTTGTTCTTAGCAAACACAAAAATGGCACCTCAGTGAATTTTACAGATATTAAGCTAAAATTGGGTGTGGTAGTAGCTGAGAGTCATTCACAAAACATACTCCTTGTGTTAACAGATTGAGCAAAATATCACATGAGACTGCACATAATGTTATTTTCAAGGTTTGATCAAAAAGGCTAAACCTCCATATGTTAAGAAACTGTATGCATTCTTTTGATTTGATGCAAAAAGCTTGAACACACACTCATCATAGATGTTATTTACTTTAGTATTTCCTGTAGTAACGGTGTCAAAACAAAACCTCATCAGCCAGCAATTAGGAACAACAGGATCCTGGACAAACATGGAGTGAGGGGCAGTGTGTGTTCTGTATCTGTGGCTTTTCTCTAATGCTTTCATCACACAGCAATACAGAGAGCAAAGCTGAAAGGCAGATGTTCACCAAATCCAACCGTTCAAACACACTTCTATTCAATAAAAATCAGGGCCTGAGCTGCTGCTGTCAGGATAAAGCAGGAAGTCAGTGATTGTCCTTCTATCAGGTGACACAAGGACAAAAAATACAAAGAGAATCCAAACCTTTGAAGCCTTTGTGTTTACTCAGAGGAGTAATATGGTGTCATTAATCAGCAGTGGAGCAGCTGTTAATCCTCATGCGTCTGTCTACAAAAGACTTTTCTGATTAATTATATAGAAAAGTCTGAAGCACCACCTCTGTTTGAAAACAATAACCTACAATAACTGTAAAGTTACAATTATGCAATTTCAATTAAATGCCTAGCATTTCTTGAGGTAATGCATATCACCCACTGACTTTCATTTCAAAGTTTTAGACTAAGATCATCTTATGTTGAGAAATGACGGAGCAGTTTTGGTCAAACCTTGAAAATAATGTTATGCACAATCTCATGCAATATCACAAGATCACATCCTCAGAGCACAAGTTGCAAATGACTCTCAGCTACCATCCTATTAAATTTTAGCTCAATATCTCTAAATCTAATTCAGTTATAGCCATTTTTGTGTTTGCTAAGGTTGATTAGCTGTGACAGCAATCTTAAACTAGATTGACTTAAAAAATTAATCAATTGTGGGTGTACATTTAATGATTACTTTCTGAATGTTTCAATAAAATCTGTCTAGTGGTTCGTGAGATATTTTCCTAACAGACAAGCAGGGTTGACTCCATCAATTATTGCTAAGGTTTTAAGCAAAGAGCTCACACATTGTGTAACACTTGAAGTAAGTGTTGTGCATGACTCTCAGCTGATACCACACTAATTTTTAGCTCAATATCTTTAGAATTGACTGAGTTATAGCCATTTTGTGTTTGCTAAGGGCAGTTTGCTGTGGCAGCCATCTTAAATTGGGTTGACTCCAAACATTAATCAGTTGTAGATGTACAGCAGAATATGAACATGAACAAGAAGTCTTATATCCTCTCTTCCACCACATAAAACTAAACAAACTGTTCAGTAGCTGAGAATAGATAAGAGGAAACAAAGTTTCACTAATTTACAACATATTCACATTTAACATTTGTGGTTTAATATATTTACGTCTGCATCGATTTCTTTCCCCTTAGATGGTGACAATTTCTGCACTATTTATTTTACATGAATGAGGAGTGGATAGCGCCAGACAGCTCCACACTGTCTGACCACACAGAACTGTTCTGGTTTAATCCTCTTAGGTGTGAAGCACAAAGGCAGATAAGAGGTTTATGTTGGTGTTCTTTACAGCGTGAATCTCTTTCGCTCCCTGGAGACACCAGGAGAGCTCCACATTTGGTCATTTTGATATTGGCGACCACATCTATTGTGTTGTGATACAAGAAGACATATTGATAATAGGATTGTCTGTAAGGGCTAATGATGAATGAAGGGAAGGTGAATGAATTAATCCAAAGATGGGTAAGTCAACCATATTTCATCAGTATAACAAAACGGAGCACATGGAAATATAATCACAATCCATTGGGGTAGGAATCGTATGTGATGGGGGGTTATTTTTTATTTTAAATAAAGCCTGTTTTGACAAAATAGCTGCTAGATTGAAAGCAATAACTGAGGCTTGCATAGTGATAGCTCAACTTACATTGTTGCTTATTAAAGGGACAGTCTGTTCATTTTAGAATTGCAGTTTTGTCTTATAATTGTCAATAATTAGTACCCTATAAGCCAGTTTTCTCTCAAATCCCTTGATAATGCAGGGTGCACAGACCCAAGCTACCTGTCAAGATCTTAATCTTTTGGTTATTTTGTGGTTGCTTTTTGTGTTTTTAAGTTCATTGCTCTTGTTTATTCTTTGTGATGTTTACTTTCTGTATTTTCCTTGTGTTCAGTCATTCCCCAGTGTTTCATTGTACTTTTCCACAGTCTGCCTCTGCCCCTCAGTCCTGCTCACACCTGTTGCCTTTCTTATTATTCTCAGCTGCAGCCACTTACCTCCTCAGTCCCAGCCTTTTTATTCCCTCAGTCTTCAATCACCTGCAGTCTGGCATTGTGGCTTCATGCCTTGTCTGGTTTCCCCTCTGTGATCTTTGAGCTTTATTTTGTTTACGTTGTATATTTTGGTGCCACATCAGGTCCTTGTTTTGATTATTACATTTCTTAAGTTTTTATTTGAGCTCTTTTTTGTCAGTCTGCATCCTTTCCTTCCACAAACCGTGACACTACCATTGACTTCCATTACATCTGACCTCAGAATAACCTTGTCATACTTGGAAGTGGTGGGTCTTTTTAACTTGTCATATCTGCTAAAAATACTGTAGACACAAAAACTGACTTTTGTTACTAAACACTTCTGCCACTTACAGTTCAGGGTATATTTTAAAAATAGATTAATGTTTTCATACAGTGACTGTTTAGTAATTATTGCCTGTTGCCAAAGGCAGAAGGAATAATCTTTTGGCCCGTGTGTGTTCATTTATCTGTAGTATTAGCAAAATATCTCATGAATCACTGGACAGATTCTAATGAAACTTGTGAAAATAATCATTAGAGGTACCTCTACAACTGATTAACCTTTGGAGTCACCCCAATTCAAGTTGACCACCACAGCTAATCAGCATTAGCCAACACAAAAATGGCTTTGATTCAAATTCTTTGCACATATTGAGCTAAATGTGGCCTGCTAGTAGCTAAGAGTTATCCTCAACACATTCAAGTGCTAAGAAATCAAGCAAGATCTTATAATTTTACATGTGCTTATTCATAACAATATTTACATTGACCAAAACGGCTATAACTGTGTCCCTCCTCATCATATAGATGATCTTAGTCTACAACTCTGGGATGAAAGGCAGCAGGTGATATGCATTTCTTTAAGGAACGTTGAGCCTTTAATTTCTACTCTGCACGTCTGTCTGCCTACCTCATTAAGACTGCTGTCAGTAAGTGACAGAAACACATTTGTGATCACCATGGTGACCATAGGGAGCCACTGGCCGCAGCTTGATCTTGGTTCACTTTAAATTTGTTATATAGTTTGAACATCAAAATGTAGACATTTGTTTTAGCTTAGATTTTTACAATTACAATCCTATTAGTCACTGGAAAAAATTGTTGTAGACTAAAGACGTTTGCTGACATTTAGTAATAACAAAGATTAATTCATATTATAATCAGAAGAAATCAAAGAGAGCATCATAACTTTTGAGAATCTTTGTTCCTGCATTCAGAGAGACACTCGAGAAGAAGATCTGAAACTGGAGGACTACCAGCAGTTCAGGAATATGGGAATGGCTTGTCTTGATGAGGGGGACGGTGAACAACTTCTGACATTTCTTCAGGATGAGAAAAACCAGGTATTTTCACCACTAGCTGCAAATAGTAGCTCCGTGCTTTCCTGTCACTGGTAATGGAGTCACACCTTATACTGTAGATATGAAGTGACAACGTTTATGTGTCAAACAGCACATAAAGCACATAAACACAATGCTGCAGCATCATGAGCAGAAACAGACAGTGAAACAAAACAGCAACAGCCGCCACTCTGCTGCCCAACCAAGTTAAACACTATGATGCAGCTGTTATTTTGGGCCTGCTGGCCACCTGACCTGAAGGTGTGGAGAGAAACAAGCAGATATTCAGACAGATCTCTCGCTCCACTGATCAGAATGGCACTCTTTTAAGTGCCCTTAGTTGTCCCATCTCTCCACGCTTCATGCAGCTGTGTTCAGTCTACTGCACATACTACTTCCTCCTTCTTAGGCTCAAACAGTCTCAAAGGTTTTGAATGATTGACTGAGCAACTAGAAATCCCAGTGTATTGTTAGATAGATAAACCTGAGATAAGAAGTGAGATTTCAGCTGTGCAGAACAACCATATTTGTAAATGAAGCCTTCATACAAAAGGAATTGTAGGAATTGTTCTACAATAAATTAGATTACCATTCTTTTCAGTATCTTAAGTTACATTTGCAGCAAGTTCTAATATTTAAATAGTGTCAGACGTTATGGACAGCAGCTTGTTAGAAATAGGCTTCCCATGATCTACTGTCATTCAATGATTCTCAAACTGTAGTACAAGTACCTCTGGTGGTACTTGAATCCCTTATTGGTACTCAGAAGAAATTTTGGTATCACCTGTTTAACAATCATAAGGTGAGATAAATACCAGGCATATACCCCATTAGTACTAGGTAGGTACCCAGTACATACTGTATCCTGTGAGTACAGTGTAACAAGTCACTTCATAATACAGTACCTCAAATTAATTGGTCAACTTAGTTGTTGTGGGGTAGAGGAAGAACAAAGACTGCAGTGTATGTGGTGATGTTTGCGGAACTGAATGTATGGAACCATCACATCTTATACTGCAGCCTTTAACCAGGGTTAGGGGTTTGGGGGTTTGGCCAGTCTGCTCGTTTATGTCAGATACAAACATGAGCTGATAAGTTTGTAGCTTTTTATGTGGTACTTGAAGAACTTTGTATTTTCTGGTACTTTTTGTAAAAAGTTTGAGAACCACTGATCTAATTAATTCATATCCAGTAGTGATTGGAAAGTAGTGAGCCTTAAACACAATCATTATTTTTGTATTAACATGACCTAAAACAAATATAGAACATGCCTACACAATTTCGATCCAATTTGCCACAATCAGTCATATTTTTTTTTTTTATACATATTCCTAAAAAGCAAACATAAGTCACTATCTGCATTCATTATCTTGTTTGTTTAACCTCCACTCCACAATTTTCCCCTAAACATAACTGCTGGAGGTTCAGACATTTGCTCACAAATATGCTGAATATGCAAAGTGTCTTTCATTCCTCAAATTGTCACCAACAAGGTAACAACAAGGCTTTTAATGGTTACTGATAACATACGTTTTATTGCACGTAGGGCATTGTGAAGTCTATGGGCTGTGGGCTCCTGGCACTTCTTATAAAAGAAGTGGCTCAAAATAAGAAGAGTCAAGACCACTGCCAGGCTGCCATCACACAACTGAATAAGGTTGGTCCAAGAAATACATCTGTCTGTATGTTCAGAAAATTACTTTTAAAATTATTTGATATAAATGAAAAAAAGAATAAACAAATACACCTGTATTTGATTAATTGGTTAGAACCTTGATTTCACAGAAAAAAGATGAAGCATACAACTCTGTTGTAGTTAAAGACTAAATAAATGTATAACTTGATGTCATCAGCAGACTCAAAAACAACTTGGGAGAATTACGTTTGCTTCTGTGTTTTATTGCATTCACCTTATTTTACATCATTTGTGAGCCAAAGACGTTTGTATTTGCAGATTTGAAAAACAAATCAGTGTTTATTCCTGTTGAATACAAGACTTTAGCTGCCCTAGCTGTTAAATGTCTTCTTTACATTTTCAACAGCATTTAAGAACTGTAATAAAAGCAGTCCAGAAGGATGCACACTTTTGCTTTCTGGAAGCCATGGACCCTTTGTTTATTGTATTATTATTAGTATTGCAGAAAGAGGTCTGGCATTAATATGGCAAGTTAATTACAAATCTCACCTTGATGATAGCATATACTAAAACTTGTGCTGCATTAAAAACCTGTCAAGCTTTCAGACATACTTTACATGAGATTAAATGTCTGCTCTGTTGTTTAGAGTTGCAGCCCCAAAACACTGTTCAGAAGCTTCCTTGAGATAACTGAAGACATTGATCCAGGTGCTATTTCTGAAACCATACTAGCTGTTCTTCCACATCTTCAAACAGGTAAATCACATATTTTTGCAGTTACCTAATTAGTAGCTCTGCAATATTTCTGGAGTATTGCCTAAAAAGCATTTATAATTGTATATAATTACCTTTAAGCTTTGTGTTAATATTTGCTAACGTGTCTGTGAACATTATCAGTCATGGATAAAAAGAATCAGCTCCTAGTTCATTAAGTTGAGGCATTTCTGTTGTCTGCAGCTTTATTGATAAATGTGGATATGCACTCCATGTTTCAACATTTTGAACACTAAATTTTGTAATTATGGTGTTAATAATTGCAGGGCTACTGTATTATATTGCCATTGGAATAATTATTTTGTATTCAAGTACCAAACAACTGTGTGAAAACACTTTTTACAAACATCTATGAATGATTCAAAAAGCAAAAGCTGCTTTTCAAACGATGGAATTTGGCTCCCCCTTCAGCACATTAATGTCAACAAGATAACAAAGATGAAAGTTAGATACCAAGAACATTTATTTTCTTTAAGTTCTGCTCCAGATGGATGAGAGAAAGGGGTCCTGTGTGGGTTTGGCTCTGTCAGCCGTCCAGAAGCAGCTGTCCCGGCTGCCTGTACCTTACACCCAGCAGCAGGAGGAGGCTGATGAGCACGGTCTGCATCGCTGCTGCTTTGCTTTGGCTGCTTTTGTTAAGCCTTTTGTAGAGGACGTGAAGAAGAAAGATGAAAACTCCATCACTACTGCCAGAGATGAGGAGCTGAAGACAGAGCTCCTAAAGTTGTACGTTTCCGTTCCAGTGTTACCTTATATTATATCACCTGAGTAACAAAATACCGTCAGGGACAAATGTTGTGGACTCTGTACAGATTAAAACTTTACATGTTCTTGTAATAATGTTTATATTTCACATCAGTCTTATTTGATTGTAACAATGTTCCAGCTTAGTTTGATCATTTCCATTAATTCAAAAGCGTGAACAGCTGTGGCCAAAAGTTTTGCGAAAGACTCAAATATTATTGTCACTCAGTTGGCTGTCTCAGATGTTTCTAGTTTATACTTAAGTACATGCAAAAAAGGTTGAAAACAAAAACAACTGAACTTCTATTCTGTAGTTGAAGATGTTTCACTTCTCATCCGAGGAGCTTTCTCAATTCAAACACAGAGAGTGTGGAGTTTGAGCTTTTAAAGCTGGATTCATATGAAGACGTCTTCAATTACAGAATAGAAGTCCAGTTGTTTTTGTTTTTAACCTTTTTTGGATTTACCATGTCCTGGATGACTGAGAATCTACACCAGCATACTTAAGTACAATTACAAGCATTTCCTAAGATTCAAAAGCTTTTATTGACAGTTGGGTTAGGTTTATGCAAATAGTACATATGTGCAGTGTTTGCCCTTCTTTTTCAAGACCTCTGCAATTCACTCTGGCATGCTGCCAGTCAACTTTTACCTTACAGCATGGTGCTCCATTGTGCTGGAAAAGGCTCTGTTCATCACCAAACTGTTCTTGGATGGTTGGGACAAGTTGCTCTTGGAGGATGTTAAGGTACCATTCTTTATTCATGGCTGTGTTCTTAGGCTGAATTGTGAGTGACCTCCCTCCCTTGACTGAGAAGAGCCCTCCACACATGAATGGTCTCAGGATGTCTCACTGTTGGCATGACACAGGACTGATGGAAGCACTCACCTTGTTTTATCTAGACAATCTTTTTTTCAGCTGCCCCAATCAAGCAGAAAGGGGATTCATCAGAGAAAATGAGTTTCCCCCAGTCCTCAGCAGTTCTATCCATGGACTTTTAACAGAACATCAGTCTGTCCCTGATATTTCTCATGGTTGCTGCCCTTCTTCATATCAGGCCATTCTCCAAAAGTCTTTGCCTCACTGTGTGTGCAGATGTACTCACATCTGCCTGCTGTAATTCCTGAGATGGCGCTGCACTGGTGGTGCACCAATCTGCAGCTGCAGGTTTAGGAGATGGTCCTGGCGCTTGCTAGACTTTCTTGGATGACCTGAATTCTTCTTGACAACAACTGAACTGCTTTCCTTGAAGTTCTTGATGATCTGATAAATGGTTGATTTAGGTGCAAATCTATTAGCAGTGGTATTCTTACCCATGAAGCCCTTTATGTGCAAAGCAATAATAACAGCGTGTGTTTCCTTGTAGGTAACAATGGTTACCAGAAGAAAAAGGATTTTAACCACTAGCTTCCTGTTTGCAGGCAACATAACAGAATGATCTCTATCCTGTCCTCATCAACACTCTCACCTGTGTTAACCAGAGGATCACTGCGTTGATGTCAACAGCGGATTTGTGGTGAAATCCAGCGCAAATGTCTTGTGCAAATAAATTTCATCTCCATAGCAACTTTGAAATTATTTGTGATTCATCTTGTCACTTTTAATAAGATTTGGAAAATCTGAGGCTGCAGATTGTGTGACAATTACTGTCTGTGTAATTCTATAAACTTTTGACCATGACTGTACTTCGACACATGTAAACACCTCTTTACATTTGCATAAATATACAACAGTTGTGAATTCAAAATGAAAAAGTAATAATGCTGAGAATAACCTAATAAGCTACACATATTACACAGTATAAATGCTGAAAATGATTTTTCTAATTAATTTATATTTATTTAATTCAGCTGCATGAGGAGCTTAAGGGAGCCTTTGCTTGAAGCTGAACTGAACCAAGACAGAAAGTCGGCATTGTGGCTTTATGCAGCAGATATCATAGTAAAAGCTGAAACCTAATTTATATACATTTCCTAAAGAATTTTCTTTTTCTTAGAAAACAAAGTGTTTGATGTGCATTGCAGGACATATTACTTGCCATCAAAGAATCACTGTCGGGGCTCCTGTTCTCCACTTTTCTGAGGAAAGGCATCCTGATGGACGGCAATCTATCCAAGGAGTCCACAGCATGTTTGGCCTATTTGTTGTTTGTCCAGCTCATAGGCATAGATAGCTTTCCAGCAGTGTTCAGGTGAGACTGCTAACCATTACCATTACTTGATGTTTGTTTTCTTACATAAGATACAGCATTTAATATAACAGTGTTAAATGTATTTATGTTGAACTCCTTCTGCTGTTGCAGTCCTGTTTTTATCCTTCACTGCAATATGGAGCACATCAATCAACTCCTCAGTTGGTATGTTATTGGTACAGTCTGCTGAGAACTGGATTTTGGTTTTGAAATGATCCTTTTAATAAGTTGCCTTGTGCTTTTTTTGACAGTAAAAAGGAATCACATTTGCTTAAAGGACTGGTAATAGGCAAAGAAATTTCAGCAATAACACCAAAAATTAAAGCAAAATGTTATATTTGAATGGTTATTTATTTTCTCTGGCATAATTTTACTTATAGGCACTGTTTTCAAAAAGCTTGGAGAAGGTAGACAATGACAGCCTTCCAGTGGGTCTACTGGAACTAAAGAGCTTCTATAATGCACCACAGGTAAAACATACCAGACTCAGTTTACAGGCTTTGAAAAAATTAGGACAATGTAGAAGAAAAGTTGCTCAAAGTGATCAGCATTTTGCCTCATCTATACAAAGCTTTACAATCATCCTGTTTTAATTGTTGTATGAGATACCTCATACAACAATTAAACCTCATCATCTTTTTTGTTCTGCCTGAAGGCTAAAGTGTTGCTTTCAGATGTAGGTTTTTAATAAACAAATACACAGAAATTGCACATCAGACATTAAAAAAAAGGAAGAAACAATACTGCGTTCGGGTGGCACAGCGGCGTAGTGGTTAGAGCTGTTGCCTCCCAGCAGGATCTCATCCCGGCCTGGGGCCTTTCTGGGTGGAGTTTACATGTTCTCCCTGTGCACACGTGGGTTTACTCC
>JAOXNZ010000117.1:22699405-22715868 GCA_028566095.1 Kryptolebias brasiliensis
CATCCACAGGTGTGTCTCTAATTAACTCAGATGTTATCAATAAACCATCAGAAGCTTCCAAAGACATGACATCAAATAGAGTATTTAAACTTTTGATTTAGAAGAAAGTAATAAAAATTGCCTTAAAAACATTCTCTCCCTCATTATTCTGGCATTTAGCAAATAGAAATAATTTTGAAAATCCTAATTGATCTAAAACAGGAAAAGTTTATTCTGATTTCACGTCAGTGTGAAAAAAATGCATGTGTCTTTTTATATGGTGTATGTAAACTTCTGCTTTCAACTGTATCTCCCAGCCCACCCAGCTCATGCAGAAAGTTGATGATCTTTTCTCCCAACCCTCAGGCAGATATGTGGGGGGAGCTGTGCATCATCAAAGACCTATACCTAAAAACACTGCAAGTGTGTATCGGCATGTCTAGAGCATATTATTCTGCTGAACTGAAAGCACTGAAAGAGGATCAAAAGCTAAAAGCTAAAGGTAAAAATTAGCTGCTATTCTGTTCCACAAATGTAGAGCAGAAATATGAACACTGAGTGCTGAATGACTTTGCTGAAAGCTGTTAAAGTTAAAAAGCAAAACACTATCTAGAAGCAACAAAATGCAAACTAAAAGTAGCAAAGCACTAGCTAAAAGCTACAATTGCCAAAAAACAAGTCATAGCAGCCAACTCCTGAATAAAATTAACAATATATTTGAGATATGAAATGCTAAAATAGCACAAAGTAAAACGTACAGAAAAATACAAAAAAAAGCTGAAAATCAACAGTGCGAATGCTTTTAGCTATTAGGTAGCACAAATAATTTGACAGCCTGATTTCACAAACGATTTCTATCACTGATCTTATCCTACAGAAACCAAAGATGCTGCTAGATCCATCAGATTAATCAAACCCATAACAATGAAGCATGAGAGCATGTCCAGTATGTCTCCAGAGGTTCAGTACCAGGTATGGATGTCTTTCTTTTCAATTTAACTCTCACTTAGCACTCTGTATAACAACCCAGCTGGCTGTTGTCTGTATTCTCAGGTGCTGCAGAGCGCCTTGGTGACATTTGACCTGATGGAGAGCCTTGTAGTCCGAATCGAAGAGATCACAGAGGAAAAACTGGCCAAACTAAACTGAGAGGTTTTTTTTTCCCCGAACACTGGGTAAATTTCATTTTCTATTGTATGACTGATTAAAGAAAACATGCAATGACAAAAAAAAATTGTACTTTTTGTTTATTTACTGAATTATCACTAAACTCAATATGAAGACAGAACAATATGTCGGTGCTAAATGTTGAAGCACCCGTTATACTTCAAAATACGTTTGTTCTTGTTCTGATTTGAATCTGGTCAAACTCAATACTGAATCATGTATTGAGCATTAAAATATGCCTCTGAGCATTTCCCACACGCGACTGTTCTCAGTGATGTGAGCCCGCACCAGAGACATGCGCTGCCGGATACTGTCAACATGAGGCTTGCTGGTGGCCTGCACACAGAGACATTTTTGTTTATTACAACTACCTCAAAAGAACAAGAGCTTATTTAATTGGAATTACAACAGAAGTACAACAAACCTTGGCAATTGTCAGCATTCCTTTGACCAGTTCTGCAACGTTTCGTACTGGCAGGATCTTCAGATTGCTGCCAAAAAATCTAAAAAATAAAAAAAGGATAGGATCATTTTTCACTAAGTGCACACAAAACCTTTGAGTACTTAAAGATTTAGCATTTCTTAAAGGTATGCATATCGTCTGCCACCTTGTCAGAATGGCAAAATAAGATTATCTTGTGATTAAAAGAGATGGTGTTATAGCTGTTTTGGTCAAACCTTGTAAATGAGATTATGCGTGATCTCATGCGATATTCCGGAATCTGTTAGTGCTCAGAGTTATGTTCTTAGGTTTACACTGTGAATTTATTTACGTTCTGCTCTGCTGCTCTTATTACTTTCTGTCACTAGAGGAAGCTGTTGTGACGCCCTAGGGCATACGAGACTGCGTTTAAAGAGAACTGCAGAAGAACAATGAGAGAACGCTGTGTTCTATAATAGCGTCAGCATTTAACTGTCATCTCCTATTTTCATTACAACCACCACAACAAGAGTGTTAGGGGTTATGAGTTACAGAGCCAAGTCAAAAATGTTGTTTCCAATAACCCAGTAAATCTGGTAAGGTCCAGATGTCCCAGCTTTCCACCACCCTTGAACGCAGCACTACATTTGTGAATCTGAAGCATAAAGAAAGTCTCAAAAGTCACGTTCACAGACACGCTGATCCATGTACGCATATATGACAACTTGTATGCAAAGCATATCCCTACTGGTGCAGTGTGAAATGTGTACGTTCGACAAACTGTTCATTTATTTGTGACTCTCGTGGAACACATACAATTCTTGTACGCATTTGTGAACACTTTTGAGACTAATTTATCTCCATAGGCTTTGTACTGAGGATGACTCTCAGCTACTACCACATCAAAGTATAGCTCAATATCAGTAAACTTGATAGGGTTAGAGCCATTTTTGTGTTGGCTACAGTTGGTTAGCTGTGGCAGCCATTTTAAATTGGATTGACCCCAAAAGTGAATTAGTTGTAGTTGTACAGCCAATGATTACTTTATGAATTTCAATAAAATCCAGTGATTCATGAGATACTTTGCTAACAGAGAAACATGCAGACACGGGCAAAAACATTATTGCCCTTTTCCAGAAGGTTGGAATACCCTTCTGAGGAAATTAATAACTTTGTAAAGAAGGGAGTCACAGACTTGCCTGTTCTGAATCAGCGCCAAGGTTTGCAGTTCTTTATCCCCATTAAAAGGAGCATACAGAAGCAAAAAGCAGTTTCTGTGGACTTGCACAAATGTCTTTATGCGCTCAATGAGTCCCGGTTGTTCAGAAGACTCCGACAGGTCCTGAGGCTCAACCAACAAAAACGCTGTTCCTAAAACGACAGGAGTTACTCATTTCATGTGCACTTTGGCTTTATTTGTCCGAAACATACTTTGTTCAAAACAAACATTACACGCAGGCAGTAAGGAGCACCTCAGGTGTGTGTGATTAGTGTTATGAAGTGATTTAACACTCGGTATGGTGGGTTCAGGTCCAGTAGTTTTTACCTGACAGTGGATAAATAAAGGATCCAACCTCGACACAGTCAGAAAACCTGATCCGGTGCTGCTGAGTGCTGAGCATCCTGCATGTTTCGTGGTTCTGACAGACAATAAAATAAAGCCCTCAGGCTTCTTTTAACAATTAAATACACTCAAGCTAACACTGTGTTAGCCCGAGTTTATTTGTGTAACGTGTTAGCTAAATGTAACATGGCTGTAACTGTAACACAGGCTGTACAAACAAAAACTAAAGCTTTTTTATTACCTGGAGTGAAGAGCTAATTATAATTGTTGTTCTCCACTGACCTTTGTTTGTTGCCATTACTAATAAAGGCAAATGTCAGTTTTGATACCGACGCTGTTGAACTACTGACGGCGGCTGTTGTGACAAGAAGCAGCCGCTAGATGGCGCCGTTGTACCGTCATAACTTTTTTTTTTTTTAGCATTTAATAAAAGGTCCAGAAACAAGTTCAGTTCCAAATATGAACAGAATACCATTTAACATCACCTTGTTTAAATAGCAAAACAACTTTCCCACATGCTATTAATGTTAGCAGACGCTATGTTTCCTTTAAGAGGACATCCTATATTTCTGAATACTGAAAACATTTCACCAACTGCTGCATGTTCAGTGTGATGCGCACAACCATACCGGCTGTTTGTTTCCTTTAAATAGTCTGAGTGGTTGATGAAAAGCTCGAAGCTTTCTGTCATACTAATTAAGGTCAAACACTAAGTTTGAAACATGACTAGAAATCAAAGATTAGTCTACCAACAAATTAGGTACCAACAAATCTGACCAAACTATTATAGAATGTCTTTGTAAAACAAATCATTTCTATTCACATTTTTTGTTTACTCTATCACACACTAAAGTTAGTTCTTTCAGCTGCTCCCTTCTTCGGGGGTTGCCACAGCGACCCCTTCCTGACACAACCTGGGCTCAAACCTGCAGCTTCAGGATTATAAGACTGTGGCGCTGATCACACATTTAAGGGATGCAGATATACGTTAGACTATTGCTTTTAACTAAATCACTTTTCACAATGAAAAGCATTGTTTCAATAAGCTGAAAGGGCATCAACAAATTAATCAGTGTTACATATATTTTTTAACAACTGGGGCTGCTTTGTGCTGTTCAATGGACAAAGGGTCAAGCTTAGAAATTGCAGAAAACAGATTAGGAGAAAACTTATTTATTTTACACAATGTGAGTAAACCAATTTTATTTTTCTTTAAGAAACTTCAGTAAACTGTATCATAAGACTACAAAAAATGCCTTTTTTCTGATTTTGAGTCTTTGTCTCCTCTACAGTTTTAAAAGAACACCAAATGAACATACATACAAAAACACCTGCATGCGTAATGGCCCTTTTGACTCAACAGTGTACTAAGGGCATAATAAGGAATGTAAATAAACATCTGGAAAGTCCAGAGATCTGTACTGTCCAGGAAAACTATGTCTTATAGAGACATTAAGAGATTACAAATAAAATGAATTAAGATACAGTCAATGTAACAACATAAGTTTAAACAGAACGCATCGACTGTCCGACAGGCCCTCCTCTGTAGTCAGTGATGTGTTTCCAGCTCCACGATGGTCCACTCTCCCTGAGGAGATGCAGCATCTTCTGGAGAAAAGCTTGTTACTGTGATGCTGGTAGAGGAGTCTTCCATGGGTGAGATGAGCTCAGCCCATCGTTTAAATGTCTCTTTCTCTGGGGACAGAAAGGCCTGTGAGTCCAGGCAATCGCGAGACAAAGACAGAGTCTGCTTGATGAGGTACTGGGCCAGGTTGAGCTCCTCAGGCACAGGGTTTATGACTCCCAGGGTGGACTCGTGGTCTGACAGAAGCTGCCGCAGAAGGCTCCAGTCCCGCGCCGCAAACTCACTGCTTTTGTCCTGGTCGTCTTTTTGTTTTTCTTCATCCTGTTGTTTAACATTGCTGTCCTTGTCCGAGCAGCGCTCAAACGCTTCTCCAACATCCATCTCGTAAATGGGCGAGAGGACTTTGGATGGTTGGCGCTCATGTTTGCAGGTTTGATCCAATCTGTCACAATCATTGTCCCCTAAAAACAATTAACAATACTGCTAAATGACAAACAAAACCACTCCTCCACAGTTCTTCTTCAGTTCACAGACTTCTAAAAACAAAAACACAAATAACTGAGAGTTTACCCTTAATGCAGCTGTGCCCTTTCAAAATGAGCCAATAGTGATGCCATGTGGGAACACCTCAATGAGGAGGAAGCAATATGATGGCTCCAGTTAACCAGCAACAAAATTACCACAAACCAATATCAATCACTTTGAATATATATATTTCTATGTCTATATATGGCTATATATAGATATAGATATATGTTAAAGGGTAAACAGTTGCTTTAAAGGTAATATACAGAGGAAGGCCTTTCTGAATGTATCTCTTTATCCACTTTTTAAAGCAAAATAAGCCATGCATTGCCAGCACCAGTGAACTTTGTCAGAGTTAACACTGATATGTTCTGAAACTTACGTGCAAGTCTAAACAACAGACTTAAATACAGTCACAAAAATGCATCAGTAAACAATACTGAGGTACTCAGCACAAAAGATGTCAAACAGCCATGTTTCTTTTGACATGTCCTCTATTTTAAACATTTACAAACTGGCAACTGATGTTAGCTAATCACTATCTGATGCTGAAAACGATAAATCACACTCTTGCGTCGGGATAGAACCTCTAGTGGTGCAGCAGGATTTCTTCTGTGAAAATGGCAGTGAAAAAAGAGAGACATGGCAGAACTATGACAGCTATTCTAGACGGACATCACATACTTTACAGAGGCTACTAATATTACAGCACACAAAACTTACTTAACAAAACTCAAAGACAAAACGCTCTTCTTAAAAATCAGACATCTACTGTATCTACAGACAAGTCTACTGGATGTGACACAAGTTAATGGAAACAGATACCAAAGGATGACAGGTGAATTACAAATCAAGTGTGATAACTGCATGCATGTGCCGTGCAAAATAAAAAAATATATAAATAAAGAAAATAACTCAGGAGCAGGTACATTCTTGAATAGAAATAAGGAGATTCAGATATTTCTTTCTTTCTTTTTTTTTTTTTTGAAAAGCAGTGGCATTTCATTGTCTTTTTTATACAAATGTTTTTTTTTTTTAAATACCCCAAATCCAATTTTAAATAAATCTATTTACCCTGATCTGCCTGCGACCCGGAACGGAGAAGCGGCTAAAGAAAATGGATGGATGGATTTACCCTGATCACAGTTTTAAAGGTGCTACTCATACATTTCAAAACCAACAGATCATTTAAAAATAATCCTTGTATGTGAGTGCAATTATTGAAAACAAAAATATCAGTATTCAAAAGAAACACGGTAGCCAGTGTACTTGAGGGTGCTTCAGACTATGAGCCATGGGTCCTGAACTACTTGTGCTTTATGACATGAATGAGTTTATGAAGCTGAAAGTTTTATCTCAATACATCAACACCACAGTGAACAATAAGCCAAGTGTATTTAGCCTCACACTAAGGACTTGTCCACATAACATGACAGATATTTCTCATAAACCTTTAAGTATAAGATACTGTAGACAGTGTCTGTAATCTCTTCCTTTGTTGGATGTGCTGCTCTTTTGACAGCGACAAAGCCAGTGGAACCCCGTGAGCAGGAGTTTTTAAATGTTTACACACAATCAGAGTTACTTGGAGAATATATTCAAGAACAGATTTGTCAGAATGCACAGCAGAGGTCACAGCTGCAGAACCTCCTTTTGTTTTGTTTGGACAAAACCTTTAGAGTGTGGATGCTGCAAAACAGAAGGAGCTTTTTCCTCTGTTGAGAGAAAATGGAAACGTAACTGTAGTGCATTTATCTCTCAGCGCTGTCAGAACGGTTGCACACTGGAAGTGTTGAAAAGGCAAAGTGAAATGAAACATGACAGTGAATCGGTTCAGGTTGTTGTTTGGTACTATGTGTGACCTGTGCAAATACAGTTATTTTGGTTGCATTTTTCAGTGAACAGTGTATGGATTGGAATTTATTGGAAAACTCTTCATGTTAGTGGGTACTTGACCTAAAGATAAAGACAAACAGGCTCAATAAAAAAGGATGTGTTACAGCAGCGCTGTTTCAGAGATAATAGAGTGTAGAGGCATGAAAAAACAAAAAAACAATCAAAAGTGTAAATATACAAGTAAATATGGCAACAAATCAAAAGCTTTTTTGCCATGATAAGTTGATGTTAAAATGCTGTATGGAGCACCGTGAGGTTTGACAAATCATCTATGGCTTATATAGGCCACAGACTCCACTGCATAAAGAGAAATGACAAAGATAATAAATAAAATCTTATTTCTATGTACACGAAAGTGCATTGGTATATTTACGACCCAGGCAGCATCGTTTTTTAAATTTAGTTTTTAACAATTGCAACTTGATCAGTCCTAAAACCTACAGTTTTTTCTCATTTTAGTGATAACTTTTCTCACAGCCTTAACGCTTCAAAGAAAATTTGATGAAAAAGTACAGATGTGGTTAATTGTTGGAATGACACCAATTTCCATCTTTAAAAGGATATTGATGTGGCGAATCTCTAAAAGCTTTAATGAAAAGCCTGAAATGGAAGCTCTAAAAAAATAATGAGCATGTGTGTTTTTGGAGTTTGCTCATTGCTACCTTTTTTTCTGAAAGATGAATAAAATATATGTTGCAAAAACGTCCACAAATCATAATGAATCTTGCAAGAATAAACTTGGTATTTGGAGAAAATTATAGGTTTGGGTTAGGGGTCTGGGATCATACATTACCTGCTGGAGATTGTGTAGCGTGTACAGACGAGGCCCCTGTCAGCTGAGGCTCATTTAGGTCTAGATGCAAATCAATTTTCTTGCTTTCTGAGGGATTGGTTAGATATTTGTTCATTCCTCCATTGTACTGTTCAGTGTGCCGCAGATCTAGGTGGCACGGGCGCTCCTGGTGAGGCAGGTCTGTGGTGTCAGAGTCCAGAGTAGGACAGCTGGACTTCACTTCATCCACTTGAATATGATTACGCTCCTGCGCCGGATTGTGGATCTCTGTGAGGAACACAGACGTTTCTTCGAGTTTACCCTCCTTCTGCATACTGTACTTTGGATCGGTAGTTTTGAGAGAGTGAGGCAGGTCATTTTGTTTGTCACCAGAACTGAACTGAGGTGTAGAGTCAAAAACATCACAGGGAGTCACAGCTTCGTCTTGCTGTTGAGGTGGAGTCTGGGCACCGCCTTCTTCTGAGACCAGCTCCTCACACTCGTCGACAGAGAGCAACACCGACCGACGGAAGTTAGAAGTCTGGTACTCGGGCTGCTCATTCTCCTGGTCTACACCATCGTCATCAAACGCTAGGTTGATGATCCCCTGAAAGTGTGGCGATGACTCTGTCGGCTGCAGCAAAGTATCACCTGGAATCACTTCAACTTCCGACTTCTCATCTTCTGTCTCCTCTTCATCATCATCATCATCTTCTTCTTCTTCCTCCTCCTCAGAAGAAAAGAGCTGGTGGTCGGGGACGCTTTTCACAGTTGCAGGGACCTCAATTTCTGTGTGCTCCTCCTTTACCGGAACCTCCTCTCTTTGCAACCAAGATAGAGGACGTCGTCTTCCTCCTTCCTCCTCACTTGTGGTTTCTGCCTCTCTGCCACGTAGCCGCACCTCCACTCTCAAGCCAGCTCCACTTTCATACAGCTTTAACTCTTCTGGGGTGCTGGTGTCACTACTGCTGCGACCCAAGAAGTCGTGGCAGAGCATGGTGCCGCACTTGGACACACCTCTATCGTTGGAGCAGTCGTCATCCTGAGAGCCTCCGGCGTCGTAGTCCTCTGAGCGAGGTTTGATGTCATCTGAAGAAGTGGTGTGTGTGCTGCCGGTCTCAGATTCTGGGCTGACCTGATGGTTGATTCCACTCCAGGAGTCCTCTAGGGGAGTGTCGCTGCTAGCCATGCTACAAGGGGTGCCTACTGGGTGTTCCTTTGGAGAATTTGGTGAGCTAACTTTTTGAGCACTGATCACACTACCTTGGAACGGCTTCACTTTCCTCTCATTTGTCTGTCTCAATGAATCTTCTTCAGAAAATTTGACATGGTGGATGTTGTTAGCTGTTGGCGTAACACTGCCCTCATCTTGAGGACTAGCATTGATTCCCGAGTCTGTCTCAGTCTTCTGGAGGATCTGCTGAGGGCTTGTTTCAGGCTGATGTGACATGTCTACTTCTCGTTTTGTTGGTTGTTTACGGTCTTTTTGCTCCACAACATGATCAGATTCAGTTTTATATTCTGCTTTTTTACCATCTACTGTATCATGTTTTTTAGTTTCTGGTACTCTGGATGAAGCAGCAGTAGAGCTTTTGGTGGGTTTTGGTGGTGCTTTCTCAGTAGATGACTCAGAAGCATTTTTTGGCTTTGTTCCAGACTTGGCAGCTACTACCGAGGATTGCTTAAAGGCTGTCGAAGAGACTTTAGTTGGTTTAGATTTAGCTGTGACTCCATTTACTGAAGCAGGCTTTGTGGTCTTCTTTTTCGAAGCATCACTGACAGGTTTATCTGTTCCTGAGGATTTCAGCCCATCCTTCTTGTCTTCTTTCCTGGGAGAAGCTGGCTTTTTCATAGGAGTTCCGAGCTTTGAGACTAAACCAAAGTAAAATTTATGAACAAAACTTTAATTTTTCGCTATAATTCATAAACAGACAGTTGGTTTATTAAAGCTGCATGTCTCACCATGATGGTCTGGTGTACCTCTTCCCTTGGTGTCTGGTGTTGTCATTCCAGCAGACTTCTCTGGAGGACCAGTTTTGGCTTTAGCAGGATCTCTCACACTTGACTTATTGGTAGGACTGATGAAACAGACAAACAAAACCATAAAACAACAAAGTGACCAGTACTGATTTTACCATAATACCCTATTTAGATAAATGTCTTTGGTGTACATCAAAACATTATCTTGCAAATTTTAAAACATCTGGAGATAAGGTGAATTATGAATTAATGTTTACCACCACAGGGTGGCAACGTTTATTTTCTCTTCCATTTTACTGAGTGCAACCTTCTGAAGAATGAACCAAGTATTAAAGTCATGATGAAACTAAGTACTCCTCTTTGAACTTTACAGTTTTTGTGATAAATTGAAAATACTTTTATGGTCTTCACCAGGTCTTAAAACAGGTTACTTTGTTTTTCCACTAGTCTTGCTGCATTTTGGCTTAGCTTTAGTTAAATAAATAATGACAATAGGTAATATGTATCATCCTGTTGTTCCTCTGAGGTTGTAATTATTATTGTTAAAACCTTAGAACTGAAAGAACGTGGACTTACTTGTTGTCCTGACTACATGTTTTTGTGATGGATGTTTTTCTGCGGCTTTCAAGTAAAACCTGGGTTTTCAGCAGCTATTTATTAGCAAAGTTATCACTGTTCTTTGAAAGACAAATTAAATAATGTCTTTCATGGAAAGAAGGAGTTAAGATGATGCTAACTGTGACACAGATATTTTTAACATCTCTTAAGGACAAGAGGCTTGTCAGAACACACAAGAAGGATACCTTTATTCTTCTGACAACCAAACTAAAAATACACACACAGGTAAAAATATACTTCAGGTCCTATTATTACCTCTTACGTAAATTAAAATGACCAAAAATAGTCTTATGCATCATTTCCTTTGTTTTCTTAGTTCATGTTAGTTAAAGTCAAACTGCAGGACTTCTCAACATATAGTAATATACACCAAAAAGGCAATCATTCAGCTGTCTTTCTTCTTGAATGTTTCAATTTACAATGTTTGAGAACAGTGGTTCTTGACCTGGGGTCCTTGCAGCTTTAAGGGGACACCAAGTATTACAGGGGACTTTCACAGCACTAAGTTTGCCAAAATTACATTTGCACAAAATTATAAGACACATGATAGATTACAAAAAAAATGTAAAGAAAAAGTGCATCTATACTGCTGCTCCAAAGTTGTGTTATTTGTGAACAAGTACTTGTACACTTAAATGTAGAAAAAAAATAAATCTTAGCAGATTGCATCTACATATAACACTGTACAAACAGCTAATTTTCTAATGAAACCTACATGTTGTACAGACACATTTAGTCATTTTGTGGTTGGGCTTGGCAGCTTCCCCAATCTCATCACATCATAGACAAAGGGACTGCCTGATGCAAACCCATTACTGTTGATATCTAACTGGTTTGATTATTTCAATCAATAAATCTCACCTGCTGGTCTTTGGTGTCTCTGACTTCTGAGGTTTTGTCAGGGGGGACTTGTTCACTGCCTTGGCCTGCTGTTTGGGCTTTGTGCCTGAAACGCAGAAGGTGAATCACATACAGCTGCTGTAAGCTCAAGTCTATCAGACGAGTAATTTTGACAATGATCACCACACAGTACACATGTGTATTTTATATATATCATTTTAAATAAACTATGGAATTACCACTATAGGAGGGTGCTTATTTAGTTGCTCTACTTGATGAAAAAAAATCACGGTTACCACACAAAACTATTTAAATTCACAGCTGAACATTTTGGCTTTGTAAAAACATGCTAAAAAAACAGAACAAAACTTAGTATAAAGTAGAACCTTTTTATATCTAAGGAAAGGAAAAATTAGAGAATCCCTTCATCCTGAAGAACAGAAAACACTGATTCTTAAACAAAAAATACTTATAAATATCAAAGAGTACTTTATTACACCTCTTCAGGCTTTTATGACAGTTTGATAAAATAGCCCTAAACTTTGTATTTGATTAAGATTCATACTATTTGCTGGCTTTACAACTGAGTTAAATTTTATTGTTGTTTTTTTAAGTCTGATTGCTCTACAGTTTGTTGCATGATGCACCAATGATGGAATGATGCAACATAAGGCTATCCTTCATTACTTTCATCAGATGTTGACATGTTTATTTTTCTCCTCTCACCTTACTTTATTTCTATGAAATGCATTTGATACATTTTTTCTACTTTCTCCTCTTATCCCCTTGTTTGCTTGTCTGTTGATGTTGTAGTATTTGGCTATTTTTTAATGTAAGGTGTCCTCAAGAGTTTTGAAAGAAATCCATAAATAAAATAAATTATTTTTATAAAGAAAAAATGTCCAAAATATGAACATGTGTTTCCTGTAGAGGTACTGACTTCCATTTCCTCAGTTTTTTTTACTTTATATGCAGCTCCATATAATCAACGACTGTTCTAATTTTTTCACATCTTTATGTCACTGAACCTGCACAAACATTTTCTTACCCAAGTCATACTGATGATTTATCTGCAACATTCATGCAATCCTCCACAGTCCACGACTGCTTTTCTTTAGCCCACTGTAATGTTGTTAACTTCTATTCAGATGCTAATGTTTGTTTATGTTCTGTATGTGAATTTCATTTCTTTCAGCTTATTTCTTACACTCCAGGTCACAAACACTGACTCCTATTTCATTTCATTTGCTTGTGCATATCGCTTTTAGGTTTCGGTCTTGGTGATTTGACCTCATCTTCCTTGGTCTAACTGTGTGTTTCCTTTTCATAACCTTCTTGTTTTTGGAGCTTGCTCTGAACTTTAGACACAACTGATTCTGACAGGAAACAAGTAACATATGTATTTTACCAGGCTGTGATAAAAAGATTTTCAACAGGTTTTAGAATCCTCTCCATTTTGTTTTATTGATGGCTCTTATGCTGGGATCATAGTTGCTGGTAATTAAATGGCTGAAATTGGTCATTGACTCTCATGGCACAAAGATTCTTAGATCTGTGCAGGTAACCATTTCATAATCACAAACTATGAGCTAAATCTGCTTTTCCCTTTAGACTCATTCCACAGTGTTTCCTTTACTTAATCTGAGGGGGAAAAAACCCAAACAAAAACAAAATGCAGTTACTAACAATGCCATTCGAGTTTTGGAATACATTTTATTCTGTTTTATTTGTTTTAATTACAGGGTTGTTTCTATTTAGATTTTTGCGTCTTTTATTTATTTTATTCTTTTATGTCTTGTGACTGCTGTTATTCCTTATTTATTGTTCTGTAAAACACTTTGGTCAAGTAGTTGTTTAAAGTGTTTTATAAATAAAGCTGGTATTGTATGGTAAGTTTTTTTTGTCATATAGAAACCAGAATGTTCAGCTGTTTATTCAAGCTTCTCTCTAAAGCTACGCTACCGTCACCATAAAGGCTCAGTAATCTGACACACCACCCTGTGTGACAGCTGTATGAGGCTTCAACCTCTGTTGTTTTTACTGTTAGACTGACACAAGCAGGCTGCCAAAAACAGCTGCATGTACTCTGTTTTCTTACAAATCAACACGCATACATAATAAAGATCTTATCTTCCAAAACTCCTTAGCCATAGCACAACATTGATTATACTAATTAAACTGTATGTCCTTTCCTAGTTGAGACACAGTTTTTTTTCCCCTAAGGGTGTTGTTTACGCTTCAATTTGACTGCAGTGATGCACTACATGGTAATCAGTGTCAGCCATACTGAGAAAATGTAAAGAAGTCAATAAAAGAGAGTAAACCTGGAATGGAATGGGTGTCATTGTGAAGACTGCTGGCTCCGTTCTCTGGTGAGGTGCTGTCTGACGAGGCTGAAGCACTGGGCTGTGTTTGGTTGGTGCCAGCAAACTTGTCAGCTTTTCCTGCTGAGATCTTCTGAGCCTTTGGTGTTGCTGCCTGGCTAGTGGATGTCCGGCTCGGGGGACAGGTTTTAGGTCTTGCACCAGGGTTTAGCTTTGTTTCCTGCTCTTTAGCCCCATGAGAGCCTCTTGGGTTGTTGGCACTGACTACATCTCGTTTGGCTACTGCAGCTCCTGTTCCATTAACAACTGGTGTAGCAGCTGATGCAGTTTTTGCTTTCTTTGCTACACTCTTATCTCCAGGTTTCTTCACATTTTTTGCTTTGGACCCATGACCATCTCCTGGTTTATTAACTGTACCCAGAGCATCCGATTTCATGGCTGATGTAGCAAAGTGAGAGGGAGAGTTTCTGTTTTGAGACACCCTGTGGTTCCTGTACACAGGAGGACTCTCAGGCGGAGATGTGGGGCATTTTACAGCCTTTGACTGCAGGATAAAAATAAGCACAAGAGTCATGTAACTGCATTACCGTGCTGGGTTATTCAACAAAAAACAGCCCAGGAAATGGATAATATTAGATCAATATACCACAGGCAGACCACCAGAGATGCTGCTATCTGTCATCTCTGATATCTGCTGAGGTTCTTAAAGTCAGTGCTCCACAGCTAAACCTACATTCTGTTGTTTTTCTTTTAAGATAAACTTTCCATTGGTTTTAAGAATCACATTAAAACTATATACATCGTTTTACTTTTAGACAGTCAAAACAAAAGGTAAAAGCTAATCTTCTGACAGCATGAAATCACTTCCCGTGTGATCTGTAGGAGATGCACTGCTTTGAGCTTCTCATGTCTAAAATCTCAGCAACAAATTCACTTGTAGCACATCTGCTACATTGTGCACATCTGCTTGAAGAGACTGTTGCTCATTTTAAACTTTTTGTTTTTGTGTGAGGGCAGGGAATTTATGACAGATGACATTTAAATGCTACAGACTGAACTTCTGGTGGTAATTCTAACATACATGAAGTTAAAACTGCCAGCTGTATCTTCAGCTATCATTACAAAATAAAATTCAACTGTTTTCTTTGTTTTAGTTTATAAACAATATGCCTTTATATAAATGTAATAAGTATTACCTGTGAGCTAGAGAAAACAGGTTTTTTACCAAGTCTTCGATTGTCTCCTTTGTCAATAGCCTCTGTCAAAAATAAAAAAAGCAAATATATTTCAGCAATGAATCAGTCAGTACTTACGATGCAAAATCATATTATGCCGATCTGAGCCACTTTTTGGTTAAAAAATGTCCAGATTTCCAGTGTTTACCCCTTGATCACAACAAAAACAATAAATCAATAAATGGTTTAGTCATATCGGTCTTGTAAGCACTTTCAAAAAGAAAGCAATGTTTCTATAAAGTGAAATGTAACCTTTATTATGTTAGCAATCCAGTTCTGCAATCTAAATACACTGGAAAGAACTGTAACATAATGGGCACAACTGATACCAGGAAAGTAAATGATTCATGAAGCACATTACAAATCATTAGAAGATCAACACTGGCAGGATATAATTTGTATTTGTGGAAGCATTTTTCATATGCAGACCTACAACAACAGCAGTCTGAGCTTCATCCCATTAGAAACAAGCATGGCGCATCTGGTGCATTTACCATGCCAGTGTGCACACATTACCCAAAGAGCTTCAGACACACAGGCAGAATCTATCATTAAAGCTCCAGCCAGGCAGTAAATGGGTTAGTAGCAAATATAGCTAGCCAAGGACTGTTAAATCAGTTTCTATTCACGCAGACCCATTGCTTCAGTATCAGACTGGGTTCTCAAGAAAAGAAAAAAAACAAAACATGTACATACATCCACATGACACATACATGACTACTGTGTCTAGGGGCAAAGTAAAGCACACTGAGATTAAAATAACAGGCTTTACCTGCTAGTATCCTCTCTCTGTGTTTGGATGATAGTGTCTCCCATCCCTGTGTGTGGCGAACAGCATAAAAGGTCTGAAGCAGGAAGGTCCAGAGCCGCCCGCGTAGCATACAAATCTCTCGCCTGAACGGCTGGCGGTAACACAGAGGAGAGGCAGGAGAAGAATGGAAGGGGTGCGCTACAGCGTAGACGAATCAGCAGCTGCTTCAAGAACCTTTCACCATGGCAACAAATACCCTCCCCTCCTCCCTGTTTCCCTCCCTCTACCCCACCCTCCTCCCCCTCTGCCTGTATTGCAGAATTTACTTGAGCAAAATCTGTGACGTCATTATCCAATGACCACATTCTTGTTTCCACACCTTGTTATAAAAACAGGACTGAAGGACAGGAAGGAGCTACCTCTACCTCTTCTGTTGTGTAAACACACACTTTTTAACAGCCGATACACATCCAGATTAGTGAAGGCTGCTGGCAGACGTCAACATGTCCCTCAGCCTAATCCATGCGGCTGTTCAGTACACTGCTTATTGAGGTTATGTGCTTTAACCTGTGCAGCCAGGACACTTTCTCCTGGATGCTGTCTCACAAGTTCAACCTGCATGCTAATGGTTGTTTTTTCAAATCTGTTTAACAGAACATAGACTGACTAAACGATACATAATTTGAAATCTCAGTTGAAGACTGATGACATTCTACACCTCATTATCAAATCCTACAGAAAGATCCTAATCAAAACCTTAAATAACATCTATATCTTTTTACTAATTGTTTTTTTATATAAAAAAC
>JAOXNZ010000117.1:22722593-22734267 GCA_028566095.1 Kryptolebias brasiliensis
CCCGACCCCTTTGGCCCCTCCCATAGGTGGTGAGCCCATGGGAAGGGGGACCCATGTCACCTCTTCAGGCTGTGCCCAGCCGGGCTCCATGGGCGAAAGCCCGGCCACCAGGCGCTCGTCACCTCCAGGCCTCACTCCAGAGTGGGGCCCCGGTGACCCGCGTCCGGGCGAGGGAACGCTGTGTCCATTTATCTGACTCATCATAAACATGAGCTGATCTCATGCAATATTGTGAGATCTTATGAGATGCCTTAATGTTCAGAGAATGTATTGTGAATAACTCTCAGCTACTACCACTACAAATACTAGCTCAGATTCTGTAAAACTGGCTGCATTATAGCCATTTTGTGTTGGCTAATGTTGATTAGCTGTGGAGTCTGTCTTATATTGGGTTGACTCCAAATATTCATGAGCACAGGTGTACATCCACTGATCACTTTCTGAAAGTTTCATTAAAATCTTTCCAGTGGTTCATGAGATTTTTTGCTAAAATAAAATAAAAATAAAAAAAAAGGTTTAAAAACAGATCCTATGCGTTCAGTTAGCTTTCGAAGTATAAGTTGGGGATAACTCTAAGCTATAACCACACCAAATTTTAGCACAATATCTGCTAAATTAGCTGAATTATAGACATTTTTGTGTTTGCCAAGGTCACTTTGCTGTGGCAGTTATCATGAACAGAGTTGACTCAAAAAGTTAATCAGTTGTAGATGTACATTCAGTAATTACTTTCTCAGAGTTTCATTACAATTCATTCAGTGGTTCTTGAGATATTTTGCTAATGCTACAGACAAACAAACAGACACAGGCAATAACATAATCACCCTTTCTCCTCTGGCAGTGGGCGATAATCACAAAACTGTATCAGTCCTCATTTGTGTGCATCCACATCCTATTCCCAAATTACACCGTAGATAATTACAGAAAAATGAAATAGAGCTCATCTTTTATTAGATCATGTCAACATTTCCTTCCTGAGGAAACAAGCTAGTGTACTGGTTGGTGAATACAGCCCAAATATGAAGATACTGGGAGGAATCAACTCACCATTGAGTTTGTCACAGCGGTTAAACAGGCTCTGTGAAGCTCGGGGGACAAGAGGGAAAAGTTTCTTTCACACCAGGCTTTCACGAAATGTTCAGCAACCCACCTGTAAACACACAGTGTTCGATGAACATTTTTTCAGCACAATTGAACAATGTTTCCTCCATCTGTCTTCCATTTACATACAAATTCAACATTACATCTCTGGTTAGACTGACTGGTCAGAGGTCAGTATGAGCAAGGAAACACAAACGAGGACGTGTTCTTTGTGGAAATGTGGTTCAGTCTCCTTGTGACACTCCTTCTTGGAGTCCATGCTTGAGGAAACAACAGAATAAGTGAGCATGAGAGGCTCATTAACGCTCTGCTGCAGAGGACAGCGCTGCTTGGTTCACCATCAGAGTGACACAAATGATCAGACTCAACAAAACAACATGGTCATAGCAAACCTCCTTCGCTCTACACACACGCAAGCACACACACACACGTGCAGCACTGCATTGGAACCAACAGAACCAGCTCCTCTCCTAATCCAATCCATCCCTCTGTCCTGACCTACATTCAAATACTTGCTCACTTACTGCCGTTAGCAACTCATTCATAGCTTGTTGTTGTATCAGCCACATAAGAATCCTGGGTTTACGCAAATAAAAAAGGGGGTAAAAAAAGGTAAGAAAAGAAAAAAGAAGCATATGCTCAATCTGAAAACATTCATAACTCTAGGATCAGAAATTTCTTTCAGTTTCAGCTTTCAGTTTTCCAAATCACACATCACCAATCCTGAATATTAAAATCTCACCATTTGTCACATGACAGCCACAGAGGAGAAAATAAAGAACTCAGCTGGTGCTGAATGCAGACTCACCTCTTACACAGCATGTAGAGGTTCTGGAGGCCTAAGGCGTGTGTGAGCAACAGGCACTCAAGAACTGTTCTCTGAACTCCATCAACTGCCTGAAAACACAAGAGAGAGAAAGAAACAGTGAAGGGACACTATCACAGGCTGCAATAAGATGGTATGAAAAAGAGCTCAGAGACTAGAAACATCATAACAAATGTAAATGTATTAAACAAGTTCAGTGGATTAATCAGTAATATTTAGGTATTATTTTGCAAATAAAATAGGGGATGAAGCACAGAAAAGCCTCTTGTGTTTTTTTTCAAAACATAATATATCTAAAAGTTTATTGTTTAGTTATAATGCTATTAATATTGCATATATAAAGTATGAAAAGGCATTCACAACTTGAACAGCAAACCTTGGGGAAGAAGCGGCAGTAGTCTCGGGTAAGAACCATCTCCACTACATCTTTCAATCCTTCCAAACACAACATATCTGCAGCCAACACCACTTGGCTATAAGACAGGAGACATTATAAACAGTTCAGGTCATTTTCTCTTCCTGACTTCAGATTTTGAACCTCATGCTCAAATACAGTACCTGGCGTTGGCTCCACTGGGCAGATCCACAATGGCTCCGTACATAAACTGGAGCAAGATTTCCATTTCATCTGGCCCTAAGCTGAAAAAGTTAACAAAATAAAATGTTTACAAGCTGTAAAAATTTTGCATTTTCTGTGAAAATGAGGTGTGAATGCAGAGTGCTGAATGACTGCTAAAATAGCAGAACAGTGAAAAGCTAAAACCAGCCAAACAGCAACTAAAAGCTAAATTAAGCATAAGAAAACAAAAATAGAGCAAGTATGGTGAAGAAGAATTAAAAAAGAACAATGTTTTAAAGCAATTGAAAAGATCTCAATGTATTTCTGTAGGGAACTTATTTATAAATAAAGTTGAATATTTTAAAAAGCATAAAAGTTACAGAAATCAAAAGTCACAGCACAGTTTTACCAATTAAGCTCAAATATTCGTTGAATGTTTTGATATATAAATGGTTAAAATAGCACAAAGTATGCAGAAGCAGTTTGATTGCGAAAACGTACAGAAGAAACTAAACAGCCAAACAATATTGTGAATGCTGATTCACACAATGAAACTTTTACAGTTCCACCCTTTTATATTATGTTACTCAGAATATACATTGTATTGTTATGGCCTATTTTGTCCTTAAGGGTCTCAAAAACAACTGAGAATTCTGTAAACAAAGCCCACATATTAATCAGCTCTTAGTGACTGCAGCCTAAGGACCATCTCAAAGGATTCCCCTGCACATCAATACAACTAATCTCCATTCTGACATCCGTGTCTTCCTCTGTTACCCTCAGATCAGAGATGCTGGGAAGAGTGACATTTTTCTCCCTGGAGGGGAAAAAAAAAAAAATGCCTTTTCTGCGCTAAAAGAAAAAAACTGTGGGTGGCAGTGATGGGATGGATGGCAATGGGTGCTCTTCAGCAGGAAGTGAATAAAAGACTGTCCAACAGAGGAAACACTGTAACTTTGCTTGGTGGAAATCTAAGCAAACACTGAGATTCCACCAGCAGTAGGTGGCTGTGTTTAAATGTGTTTGGGGATATAAAATAAAATACAATACTGTGAGTGAAAGCCCATCGAGCCAGGTCTGTGGAAAGCCATCAATTATTAATACAGTATATGTTGCACATCAGCTTTATTGTACTGAATTGATTTGTGGAAGTGTTAGATCAGAAGAAGGAGGAGGAGGAGGAGGAGGAGGAGTGTTTCTGATCCATTTCCTGCTGCTGGATGATGGTGGCGTGCCTGTCTTACCCTTGCAGAGTGATGCACTGTCTGGAGCTTTCCATCCAACTTCCACTAAGCATTGCACGGAAGTACTGAGACCTCGCACACAGGATTGCCCTAGAAAGCACATAGTTGCACGTAAAAAAAAAAAATCCACCCACTATTTAATATTTCACGTCCTCTGCTTGAATTGTCTGCACTGAAATAGCTTTAAAGTAACAAGAATGAGAACAAAAAAACATCCATGTGCTTGCTTTACTCTGGGAATTCTTTTCCTTCCCTATCTGCACTATCATCTATAGCAGGAATGGGCAATCCTGGTCCTCGAGGGCCACTATCCTGCATGTTTTACTTGTTTCTCTGCTCCAACACACCTGATTTGAATCAATAGGTGATTAACAGGCTTCTGCAGAACATGAAGAGGTCATTTAACCACTGAATCAGGTGAGTTGGAGCACGGAAAAAAGTAAAACATGCAGGATAGTGGCACTCAAGGACCAAGATTGCCCACCCCTGACCTATTGTGTCACCAGCGCAAGTGTTTAGAATATTGATTCTTTATTTTATTACCATCTGCTGCCAAAGGCAAAGAGGTGATATTTTTGCCTCTGACTGTGTTCCTTTGCTGTCGTGTTCCCAAAATATTTGATAAACCACTGGACAAATTATTGTGAAATGCTCAGAAAGTAATCAATGGTTGTACATATACAACCCAAGATGGCCGCCACAGTTAACTGACCGTTGTGAATACAAAAATGACTATACCTCAGCCAGTTTTACAGATAACAAGCTAAAATTAGGTGTAGTAGTAGCTGAAAGTCATTCACAACAGATACTGTGAGCCCTACACAATGTGCAACATCTATGCTAAAAATTTTGTTATTAACTGTTGGCATCAAAACTGTTTGTTAACAAAATAATCTCATGATCAATTTATTGAAACTCTTAAAAAATAAATCATTTAGTGTATATTAACAACGGTTAACTATTGGAGCCACCATAATTCAGGATGGCTGCCACAACTAATCGACACTAGCCATAACAAAAATGGCTCTAATTAAGTCAATTTTACAATTAATAAGCTAAAACTTAGTGAGGTAATAACAGAGTTATCCTCAACAGATACACCAAGTGATAAGACATCTTGCAAGATCTCACGAGACTGCACATAATGTCATTTAAATGGTTTGAGCTAAACAACTACCTCTGTGATTTCTCACCAAAAGATTATTTTAGTTTAAAATTTTGGTATAAAAGGTGGCAAGCAATATACATTCCTTCAAGGAATGGTAGGCCTTTAACTTAATCTTTTTTTTTTGTCTTTTTGGAGAAAGAAAACCAATGTGTTCAGTTCTCATTGTCATCTGCTCTTGTATGTTGAGGTTTACACGCAAGCAAATGTCACTACTGTCAACTATTCGTCTCCATTTTACTTCCAGTCATCACTGACCAGGCAGATACCCACATGAATACTAAACATACAGCATTTCTCCTCAAACCTTCAGCGCCGACATGCAGAAATGCTTCAATTATGCTAAAGTTTGAACAAAAATTCAATTTGGTAGTGGCACATGTAATATTTATTAAAACATTTTATGTGAAGAATGTAAATAAAACTGACACGCTTTCAACACCAGCTTGAACTTCAGATTTACTACACTCAATTTATCACTATCTCTCTTTAATAAAAAAAATAATAAAGCCTTTTTAAAATATGTAGACATATCAATAAACAAAGAGGTTTTGGCAAGGGGCCAAGGGAGACCTTGTTCAGCTTCTGGTTTAAAACACTAGCACACACTCTGCTGCAATGGAGGTCACAGCTGCACAGAAACCAGCTTCTTCTGTCTGAGTATCTTTGCTGCCCTGCTGCCCTGTGCAGGAGCTGAGAGAGACCTGTATCCATGGTTACCAGTTGCTACTATTACATCTGAATCACTGAATGACCATCCACCACTGGTCCACATTCACACAAGTCAACAGCATATGTTCATCCTTCAAGTTTTAAACCCAAAATATTTCAAACCTTTTTTTGTATTTCAGTTCCATAACTCCAAAAATAATAAATAAATAAATAAAATAAAAACTGTAAAGCTTTTACTTTTTTAGTAATGATGTTATTATTATTCATAACCCTTAAAAAACATTCAAGCATTAAGGATACTGAGCAATGAAGCACTTCTCATATATTGCAAAATCATCTTAAGATGTGCAACACAGAGGCATTGTTGCATTTTCTTCTTCTCACATTCTCACAGGACTGCAGGACTGTAAAAGCCCAGTATTTTTATCTTACTGTTCCTCATTCATGCAATTATAATGTATTTATGAGGTTCTAGGTTGTCCAGAAGAAGAATTCATGGTTGTTTCTGGAAAGAATGTGCTCTTGAGGGCAGCATATGTTGCTCTAAAATTTCTGCTGTACTTCTCTGTATTCATGCTGCAATCATAAAAATGAAAATGAGCTTTGAATGAGAACACTGACCATCACTGAGCATACTATACTACACTACACTATACTATACTATACTGGTCGGTGCTGCCTTTTGTTGACAGGTTAAAATTAAACTTTTTAATTTCCAAAGTTAAGTTTAAAGTAGCATTTTTGAATACAAGCCTGTAGAACTCAACAAAAGTTTCCTAAAGTTATTCCTTGCTCATGTGGTTCAGCTTTTGATGACTGAGGGTTCATGATGCATTCCTGTCTAAAGGTTTATCAGTGTGTCTTTTGCACACCAAAACTCCTCTAGATTCATTGAACTATTTAACCATTTAATGATTTTTTATATAAAGAGGCAATATGTAACTTAGTTCCTAATTTGTTTTGAGAACAACTGTTTGGTTTTTAGTTTTTATTTACACACAAAAAAAATGCTGCAGTAACTATGCCAGGCCTGTATGTGGCGCTGTAACACTGCCGCAGAAACAGGGCGTGGAGCATGCACATAAAGTTTGGACACTAGATGCAAAATGTAAGTGGACCCCCTCCGGTCATAGGTTATATTAGAGGTGGGGCTTTGTCATCACTTTCAATTTGTATTAATTTTGTCTGTCTACATGAAAACACAGGGGTGGAGTTTTAAGATTTTTTCACTATTAGGGGTCCTAAAACATTCTTTCCGTGTGGATGCAAGCCTAAATCAATAAAATAACCTTTTTTGTATTCATAAAAACAGTTTCTGTATGGACATACAGTTGAGTTAAGGTTGATGAGGTAAAAACTGAACAAGCCTGCCTCCCCAAAAAATCCTGGTTCACGTGTTGCCTCTAAACACAAGGCTTCCATGTCACCACAGACAGCTCTACCTGTGGCAGAAGAAGACCTGCTCTGCCACTTGGACCGCGATGTCGCACTGTTCTCCCCTTTGGTATAGAGCCAGCAGATCAGCACCAAGGCCAGAGGCCGGCTCAGGAGCTGCAGCACCTGGACAGAAAGATGGGATGGATAATGAAGAGGAACAGAAAAGTGTCAAAGGCTTTGGGTGCACTTTAATCTGCAGAGTCTTATTCTTCTGTGTGTAATGGAACAATGACACTGATTCAGCTATATGCACTAAAAACAAAAAATAAAAAAGCATAAAGAAAATAAAGTTGTTCTAATCTTTACTTGTAGCATGCCCATGCTGGCATTAGCAGGAACAACAGGCATCCAAGTGGGATTAGCTCCTAAGTAGATTATGACTAAGATAACATAATATGAGGAAAGTGGATGAACAGGGCAGCTTGGTGGTCACGTGACCCTGAATAAACCTTCTGCGAGTTGATCTGTTTACCTGAGTCAGTGGAACTGTGAAGATCTGTGAGGTTTGGAGTGGTGCTTTCTGGCAGGGTGCTCTGTGAATCTGAGTGTCTTTCAGCTGTTCGCATGCTCTCCTCTGCTGTGTACACTCGCCTGGAGGGAGCAGACCCTAAACGTTAATCAAATATAGCTTTTCATGCACATTTAAATTGGAGTCTCATTTGATGCGATTTCTCCTCCCCAAACAGTTGATGCCTGAGCTGTGCAGTTTTTTGATGCTTCTGGCTGGTGAAAGACTTCCTGTCCCTGAAAAATATGTGTTTTGTTAATGAGACTGTGTTTCTATCCGTCTCAGTAGTTCTCCTGATCTCACTCAAAAGGTATAACCATTACCAGAGTAACCCAAGCATCAGGGGTGAAACAAAACAAGGGTTTGGTTCATCTAATACCTACAAGTCCATTTAAAGTTAATTTGTCCAGTTTATACTGACCATTAAGAAATCTTTACTTAAAATAAATCTAAGGGAACCAAAATATACAGTCCTCTCTCAGTAGGAAGAGTAAAGCAGTATGTGCTTATTAGATCAAGATGGTGTTTTTCTCTAGTTTCTGTAATATAATATTGAGCAACAATAGAGGAATGCATATTACCGCATGTTTAAATAAAGACTGTAGCTTTTGGAAGACACACATTTAATTTGTTTAAGTTAAATAAACAAAGTGATTTTCTGCTCTAAAGGAGGACCTGTTTGATCCCCGATCATATCCATTTGAAACTCATCAGAAGGCAGCGTCCAGTATTAACAAAAACAAAAAATAACCTTCTGACAACTAAATTGGCAGCTCTTTCCTTATAGTTAACCTCAAACAGCACCACCACAAAGAAATAATTCCTTCTGCTTTTCAAGCACAAAATTTAAGTTTGTTTTCATTTAACCAAATTTGAAAGGATTTTACCAATGGATCTGACAGCATGCTGGGAGATTCCCATTTAAGCCAGCGTTTGTATTTTTTGCATTTGACTTATTTATTTGATAATTATTGAAAAAGAATTTTCCTCTCCCACATGCACAGATCTTTTTTTGCCAATTTCTGTAATAAATTAAAACACACACACACTAATCTATGCCGAAAAAACAACTGATAAACGTTTATCACAGCTGTGTAAGAGCAGTGATGCACTCACTTACCATGAGTTAAAGAAGCCTGAAAATGAATATTTAAATCCATGGTACTGTAGCCAAATAATAATAAAAAAACAACTTATTTTGGTCCTAATTTTTTACCACTGCCAAAGGAAAATGGACGTTAATGTTTTTCTTGTGGTTGTGTATTTGTTTGTCTGTCTGTTAGCAAAATTTCTAATGAGCCACTGGATAAATTTTAAAGAAACTTTCTGAAACTAATCACTTCATGTACATCTACAACTGATTAACATTTCAACCTAACCCAAAATGGCTGCCACAACTAATTTACCTTGGCCAACACAAAAATGGCTATAACTCAGTACACTTTATAGATATTTATATTTTTAAGAGTTGGTGTGGTAGTAGCTGAGAGTCATCCTGAATACAATCTGTGCGCTAACACATCATGCAAGATCTCACAATAGCTGATGAGATTGTTCATAACGTCATTTATAGTACAAGGTTTGACCAAAACAACTATAACTTCGTCCCTCCTCATCATAAGACAATCTTAGTCTAAACCTCTGGCCTGAAAGGAGACAAGCGATATGCATTTTTTCAAGTAAAGCTAGGTTTTTAAGTTAGCTTATGAAATCCCAATCGTGACATACTTGATAAAAACTATGTAAGTCCAGCACTATAAGATTTCAACACCTGATTATAAACAATTTGGAAATGATTTGTTCCCAACACTGACATGAAAATCTGATTTCTTGGTTTCCAGCTGCAGTGTCTCCAGTGATCCTTAAAACGTACAAACAGAAGCAAACCCTGCTGAATAAATAAGGAGTTTGGCGCCCTCTTCCAGACAGACACTGAAACATCCTCTAAAAGGAGAGCAGCTGGAGAGTTGAGGCTTCACGTGAGGCTACTTAAAGCTGGATTAATTTAGGAAATCTATAAAAACTATTTTCTGTAGAGGAAATACAAGAGCCCACCTGAGGAACTCTTTGAGTGCAGGGAGGTCATAGCCTGGCAGGTGGATGATGATGGGATCTTTGTGTGTCTGTCCCTGCAGGATGTGAGGAGTTCTGGCCAGCAGCACGGCTCTGTGCGCTCGGACTGAACCCAGACCTGCATACAGGGAAACATCTGCCTCCAGCTCCTCCAGCAGTAACCTGAAGAAATACAGCACAGGGTTTGTTTTTTTTGGTTTTTCCAAGGGCGTCTCCCACAAACTGAAAATCACAATATACTAAGTTCAGGAACAGATTTTTATTCATTATTATTTATTATGTTAAGATACACATCTAGAAGCCATCAATAAACAAAAATCCAGTTCAGAACTTTAACAATTCATCTGGCCTATTTTTCCACTTCAGGATTATAAGACAAGTCCTGGGGCAGTCCAGTTCTTCCTCATAATCATCATATCTCATCCTGCCAACATGACTGATCTGGGTGACCCAGAACACAGTCAGCTCCAGGCCAACCAGGCACCAGGATTTCAAACACTAGTGCTGCATTCTTTCTGTAATGCCATGAAAGTTTACAAATAAATAAAGGAATAAAAAAAAAAGTAGGCGTCTTAAGAAACATGATTTACATCCCTGTTATACTCAAGTTAGTGTGAGCCTAAATCCTGTGAGCTTTCAATCATTAAAAACAACTATCTCGCTAACACTTAAAATTGTAGTAGGTTATAAAGATAGTAGTATGTCGATTTTGTGTTTCTGTTCATATTTTGTAGAGTTTTTTGAAGATGGAGGATACATATACAATGTAAAGCGCTTACACTCAAATTAGCCACCTTTTTCCACTTTAAACAGTATCTTATTTTTCTCTTTCTGTATATAAATAGGAAACAAAAAGTATACAATATTATTATTACAATTACTGAAGAGAAAGTCACGAATCATTTCAGATAAAACCCATTATTGGGTGATTAAGCACCTGGCTATATAAAGATATTCAAAGTTAAAATCACATTTTAAAAAAGATTTTGATTTTAAAAATGTCAAAACATTTCTATAGAGTGCTTTAATATTTAAATTACCTGGACCTTTTCTGTTCAGTTTTATTTCTTGAGTGTTATTACACATGTTCGGTTAATATGAATAAATAATGCTAGATAAATTGGATAAACTAATTATTTTAAACTTGTACAGACATTGTGTTTGTGATTAGAGGACAGTAGATCTCCTAATTAAACTGGAAACCTCGACTCCGGACTTTTCCTGAAATGTAACAAAATCTTAAAGTTGTAAAAACTTGATTTGTTTCAGTCTCCATTTAACAAACCAAAGCACAAAGGCAAGACTTTCAGAGTGTTCAGAGACTAAGTTATTGTGTTTTAAATAAATAAACACACCTAGGATTTGAAATTCTAAAATGTTTGGTAAAAGCATTTTTTCCAATGTATTATTTTACCTTTTTAATTTTATTTCTGGTGTTTAAAAACTGAGGATACTAAAGTCAGTATCTCAGTATGCGATGACAAACTGAGAGCAGCATTCAGGAGGAAGTTTTCAAAATGTCTGAAAAGGTTTGAGGCAGTTCTCAAGTGCAGGGATTTTGAGCATGTTAAAAGAAAAAAAACAAATTTTCACTCAAAATAACAGCTGTCGTTATGGGTGTGTCTCGATCCTGTCTCAATTTAGCTTGTAAAGAAAGCACAAGTAACCTGATTGTTTTCAGGCAAACGTTAAATATTTTAAGGACTTAATCTCTGATTTGAACAGAATAGAATTATCTTTATTGTCATTGTATGGCTTGAATACAATGACATTAGGAGAACCTTCCCAGTTTGATGAATCTGCAACATCTAGGGCTGGGCACCGAACTTCGGTACTTTTATGGCACCGACCGAAATGCTTCGGTAGTACCGACTATCAAAATATGCCTAGTCTTCCGGTGCCAAGTTTCGGTGATTGGCTGTAACGTTACACATGGTTGCGGCACTCAGGAAAAATACATAGGTAGTTACACCCACATACGGGGTTCACGTGTATTTTTGTAACTAGTTGCGTGTCTTTGAACCGCTTAAAAAATGCCACCGAGATCGAAAGTGTGGCTCCATTTTATAAAGATTGATGCCAATAGTGC
>JAOXNZ010000117.1:22838754-22854110 GCA_028566095.1 Kryptolebias brasiliensis
AGTGACAAATAAAAGTTTTCAGCATTTCATTTGAAGTTGTCAGTAATTATCAGATATGTTTTTGAGACGAATAAAATTAGGTCTTGAAAAAATAAATTTCTTTTGAAAATGAAGTTGCCCAGTCTCTCAATCTCTCAAGTCGCTTTTCATGAATCATCTCTGGCTCTTCAAACCTGGGAGCAGTTTCAATGGCAGGTTATATATTATTTATAAGTACTTCAAGTAGACAAAGGCTATTTTTTGTAATATCAAATTTGTACACATTTTTTATACTAACATAAATTAGCTAAGAAAAGGGCCTATCAGGTCACAACCGCATGTGCCACATCTACACAGAGCTTTACATAAAAGAAAATGGCTCCCCAGTAAAATCTCTTTGCATGTATCGACTGGTTAAAAAAAATTTGTGCTTAAATCTCTGTTCCATTTTGCATGAGAATATGTAAATGTGCACAGCATGAGCCCCAGCAGCTGGTAGATTAATCAGAGCATGCCAGTGCCTCTCAATCAGCGAAAGCTTTCCTCTCCCTCGCTCTGGCTGCTGCACCACCACATTCATTTGCAAGAGAACAGATAGGGAGCTTTGCAAAGGAGTGCATGCCTCATTTAAATGTTATGCCTCAAACCCAGGCTTTGAGTGAGATTTATCCTTAGAGAAATGTATGTAAATCCAAAGCACGCATCAAAGAGAACAAGCGATTACATTAAGAAAGAGGAACAGTGTTGCGGAGCACACAGGATGCTGTTATTGGCCGTCATCGCTGGGTGTGCTGGTCCAAATGGCATCCAGCAGAAAAAACAGCATGTGTTATGCTGTGTTTGTAGTCTCCTACATCAGCTATTCATAGGGATATAAAGCCTGAGTGGGAAAACGCATGTTGAGGTATTTGTGATGAGGAAAGTGTATAAACACACACGATTAAACAACGACACACACCTGGCATCGAGGAAGCGGGAACGCAGAATCATGACAGCTTCACAGGTGCTCTGCTTGAGCTGCATCTGGATGGAGCTGAACTTGCGGTGGATGATGCTCACCATGCGCTCGATCTCTTTGGGCGAAATGGGCCGTGTGCGTGACTGCTCCCGCAACAGGTTCATCACGTGGGTGGTGAACTCGTTACAAGCCTGCAGAGAAGGCACACGCACATCGATCTGTGAAAGAGCAAACTCCCCTTTAAGTCAAAAAGAACTGCAGAGGAGACCTTGATCTGCAATGAGACCACACCAGATTTTAGTGCACAAAGAGTGGCACACTGGAAAGCGAAATTCAGCCATGGCAGAATATAACCACTGATATGTTTCATATTAAACAGAAATTGTGACTGAAGTATGTTGAGAAAGATCCTGTGACAGCTGCTTCCCCCTCTGACACACACTTTCATAGCGTTGCTAACCCTGGGAGACGAAGATGCTGCAACGTTTCATTTATCCCCCGGTGTGACACTAGGCATGAATCTGCTGCGATATTACGCTCCGGCTCTGTCTCTTACTGTCTCATCTTCTTTATTTCTGCTCTTCTTGTCGATCTCTCCCTGGATTTAGCCGTGTCAGGCTTTGTTTGCGCCTGTCTATCTGCCTGCTCATCTGTCTCACTCCCATTCATCTAAAAGGGATGGCATTGTTGTGAATGCATCAATATCAAGGCAGCGAGAGGAAGTTATCCCCCCTCATACAGCCTTTCAAGGCTATACTTGGAATACATGCAGCAACACAACATGCTGTATAACATGGACGATTGTAGGATAAAAACAATCCAAATTCTTATAATGATGTATTTCATATCTCTGTTAGCAAAGTATGTGATGACCCACAGGTCATATTTTAATGAAACTCACAGAAAGTAATCGTTGGGTGTACATCTACAAATGATTAACCTTTTCAGTCAACCCAATTCAAGGTGGCTGCCACATTTTTAATTACATAAAAAAGCAATTAGATTATGTGATACATTTTTATATTTTTCTGTTGATGTAGTGAAACTTTCAGGACTTTATGTGAAGAATGCTTGTTTTTCTTTAAAGAAACAAAACAAAACAGAATAGGACAACAAAGCAAATGATTTTCTGTCCTCTATTTTCTTTTTTTCACACTTATCCAAACCTAGAAAATACTAAAAATAAGTTTGATAATTTGATAATTTCCACAACTGCATAGGGACCCTGAGCATATGACTTCTTTTCTTTTCTTCTGCTCTTTGTAAATTAACGTTGGGATCCTAACAAGCTGATGTTAGATAGTTAATAGGTCTTTGTAGTGAGCTTCCAAATGACTGTTTATTTCACCTATAAAGGTAGTATTTCACTGAGCTGCAACTGCTTTAGACTCAAAATTGTAATAAAATGGGAACATTTTCATTTGCAGGCTCACTGAAGTTTGAGTGTTTGCGACCAAGTGACCAGAGAGTCACTAGACCGTGCTTTAAGCAGACATATTTTGAAAATCGCAGCTTTTGTGTGTACACGGCTTGCCAAACTGTATTTTTGTCTGTGCACATTATTTTGTTGTCCACCTCTGCTCACACCATACTTTCCTTGCCTCTTTTGTACCACGTCTGGCACCACTTACATAAAGAAACACTGGAGTGGCCACTTATGGCACCAGGTGAGAGTATTGGCCGCCATCTTGTGAAGTGTTACGTGTATCACTCTGGGCTGTTTACATGCTGAAACCACACACTGCTAACGCCTTGTGCATGCTCTATGCTGTGTCATCAGTTCATAAGCACTCAGACAAAGCCTTATTTTACTGAACTAAACATATATCATGCATAATGTGAAAACAAAAGACAAGAGTAGTCTGTAATGAGCCTCCCAACAGTCCCAGTCAAGTGTTATCAGGCGCAAAATGCTGACCAAGCGCACTATCACTACTGTGATAAAATTACTAAATGCTGTAATCATTTTAACCAGACCTGAACATAACCGCATAATAAATAATTAAGTACTTAACACGTCTGCTTAGTCTAACCAGAGCTCTAATACCAGTGTCTGGAGTTATTTTTACTTAGTCTAATAAATTAGATGATAGTTTACAGTTTTACAAGTTAATAAAAAGAGAAACTGAAATTGACAATATAAAACTTGACTAAGACACATGTTCATTGTCATGGCCTTTTGGAGCTGAGGTGACTGATCAGTATGGTTACTGCAGGGTGTGTATAGTAGACATTGACTGTAGATGCTGCAAACTTGTTTTTACCATCTTTTGATCTACAAATGTACCAAATTGTACCTACAGCATTTGAATTTTGTAATCTAGGCCAAGTGTTACTGACACTAATACCAGCTGTGAGTGTGTTTTCTCTGCATACCTGTCAGTAGACTACATGTCTGTCCCACTTGACTTCGGACTAAAAGAAGTGCTGAAACTGAATAAACTGGTAGTTCTACTGTGACTAGTTTGAGAGGAAATTTGTCGCTCAGATTTTTTTGAACATGAACATGTTCAAAACTTAAGTGACAGGACTGTGCTCCTCTGTTAGAAAACTGGGAACCACTCTGAATGTTGTGAGACATTCCTGAAACATTCAGGAGACTCCCTCATGAATGCGTTTGTCAACTAGTTGCAGCCCAGTGAGATACTACCTTTAACACACTAAGTTTTGCTATTTGAAAAGTACCATTAAGAGCCTGAATCATTGATGTTAGTTAATTAATTAGCTGAGTTATTAGCCTACATATCAAGCCTGCAATATGCTTTATATATTTCACCTGCTAACTCTTATAACTTGCTGCAAACAACGTGTTGCTCCTTTATTAGACAAGCTGTAAATGTTTGTGATTTTTGCTACAAAAACAAATTTATGCAGCCGACTTTGTCTTTATTTAATGAAAGGAAAAGTTGAAGGGAATTCTGTTCTTTCGGCCACCAAACACAGCTGAGTGTCAGCTCTCAGGAATAAGTGGGGAAGGGGAACGTTATTCCGTGCTGTTTATGACCAGAGATAACTCTAAATGTCTCTGACATCTTCCAAAAAATAAATGAATCTGCAGGAGCAATATGATGCAAAAATGTAGTGGTTTTGACAAAGTGACCTTTAAAATCATGGTATAACTTGAAACTGGGTGCCTACCGTCCATGCACACATTCTTACTGCAGGCTCTGGTGCTAAATAATTTTCAGTCTGTAACCAGATGTTTATATCCTGTTGGTTCTGCTGGTCTCACCTGCTCGTACTTCTCCAGCTCTGTGTGGTAAATCTGTCTGATCTGGGACAGCTTGGCCCGATAGTCTGAGTGCTCCGCTGAGTTGTCGGCCCCCGCCCCCCCTGAAGCGGCGGCAGCAGCAGCTGCGGCTGCAGAGCCCCCACCTTTCTCTGGACCGGACACCCCCTCTGCCAGCAGCATGTTGTCCAGTCGCATGAGCTGGGGGTCCGGAGGCTCCTCCTCCTGGGCTCCGCGGATGCTCAGCACTGCAGTGACAAGAAAAGGTCAGAGGTCAGTTCTAAAGGTCGCACCTGCAGCTGGGGTGATGCACCGTAACAAGCTGCCACTGTAACACACTTAGTGTGCAGAGACATTAAGATCGATACATGGGCAGAGGGAGAGTAGAGTGCAGACATAGAAATCTGTCTCGTTCAGGGAGAAGAGGAATTCTTCAGCAAAACAAGAATCTATTAAAGTATGTGTATGTGTTGAGAATAAGTCTCAGCTATAATAATTAATTAATAATTAATTAAGAAATAATTAGCTCAATTTCTGTAAAACTGAGTTCTAGCCATTTTGTGTTTAAGGTTGATTAGTTGTGGTGGCCTTGAATTGGGTTGATTCCAAAATGTTATGAGGTGTAGACGTACATCTAATGATTATTTTCTGAGTATTTTACTGAAATCGATCCAGTGGTTCATGAGATACAGTATTTTGCTAACAGACAAACAAGGTTGAAGCCAACAGTTATGTCAAAGTTTTACGCAAAAATATTATTCTGATGTATAGATGTTGCCATGTGTTGGGGATGATGCTCAGCTATTTCCCACCAAATTTCAGCTAAATATCTGTAAACTTGACTGAGACAATTTTGTGTTCAAGCGGGCAATAATGAATCCTGTTAACAAAAGTGTCTAATCTTAAAAAAAAGTATTTTCCCCAATATATAAAATGGCAATAGTTGAAATCTGCGGTCTAGTCATCCACTTGGTTTACTGAGAAGCAGCACAAAAAAATAAATAAATAAAAGCAGCATAAAATAACCTTTCCAGCTTACTGCTTTCCAAATTTACAAGACTGCACATGAACTGATTCATTGGGAGCTTTGGCTTAATGTGACAAACATACACCAGGCTTCAGGAAAATTTGATGTGAACTTTATTCTCTCATTTTTGTTTTTAAATAAAATTTTATTTCAAAAAACACCAAATTGAAAAGATTGTCTGCACATGAACAGTTGATGTAAATAAGAAACGTACTGAATGGTTTTAGCTTTAAAAAAAACTATTTTTTTTAGTAAGTAAGAGAATTAGGAGAGTAGGAAATGTTTTCCATTGGCAATGACAAAGATCTTTTTCTGTGAGGTATTTCTTTAGCTGCCAGTTTGAAAGTTGTTTGTTGAATTTCATTTTTTTGGGTTTATGCAAACAATGAGCCTCTTTCAGTCAGAACAGATTGGGTGAAATAATGTGGAAATAAACATAGAAAATAAGGATGATGCGACAAAAGATATGAAGTAAAGATCAATTTATTCAACATGATGAGATCTGGAGCAGAAGCACGCTGTCCAGGGCAGTAAATTGAATGGTTACCCCAGCTTTCCACTAGAGGTCTCCCTCGCCATTCTTTAGGATATTCAAGTGTCACCTTCCATTTTCTGACGTGAAAACACTCCCCAGCTCACACTCTTCATCCACCATCTGAGAGCCATCTATTTCCATATCGCTGGAACACAGTGCTGCTAGGAACCAAACTGGACTCACAATGTAGACAGACAGCAGCCAGTCCTGTCACAAGTAGACCTTGGCCTCGCCTCTAAACATGAACTCCAACCCTGTGAGAGTGTCGATTTAGAAAGATACCACTTGTTGTTTGTCACACTGACACTAAATGGGAAAGGACAGAGCCATTAATTAAGAGACAATAAGCGTGCTTGGTGCATTAAGCCCAGACTGCTGTCCAGGTTGGTAGGCCTCAGCAGGGAATGAGAATGAAGCCTGCTGTACTTTCAGTGGTAGACACGCCCCACCCTCCATCTCTTCCTTTAACTGGACTGGGAATGCAAATATGGCAACTGTTGGAAAGTGGAAGGGGTCAAGGGTTCCGGCTATAGGTGCAACAAGTGGTAGATTGAGTGTGGAAGGAGGATGAAAAGGGTGTTCTCTTGGGACGACAGGACTGTACAAACATCCTGTCTTATTATCCAGACTTTTTAACTACTCTGGTAATGTAAATAGGCTTGAAGAGGAAAACCTTGGACGACTTTACGCCAGCCTTGCCTCTACAATGCCACGACCACAGCCACATTATGAGCTGATCAAACCTGCTCCATCAGAAACTCTAGCCTGCCTGTCTGCTTTAGTTAACATCCATCAATGTTAGCTTTGCTTCTTCCTCTGCTCCTGAACGCTCATCAATATGGAGAGGCAGTTCTTTTCTAAAGTTCCCACCTCATAAATACCAAACTAAAGTGGGTGTTAAAATGAAAGCACACTACAGTATCCCAGGGAGGAAAACGAGCTGAGTTACTAGAAGTCATTTCTAGCAGGAAACTAGGAGAACATATTTAAAGAGGAAGAAAGAAAACTGACAACCTTTTAGTTACAATGACCTGACAGAGATATGAATGGTTTAAGATCTCATCCAGGCATGTCTGCTTGTAGCATTTCCATGAACAAAGTTCAGTTGCCAGGCCAATTTTATGGGTGTGCAATTTCAGCCACATTACTTAGGATTAGAGATGATTTTTGAGAATTTGGATAGTCGTTTAAGTATATAAATTAGAATAGTTTATAGGACTGCCATTTTGAAAAGCTTTTAAATAATATCTACACCAACGTGCCACTATAAGTAACCCCAGGATGGTACGGAAAGTGCCAAGTTGTTTGCCTTCTGCCATGCTGGTTTTATTGACAGGGGTGTTTTTTTCTGCCCACAAATCCTGAAGTGATCCCACGTCTGTTTCTGCTATTGTTGCAGTGTTATTTGGAAACGGTCACGATGACGTTACCCCTTTTTCGTCAAAACACACAAACATACACTGATCCACCAGAAAGGTAAAATATAAAAGGAACATAAGAATTATGGATGCACCAAACAACCAGCTAAACCAAACAATTTTAATCTTGTCCTGCTGTGATTGCCAATTGTGAAATTCAGAAATCAATTTTTTTTTCAGCCCAGTCCATGAAAGCACCAGTGCTATTTGCTGTTTTGCCCAAGCAACAACAGGTCTTCCATGTAGAAGTTTTTGCTGAATGAAGACTCAGTTTGCCATTTGTACCAACTATGAGGTGTTTCAAAATAAAGTCCGAGAAAACCCCAAGAGGTTTTAAAAGCTACTGAAAGGGCATGTTCTGCAGACATCTGTCTGCAGCTCATTTTATTATTCAGTATCATTTGGACTAAAGTTTTTCATTTAAGTACCAGCTGCCACTTAAAAAGAACACATGTTTAACCCCAACTCAACCTTTAATTTACAGAAGGTTTGACAAATATAAATAAAGAGTAAATAGTTTAACTGTTTTGATTATCAAGATGTGATTGGCCACATACATGGGGCTGCGGTAGCTTGGTGGTCAGCACCATGGTCTTGTAAATCTGAGGGTTGCAGGATCAAGCCCAGGTTATAGCAGGAAAGGCATCTGACGTGAAACAAAAAAATTGCCAACTTGTTCGTGCAAGTTTGCTCGCTGTGGCAACCCCTGATGAAGGGAGCAGCTGAGAGAATTTATTTACCCAATTTGTCATGTATATAGTTACAATTACTTATAAATATTGCTTTATTTGTACAAATTCCTTTGAATTGAATTGGACAATCTGGAGGACTGAATTGATTTTCAGTAACAGAAAGAGACAGCTAGGAAATTTGTTTATGGTTTTTTGAGAAAATGTAAAACAATTTCACTGTAAACATTTTATCATAAACACACATGTAAAATTTTATTCTAACAAAATAAAATCCTTGACAAAACACTGATGCTGAAACTACTAACTTCAGATTATTTAATTGGATTTTTTTCCTATTTGTTAAAAAATATAAGTGTATTTTGTACTTTTATGCCCACCACCTACTTTACAGGTAAACAGTTCACTCATACATAACATCTTTTTACCAGATCCGGATCTGCAAAGCGCTCCGAAATGTTTTTCTTTCACCCTCATACAGTGCTTTTTCTACTATATGTTTTACACTCTATATACAGCACTTTGTATGTTTTCACTTGTACTCTGTTAAGCATATCGATGATGGTGGGGGTTCAGTATCTTGCTCAAGAACACATCAGCACGCAGCAGGAGCTGAGGATGATAGGAGGACAACCTCACTTCCACTGAGTCATTAACACTCTGTTGTGTGTTGGCAGGTCAGAGCTGCGCAGAACTTAAAAATCAGTGTTGGCCCACAAAATTGCTTGTCAGAGACATATCTCTGACAAGCAGAATTAGCAAAAGCATACGCTTTGGTACCTGCAATTTTTGTTCCATCAGATATTTTTTCAATGGCAGAACTTGTGGTAAAGAAACTATATTCATCACAAGTCTTTATTCCGATTGTATGGACATAGTAGTTTTTTTAAACAGGAATAAGAAAACAGGCAATGGTCCTAAATCAAAGCGGTTGTTAACATTAAGCCCTTGTTTATATGACTGTAGTAAGTTAATGTTCATGTCAGCACTGCTTTCCCTCAAATGTTAAACAGATTCTGTGTTCAGAACATTTTATGACAGTGCAGCCTCCTTCCTAAGGGGGGGGGGGGGGTAAACAGTTTGTGTCCAGAGTAGGTGGGTTCACGGATCAAGTGTCTCTGTCCATACATCTGGCAGTGTAGATTTTACTAATTGGTGGTACGCTGCGCCTGATAGTGTAGACTTTATCACCTTCTGCAGTGCCTCCCTCTCTGCCACAGTGGAGCTTTCCGAGGTACTTGATGGAGGAAACCATCTTCACAGCTACTCCAACAATGTAGAGTGGAAAGGGGAGCAGTGTTAATGGCTGTCACTTGATCTTATCCATGTGTTCACAACTTGTGGAGTAGTGGTGGTGAGGGGGAATATTAGAATTAGAAAAAATAATTTTGATGGTGCCTGCCACATGATGTGTTTAGCTGTTTGTAGCTATCTTGAATTTTAAGCAAAAACCTTATCCACCTGTAGAACTCAAAGTATGTTTTGAAGATTACTGTCAGCCACTATAACACCAAATTTTAGTTCAATAGTTCTAAAATTGTCTTTGAATTGTAAACAAAGAACTGAGATGCCGTAAGAGTTTGTGTTGGGTATTTCTGTCAGCTACTACAATATCTGTGATTTTGATTGAGTTATAGACATTTCTATGTTTGCTAAGGTAGCCACCATGAATTGGGTTGAGCCAAAAAGCTAATCAGAGGCCCTTCCATTTATTACCTTATGAGAGTTTTAATAAAATCCATGCAGTGGTTCATGAGATATTTCAAAGAGCACAACGTTTTAAAAGACTTTGAAAAGATTCTCCATTGTATACTATGGGGTTTCATTTTTGGTGAATTACATCAGTATGCACTTCAATGCTCTCTAGGCTATGGCAGGCACCAATAATCAAATCACAAGTGAAGTATTTCTCCATGAAATACCCATCCCTTTTTAGGAACACAAAATGAGTAAGTCCAGGGAAATCAGCATCTGGATAGGCAAGATGAAGTTTTATGATGTTTTAAGAAAAAAGTCTGAGACTATGATTCTTTACAAGTATCTAAAATTTTGAGACTGTCCAATAAAAAGAGAACATAAAAATTTCCAGTGTCTACAAAAACAATTCTCTTCCTGTCTGCCAAGTTCCAGCTTAACATTCAAGGAGTGTTTATTTTGCTTGGCTTGAGGCTCCTCCAACATCAGTCTTGTAGGAGCGCCTTTTAAAGAGAAGGTCATTTCTTAGGAGACGTCTTGGGAGGAAGACAGAAAAACTATCTGGCAATCTTTTTTCCCCCCTCTCACTAAATAGAAAAAGGTCATGGAAAAATGGAAAGCCAACAACTACATCCAGCAACACTGCCTTTGTAAAGCAGTATATTAAGCTCAAGGTAACTTTATGAATGGATCTTAAATTGACAATAAGCACAAACTCTGATGTGATCCCTAGGCTTGGCTTGTTGACACATGTATATCCTCACTAATCAGCCACACATCGTATCCTCTCCTCGTGTGCAGCCTTGATCCCAGCACTGTTCTCTAGCTGCTGATCCAGCTGTCTTGGAGAGCATCTGCCAGGAGGGACCCAGGAAGAAACAATGCATTACGCCATGTTGGCTGTGTACTGTCATCCCTCACTGACAGCACATTGTCACACTTACACAGCGTCCTCCGAGCTGGGAACAAGCTAAGTAGCTGCCTGCCTATAAAATCAGCCCCCTCCCCCCCACTTCCCATCAGACAATCTGATCGCAACTCGCTGGAAGTGGGAGGCTAAAAAGGACGCAACGGCATTCAATTCTAATTTAACCGACTGATGAGTGTGGTCTTTATGTTTAACTGTGACACACATAAAGGAACATGAACAAAGCTGGAATTTACACTGTCCAAAACTAATGGAAGTAAATCATGATTTATTTACTCTACTCTGAAGAACATAATTAAAGCAGAGGGATTTTTTTCAAGCAAATAGAATTTTTAAAGAATAAAGGGATAATGTGCTTCCATAAAACTGGATTTGCTGTGGGTCATAATTACACGGGCCAGTGAGGAACACTTTATTGACTAGTGGCAAGGCTAATTGATTCATCCTAATGTTCTTGAGTCTTGGGTCTAGTGGGCAATTCCTGTCTAATATTGCTGGTGAACTAACTTAGCCCCCGCAGACAAACACTGATGGTTCTCATAGGGATAAACAATTGTAATATGTGTGTGTGTGTGAACAATTTGAGCCCAACTTCCCCATGGTAGACACACACTTTCTGTATCTCTAATGGATGCCATTTTCCACTTGGAGGTGTTTCAGAAATGGCTTGTTGTCAGACGAAGCCTTATTTCACCCTGTTGTTGACAGGTAATTCTCACAAAGATTCATGCACCCAGCTTCATTGCTTTGCTTTATTTTGTACATTGATGCAAATACGAATGCCAGAGTTTGACACTGGTTGTGGTTATTAATGAACTGATCAATAACATACAAAATGCAGGATTGTAGTTGTGTGTTGGAGGGAGATACCTGTATGTTTTTGTTGTCTAGAAGCATCTCTGTAAGAATTTTCTTTTTATTTGTGAACAGACAGACAAAATGTCGCTGACTGAGAAGACAAGATGAGCTAAGTGGAACTGGAGAACATGACATTTGCTTAACCTCACAACATTTGGCCTTTTACAAATCAAATCCAGTTTTTAATAAACGCTCAATGCAGAAGATGTTTAATCGTCATGCCCATGCTTGTTTATTTCATTTCCATGCAGATGAGGAGAGAACCTTTGCTTTGCAAGGTAATTTATGTCTTTTTTTTGGAGTGTGGATCATGTCTAAACACTCAACTTTCCCCTAGTTTTTTTTAAGCGAGCACATGAGTAGGATTCTTCCATGTATGTTAGTCCTCACAAAAAAATTGGCTTGTGGGCTCATATTAAGATAGGTGTGTGGATTAAAATATTGACTGGACTACAAAGAACACAGATCAATCATAAATTATGTCACCTTCCATGATAGGAGTTCATAAATGAGAAAAAAATTGAAATTGACAACAAATACAAGAAAGATGTAGGTCTAAAAATACACCTTTTAGTCAGTAACATTTGGATTGATATCAAAAGCTTGTCAAGGGGACTAAAGTTTATTCCATGACACTACTTGCATCTTCAAATGTTTCTGTTTTCCGTAAACACAAGAATATCAGACTCAAAGTGTTACAGCACACCATTCTCTGCAGTCCAGATATCTTATCCTATCAGATTAACGGAGGCAAATGGCAGGCTGTCAAAAACCATTACCATACCTAATCCCGTTCTAGATTTGGAAGGCATGTCGAAGAAGACTGTTGGCATGGCAGCCTGTCACAGCAATAGGGTGATTGGGGAAAAGCCTGGGCTCTAATTAATGACATTTGACTGCTCTGTCACAACTAGCGAGATGGACTATAATACAGGAAAGGCTGACAGGCTCTGGATGCTGAACTGGTGGAGACCCTTTTGCAAGTACTCAGTTCTGTACACAGATGCTGAAACGTAATCTACATTGTTACATTACAAGCAGCTGTATCGAACTGACATGTAATAGTGGTCAGGTTGCATGTTGCATGTTCAGGCAAATAAACAACAACATGGCTGTCCATTTGAAAAAGCTCAATGACAGCAAAGACATAAGGATCATTTCCTACCAGCTTGTCTGTGGCTGACAGAGAATTATACTGTATTGTACTTTACTGTTAGCATTAAGTCAAAGGAGCACTTCATTATACAAAACCCTGCAAATGCCTATTAAAGCTGTTCACAGCAGTGTCATAAAGACCAGTCCAAAAACAATTCATAATGCAATAAACAAAATCCGCAAGAATGTTATTTTTTACATCAGTGGTTAAAGTGTCCTTTAATGTGTAAGAAAAAATTGTGAACAGCTGCCAACTACTACACTGGTTTGTTTACCTACAGGAACAGCTGAAGTGACAAAAAAAATAGGCCAACAATAGCAATGTCCAAGGAAGAGCCGTTTAGGATGGAAAAGTCAGACAGTTTTAAAGTATTAGTACATAATTATGCTAAGATTTGTTAAGTAAAGTATGCAGAAAAAAAAGATAAGTTAGGCTGAAATGGTAAACTTTGTGATCTAGAAGTTTTGCAAATGCTGAGCTCTGTCTTTATGGTGCTCCATCTCCCTGCTTGACCACGTTTATTTATTCTTAACAGCTGTCTTACTCGATCTTTCGCTCTTTTTTGCATTTAGGTGGTCTTTTTCACCTAAACAGATTCTCTGAGATTCAAAGCTTGTTCGATTCCTTCAAATTTGTTTACCTACACAGACTAAAGCAAGTATCGAATAGTATACTATGTCCAGAAAAAAGCCAAATTTTAAACTTATGCTGAAATATGTTTTATAGATTTAAAAAAAAAATTTAAGGTACGATTTTATAATGACTGACAGCACGTGGTGTAACTTTAGCCTCAGAGGGTCCATGTTTAAAAACACGTCTGTGTCTGGTGAAAGCCAAATGCTTTTGCATAATTAACCCTCTCTGGTCAGGCGTTGGTCGGCCTGTCTGATTGAATTTACAGTGACAGCACAGTGACAGCACTGGCCCTATTTGTTTGCATTGGTGCTTTAGTGGGCACATTTCATTGTGGCTTCAGCGGTTAATAAATCACAGTTGAAACCCCCTCTCTTTGCTCGAGCCTGTGCTACGGTGGTCCCATCATCAGGCAAGCGCCAGAGCTGAAGCGACAGCTACATGCTAATTCAGCAACGGCATAATTCATTATACAGTCACAAGTGTACCAGAATGGAAAAAGAACCAACATACACCAGGAGGAAGCCGACAGACATCAAACTATTAAATTCTGCTCTCCTTAAAACCCCTCCGTTTGTAATGACTCAAACCTTTACATTCTTGTTAGCAGTATGAATATTTTATTACATATTATACCTTACTAATTATTAGATATGCATAAAGTGTCTAACTACATTTACTTTCAAAACATGTAGCTAATTGTATTATTAATGGAAAATACCAAGATGTTTAGTAGACAAGGTAGGCAATTATGTGTAAAAATGAGCTTCTTAGAGGAATAGTTTGTATTTTTTTGAAGTGTGTCTTTGTTGGGAGTATTTATCAATAGTCAGTTTTTTACCTGCAGTAGATTTAGAACAATTTCAATTTAAAGAAATGGGAAGGGATTCTCATGGAGGAGTAAAGCTAACAGCTAGTCAGACTGAGACTTTTTCCAGAGCTATTTTCAGCATCTAAAAAACTTAAACCTCAAAAATTTCATGGTCGTTAAGGTCGCTTCACTTTTGTTTCAGACGCTTACTTACATAGACAGGTAGAAAAGCTTACACTGAAAATGTCCTTTTTGGTGTATATGGTCCCCAGTCTGTTGCAGTACATTCTGTGTGAAACACAAGTTGCAAAACTGAACGTGTATCTAGTCCACTAACTATTTAGAGCAATAGTAATATGATGTAATAAGTTCAAATTAAATTGTTCCAATATTGTTGAAGTTAGAGTTATTTTAGATGGTTGAAATCTGCTCAGGAATAGGCCCCAGTCTGACTGACCTGTAGCTTATCTTCTCAGTTTGCAGAATTAGGAATTTCTCACTGAGAATGGGCAAATTTAAAGAAATATTGTGATCGTCACAACCATTTTTTTTAACACTGTGCACCTGGTAGTGACACGCTGCTAACACTACAACAATGCAGAGTCAACGTGCTAAGTTGCTACCTTGCCACAACAGTGCCTTTTTAGCAGATGGGGTGCTTCTTTTCTCACAACAGCTTTGAATACTGTACATCCCACTCTTCCACATTGGTCCTGTGGACCAGTGAAAATGAAGGAACACAAATAGCCTTGACTAGCAGAATTAGCAGCAACATACACGTGCGTACGCAAAGCCTCTGTTTCATCAGAGGGTTTTTCAGCAGCAGAACTTGTGAAAAGTAAACTATAATTCACCACAAGTCTTCAGCCCATCCACATGGAATTCAAAAGTCTTGATCCAAAATTCTTCACTTGAGTTGGTTGAAAGACAACAGACCATGTGCAGGACAATGACTAACAGCTTTTACCTTTGAAAGTGTCTGGTTGTCGCCTGTGCTAAAAAATTGTTTTGGACTCATGGACACATAACAGACAGTGATATCCAACAAGGTAAGAAACATTCTGAACAGCTAAATACTGTAAATGTTTGATATAGATTTATTTTAAATATTTAAGACATGTTGCAATGTCCAGTAAATGGTAGACTTTGTTGTTACACTTTTTCGCAATGTGACAAATCCTTTGCACAGCAATGCTGATATGTTAATGATGTTAAATAACAGCGATATTCTATACTACAGAACTTGGGGTTACAAGCTTAATTTTACTATGATCTATAAAAAAATAAACTCAAAATAAATCATCCATCCATCCATTTTCTTTACCCGCTTCTCCATTCCGGGTCGCAGGCAGCTGGTGCCTAGCTCCAGCAGTCACTGTGCGAGAGGTGGGGGACACCCTGGACAGGTCGCAAGTCCATCGCAGGGCCACATAGAGACAA
>JAOXNZ010000117.1:22866019-22876081 GCA_028566095.1 Kryptolebias brasiliensis
CTAACATGCATGTTTTTGGTCTGTGGGAGGAAACCGGAGTACCCGGAGTAAACCCACGTGTGCACAGGGAGAACATGGAAACAGTGAGTGTTTTTGTTCAGTAAAAATAATTAAAGGCCTAGGATTCCTTGAAGGAATGCATATCGCCCACCGCCTTTTATCCCAGAGTTTTGGATTAGAGACAGAGCTTTAGCCGTTTTGTGCCATCTCATGCAATAGTATGTGTTGCGAACAACTTTCAGCCACCACCACACCAAATTTTAGGTCGATATCTGTAAAATTGACTGATTTGTAGCCATTTTTGTGTTTTGTTAGGTCAGTTGGCTGTGGCAGCTGTCTTTAATAGGGTCTATTCCAACACCTAATCAGTTGTAGATGTACACCTGTTGATTGCTTTCTGTGAGTTTCAATAAAACCCATCCACTGGTTCATGAGATATTTTGCTAACAGACAGTCACAAAGACACACATAGACACGGGCAAAAAAAATTATAGCCCGGCAATAATAAGTGACAATTACTATCAATGTATAGCAACAGAGAAGGTAAAACAATGCAGTGATTGTTTATGTAAAAAATATTAGTAATAAAAATTTACTTCACACTTTACATCTTGTACTTCCTCAGGATTTTGAAGCAGCAACAAACGGGTCAAAAGCGGAGCAGCGTCTCCGAGGCGCAGCATTTCACACTCGGGTGGAGGCACAGGGAAGGCCTTTAATGGCTCCCAGTCCTTCCAGTCACCTAGAATGAACACGCTGCGCTGGAAATAGACCGGAAACACTGGCTCCGCATGAGCCAGAAACCTGGTGACGTCCACCTCGCCCGCCTGCCAAACGCATCCTACTGCTGCAAAGACGGATGGCCTCCCCCAACGACGCCTCAGTCGTACAAAGCAAACATGATCGAAGGATGTTACGATGGGGACACCATCACCGAGCAAAGGGTGCACAAACTGCAGCCATCAAAACATCAGACTTGACCGTGTGCAAAGTTCACCTTAAAACAGAAAAACAGTTGGATGGGCTCAGTTTGTTTGTTTTTGAAATCATGGGCTTTAACAAAGGAACAAACCATGTAAAAAAATGAAAAGCCCTGAGAAAAAAAGGCTTTGCTCAGAAATATTGGGGTAATAATGATGAGTCTGCTCTGGAACTAACAGTGTGAATGCTAAAGAGGATATGTTCTCAGTAGTGTTGGTTCGTTTGTCTGTCTGTTAGCCAGATTGCTTAAAAACTAATAAACAGATTTTGATTAAAACATTTCAGAAAATGTTACAACAAAAAAACTGGTTGAAATTTGGCGGTGATCCAGATCATGATCCGGATTGGACTAGTTTTTAATGAAGCTATTGCCTTGGTGGAGGCGTGTGTTCTCCGAGTGATTCGAGTTCTCCTGTTCTTCATTTATTTTGTACGTTTTGGCAATCCAACCACATCTGAAGACTTTGTGCTATTTTAGCCCTTTATATAGCATAACATTCTGCTCATTCGGCTGCTATGACTTTTGGTTTTTGTAACTTTTATACTTTGTTCAGAAATATTTTTCTCATAGAAATACAGTCAAATCTGGTAATCCCCAAAACATATTCTGAGAGCTAATAAATTGTAAAAGAACTTTGTTTAATATTTTACCATTACCTATTTAAAGTTACTCTTTGTCTGTCCCATTTTAACATGTCCATTGCAGCTAATTAACATGAGCAGAAACAAAAATGCCAATAACTTGGTCAATTTTACAGATATCGAGCTAAAATTTGGTGTGGTAGTAACTGAGAGTCGTTCACATTTATTTCTCGACATAAAGCGATCTTAGTCTTAAATTCTGGTGGTGCATTCCTTCAAGGCCTTTAATTAGAACTTAGATTTGGATCCCTCCTGCCACAGACGTGTCTACACGTTTAACATGACACACAGGCCACTTTATGTCCTATTAATACTGAGTGCTTTTATATTGATTGGGCTTCCCTGCCAGAAGACGCAACACGACTGGTTTACTGCTTGGAGACGGGCCATTTCATACATTAGGTAACTCACCTATTCCTCTGTGTTGTGGCTCCCCAGATTACATTTCACCTCCCAAAATGGACCCCCCACTCCCAACCCTCCAGCACAGAATTCCCTGGCTTCCACCAGTCTGTTATGACAAAGAGAGTACAGGCAAAGCAGCGCTGGGGTTCAGGCTCAACTCTCCTAATGAGCTTCTGTGTTCCAGTATGTTGCATAAACCCATTACTTTCCAGCACATTACCTCATCCATTTCTTCTATGCCGATAGCTTCCCACTTGTAAGAGCAAAGCATTTCAGATCCACGTTTTGGTGGGCTGCGCGAGCACACGCGCTTGTGACATCTGTGACGCTTCTGATTCACATAGCAATGAACTGACCCTGAGACATCAGGAAAACACAGAGAGGAGGAAAGAAACTACAGGAGTAAGAAAATCAGTTTTTCAGACAAAAAAAACCAAACAAATGAAACAAACAGCAAGAGAGAAAGAGCGTCATGATCTCAGTATGTGGCAACTATTGCGGTGTGGGATGAAAGACGCAGGTGGCAGTGAGCTCAATTGCGCCTGAAGCTAATTTGTGGATGCAAACTATGATGGTGTCAACAGAATCCCTAATAATTTGTTGGATGAGTGGAGTAAAAGTAAAAATGACTAAATAAATACAAATATTGGAGGCCTAGATTTTCTTGAAGGAATGCATACCACCCACTGTCTTTCGTGCCAGTTTCAAACTAAGCTCCTCTTATGTTGAGAAATGGCAAAGTTGTAGCTGTTTTGGTCAAACCATGTAAATAACTTACGCAATCTGTTAGTACTTGGAGTATGTGTTATGAATGACTCAGCTGCTAACACACCCAGTTAAGTGTCCTCGTCTGCTCTAGTGGTTGGGAACTGAAGCCAGCAGGAACAGTTTTACAGGAGCTGCCATGTTGTACTTCTGGAACCAGAGTCTGCGAACTAGTGATGTGGTGCTTTAAAGGTGAAATGAAATAAAATATAAAAACAATGAGTTTTCAAGTGTTCTTTTAGTTTAACACTTTCATACCACATTCCAGTGACCCATTTCTCTGATATTAAAAGTTAATGACTTGTTTTTACAGTCTTTGTGTAAAAATCCCGAAGTAGGGTAAGTGTTCTTGTCCTTGGTTGGTGGCGTCATCTACGCCACGGAAAGCTGTGGCAGACCACTGTAGGACAAAGAGGACGATACTGTCACAGTGTTTATCAGTGGAAATGGAAGCAAAAGATGAAGCAACTCTTGTTAACAAGAGTACCAGTTAGAAAACATGTTTTTTTTCATTTGGAGTGATGTTGTCAGGAACTTGAGCTCCACATTTCAGAAGGGGAACCCCCCAATCTTTACAATGGCGTCTTTCAGCGAAGTTCCCAGCTTCGGCAGCCAGCAGAGACAAGTCAGTTTCAAAAGAAACTAATAGGATTAGAATTAAAAGGCTTATTTCTGAAGACATACTTGTTAGAAAACTTGCATTTAATGGTAGATTAGGTAGATTATATGCTATTTTAGTTTTTTCACTAATCTCATTTATGGCAAAAATCAATATTTTCACTTTTCTTGCACGGCTGACTGTGCACATTACAACTCATTTTAGCAGCACAGGTCACGTTTATATTTACACTGCCACTGTTCACAGGCAGCTGTGCACTGCGCCTGGCCCCATCACTTCCTCTTCTTCTCTGGGTTCTGGGTGTTGGGAATCTTCCGATCACCAAATCAATACACTGTCACTATATTTGTTCGTCCAGAGCAAATTTCACTGAATCACAAAATGATCTCATGATTATCAGCCTACCTCCTCCTCTTTTCTGCATTTCGTTCTTTGTGGCGATGACCTCTCTATCTGCCTTCTTGTTGTAATAAAAAAAAAAATTGACTTGAGGGCTCCTGGCAAAAGTTCTTGCTTTTTCGGCGTGAAGCCAATGAACTGTAATATTAAAGGTTTGTATTTCAGGTGCTCCTCTTCAAAACATTAACTCCACAGTCAGTCACCAGACTTTGGGTTGTATTTTCACGCTGGAGCTTAACTAACTACATCCATCAAACTTTCTTGTCCTTCGGGAAGCTGAAGAATGACACAGCTGTTGTAGTTTTGGGTCAGTTTACGTTATTAATTGCAATCATTTCACCCCTACACTATCCGTATTTTCTATTCATTTCCATGTTGGCGTTCCTGTGTTTGGGACTTAATATGTCACACTTCCGAGTGATCACGGAAAATGTAGAAGAGATCCTAGTAATTTTTTCGATCGTTTATTATTAATTTAAAATTAGTGTGAATTTGTTTAAATGTGAGACTCTAAAAACAAGCACCTTTTCTGACTTTCTTTTCAGCATTCCAGATTTGCGCCGCTCAAGGTGGCTGCATGTTGGAGTAGCTCTGTTACACTCATTGTGAGATATTGCTTTTGAAAACTTTAATTCCTCTTTTTCCTGTATGTAAATCACTTTTTTTTGAATGATTATTTCCTCTGGTATTGGATGCTGTGCAGCTGGAAGGATTTTTTTCAGAAACCTTTTTACTTTTGGACATTTTGTTATGACATGTAACCATAACAACAAGTGTTAAACGTGAAGAACCCCTGAAGTCCAGTTGTGGCCAGAACCAAGCAGACAAGCAGCCACTGGAGGTAAAGCTCCCAGGAAGCAGCTCGTCACCTAAGCTGTCTCATCGCTACAGGCCCGGTACCGTGGCTCTCAGGGAGATCCACCACTACCACAAGTCCACCGAGCTGCTCATCTGGAAGCTGCCCTTCCAGCACCTGGTCCGCGAGATCGCCCAGGACTTCAAGACCAACCTGAGCTTCCAGATCTTGGCCATCATGGCTCTGCAGGCCAGCAAGGCTTACCTGATGGGGCTCTTTGAGGACACCAGGACCGAGGACACATCGGGACAGACCACTACAAGAGATCCTTCCTGCCCACAGACATCAGCATCTATAACAACTCTTTAACAAAACCAGGATTATGAGCTACAACAACTTTTAATTTCCCTTTGGGATTAATAAAGTATTTTTGAACTGAATTGAATTGAATTTTGATTTGTTAGCTTCAAAACACTTTTCATTTCACCTTTAAGTCTTGCCTACAATCATGGTGTCGCATGACTTTTCTTTTAAGCATGAAATAACTACATTCAGCTAAACAGACTTGAAAAATGAATATATGAACACACAGCAGCAAGTTAAGAACTACATGAATCAATGCTTGTTTACATGGAGGGGGCGGAGCTTAAAACTCATATTCGAACCACCCAACATGGATGGCTGGTCCTGTTCCAGCTTCCGATCCACATTAGAGCTCTATCACTGTACAGTCTTTGTTTATAGCTATTTTTATGTTGGCTAATGTTGATTGGCTATGGCGGCCATTTGAATTGGGTTGACTAGAAAAGTTAACTAGATGTAGATCCTGTGACTACTTTCTGAAAGTTTCACTAAAATCCATCCAGTGGTTCATGACATTTATTGCTAACAGACAAACAGGGTTTATACCAACAATTATTATCAAAGTATTAGGCAAACAAAATAGTACACTGTGTAGTGGATTGACTGTGTGTGGGGAATGATGCTCAACTACTACCACATCAAACCTTAGCTGAATATCTGTAACACTGATTGAGTTAAAGCCATTTCTGTGTTTGCAAAGTCGATTAGCTGTGTGAGCCATCTTGCATTAGCTTAATTCCAAAGGTTAATCTTGTGGATGTACATCTAATGACTACTTTCTGAAACTTTCATTAAATCCATTCAGTGGTTCATGAGAGCCATACTAATTCTCTGTCTTTTTTTTCCAACCAGAGGATAGTTATGCTCCTAAAGGACAATATTAAATTAGTGTGACAGATGTTGGCCATGCGTGTTAGATCCAACTCTCTGACACCCCAGCTGGAAATCAGCTTGGCCTGTATTTTAGCTCAATGTCAGACCATAAATGAGAAAACATTGAAAGAAACATTGGGAGCTTTTTCTGTGACTCTGAATGCAGTAATCAGCATGGCACAAGGCTTTACATAGCTATCAATATTTAATCAGTTAAAGGCAGCTGTTGTGTACAGAGAAAATAGATGCGACTTATATAAAGTGCCATTGCAATCAGCTAAACTATTCCAGGAGTTGGTGTGACTTCCTTTTAACTTACATAAAAAAAAACAATCCAATCAAGGCCAAGACAGATTCTGTACAACAACAAACTCTTACATCACAAGAAAACAAAGAAAAGATTGTGAGATCCAGTCTGGAGTATAGTTGATTCATCATTCGTTTCTGCTCCTCCTCCGGCAACCGCCAGAGAGGACACTGATGTTTGTTGTTGATGTTATTGTTTGTCAGGCTGAGTCAATAAGTAACATTTCAATCCGAGCCATTTGGACTTGGTTAGAGCTGCGATCACAGGCTGCAACACATCAATCAAAGGAAACACTGTGCGCAAACGTGTCCCCAGTTATAATTGGACGCAGCCCCATTTTCTCTCACACAGTGACAGTGTGCCGTGCTGGAAAACTGTGGTGAATCATTCTGTTTGAAGCAGAAATGTCTGCAAAATGAAATCCATATGAATGTTTCAGAACCTCCTCCAAGTTTAAACTAGAAAATGTTACATTTACTGCAAAAATGCAGCATGAATGCTGAGTGCTGGATCACTCTGCTGAAATTTGTTGAGGAAGCTGAAGCTGAATTAACGTAAAACAAATAGAAGACAAGCTAAAACAAGCAGAACAGTAACTAAAAGCTAAAATGAGCTAAACAGCAGCTAAAATCTAAAACAAGCAAAACTGTATGTAAAGGCACAGTAAAAAGCTAAAATAAGCAAAACAGTAGCAAAATGATTAAACCAGTAAAACAGTAATAAAAGGCTAGAAGTACCAGAATGGTGGCTAAAAACTAAAAAGAACAAAACAAGAGCTAAAATCTTAAAGTAGAAGAATATCAGCCAAAAGTGACGGAATGGTAGCTAAAAGCTAAAAGAAGCTTAAGAAGACAAAAATAGAGCAAGTCTGCTGAAGGAGATCCTAAAGCCAACAATGTTTTGAAGGAACTGAAGAGTTTAATGTATTTCTACAGGAAACTTTAGTTTAAATAAAGCTAAATATTGTGAAAAGTTTAAAAGCTGAAAAATAAAAACAAGTCATTGCGCACTATTACCGACCAAGCTGAATGTTTTTATATATGAATGAATAAATATGCACAAAATATGAAGAAGTTTGATTGCAAAAAAAAAAACCACACACACAGAAGAAACTATAAACAGGAAAACAATGGTGTGATACTGACTCAGCATTCAGACAAAAAGAACAAATCCTTTTCAAAGAACGTGCCAATAAAAATTGTCACCATCTTTTTCTTTCTGAGGCTGAACTTAGTTACCTTCCTTTGCATGTGGCTTCCTATTCTCCCCCTCCAAGGCTGAGAAAGAACATCAAAATCCTGGCTTTAATAATTGAGAGAGAGACTGCAGGGTACTCTGCTCAGGCCTTCTTGATGTGAAGAGTCCTTAAAAGATGCATGGATGCCTCCCCAGAGGGAGATGGAAAGGCTTCATGGAGCCCAGGCTCTCTACAGTTAAAGATTATGTGTGCATTCGCTAAAGCAAGATGACCAGAAAAATGCTCAGAGGGCCATTATTCTCCACAGAGCGGCTTGAGGGATGGGCACCAAGCTGATAAGATGCTATCAATATTCATGCCTCTAAATCAATTATATCCCCACATATTTCAAATGCAAATGATTTGGCAGACAAAACACTCTTTAAGTGACTCTGCAGACTACCATAATCGCACATGGGATACACAAAGCTAGGTAAACAAGCACTTAGACTGAGGCTCGGCTTCAGAGAAGGGCAATAAGGCTTCCAGTAAACATAAACGTGTCAGCTGTTTACAGCAAAAACATTTGGGGGCTTCTAGTCGACTGACTGGAGCGCGAGCCGTGCGTTTAAAAAGTAATCTCCCGCTCAGACATATTGCTTTCACCCTCCACCCCACCATCAAGGCCGGGACCTAAATTATTGATCCCCTCCATGCCTTCATCAGCATAGCAGTCACGTCCAAACGGGGGATCTAACTCCCGACTGTGTCCCTACACTCAAACCACTGAAATAATTAGGAGGAGTTCTCATTAAGGGGGAATGAAAGGCAGAGGGGGAGAGCAGCCCGAGGGGGGTGTTTAATCTCCTCCCCCGGGCCTCGGATCATTCTGATCAAATCTGGAGGCTGCATCTGAAGACGACAGGACATGACAGGATGCTCAATTCTTACAAAGGGACTACAAGAAGAAAAGGAAAACAATGTCCAACTGTGCAGCCAAATTAAGAAGTTGCATGAATGGCATCAAAGTGTAAACTGTATAAATTAGGTAAAATTGGCAACAAGCATGGTGTAAATGAGCAATTTCTGTGCTGCTTGTGTTTTACTGAAGCTGCCTAAGGTATCCACCAGGTTTTGGTGCCCCGAGGTAGCTCCCTGCTTCACTCCCAGTGAATAAGTCAGTAAAAAAATAAGTCTAAATGTATATGTCTGTGCTGCACACAAAATGACTCCCAGGGAAGGGTAGAAAGTAAAAAAAAAAAAAAAGAACAGAAATAAATTGACAATGGCATCATAATGAATATTTGATTTGTTTCCTTTTTTGGAAGCTGAAGATTTTAGTATGATGTGCCAGAAATGACAATACATGCGCCAACACTCCACAGAAGAAGAAAAAACTTTTGATTTCAGTGAGTCCAATAATATGTGACTAAATTAGACCAAAGAGACAATAATGTGGAGAGTTCCTCACTTCGTTTTCAGGATCAGAGAGCATTAAAAAGAAACTGCACTGCCATGTCTCCCCGTGGAAACAAACACTGAGCGGTGCCTGTAAAAATAAGTTTGCGAGGGGAGAGTAGGACCATTTGCATGCTAGTTACAGTGGTGCCAAAATGGCTTTCACAGCCACAATTAAAGTCCATGAATCTTTTTGTCACATTGTGCTCTCAGTGTCGGCTCGTCTCACACTGCGACTCCTGAGCCTTCTAAGTGGCTCAGTGTCGAGGCCACACCCCTCGTTAGCAGGGAGGGTTCATTATGCAAATGATCCTGCTGGAGCCGTATCAACGAGGCGCACGCTCCGTTATCATTTTCCGCCGCTGGGGCTCTTCTTCTCCCCGATCGCTCATACGGAATCATGGCCTAATAGCATCCCATTAACATAATTGCCAGCACAACTAGTGTTCCGTGTCTCAGAGCCACTCTGCTGCTCCGCCAGCCGAAAAACAGAGGAGAGAACGGGTGAGAGTGGGGGGAGAGAGAAATTTAATTAACACATTGGCCAGCTCCCCCTCCCCCCAGCAAATGTCTGTTTTTGTTTCTTCTCTTTTCTCCGAACAGAAGGAAGAGGACTTGAGAATCTGTGATCTTCCCATGCTCTTGAGAAACCCTCGAGGCACTCGCTCCGCGTCCAGAAGCCCGTCTGCCAGGCAAAATAAAATCCTTGTTAAGTTTTAATTGATCCCTAATTAAAATATATCACATCACAAATTCCCCAAATCTCTCCTAATGTGGAGATGCGGCCTGTTCAACCCCATTAACATATCTTTAATTAACGCATTCTACGAGCCTAACAAGTCGTGGATTTCAAGTGTCAAGGAGGCCCATAAATGCTGAGAAGGACACCTCCTGAAGACCCCCACAGGACGGCAGGATGTCCCCGTGGTCCACTGAGGGGGGCTGCAGGAGAGACTTCAGTGGACGACAGGTGTACAGTCGATCAGCCCATCAGCATGCTGTAGCACCAGCCTCAGCAGTGATGGGAAATAGTTACAGCAGGGAGCCATAATCATGCACTGTGCTCCTTCTGCATGCCGCCGTTATCCTCCCCCCCTCCCCACCCCCAGGTTCTATTCACTGCCAAAGCCACCCGTGCTGCACTGATGAATTGATTGACACCATTTTTCATCTTGCAGTACTGTTAGAGACAGAGAGGTAGCCACACAGGAAAGCCCACTGCTCTGAAGCTCCAGCTCTGTGGTCACTTCCACTGGGAAATCACAATCACCACAACC
>JAOXNZ010000117.1:23004889-23020430 GCA_028566095.1 Kryptolebias brasiliensis
AAGGTCACGGGCATTCAGTGTTGGTTTTCGGCCTTGTCGCTTACTTGCAGAGATTTGTCCAGATTCTCTGAATCTTTTGATGATATTATGGACATCATCTATAGATGAGAAATCCCTAAATTCCTTGCAATTGTACGTTGAGAAACATTGTTCTTAAACTGTTGGACTATTTGCTCACACCGTTTTTGACTAAGTGGTGAACCTCACCCCATCCTTGCTTGTGAACCACTGAACCTTTCGGGGGTGCTCACTTTATACCCAATCATGACACTCACCTGTTTCCAATTAACCTGTTCACCTGTGGAATGCTCCATACAGGTGTTTCTTGAGCTTTCCTCAACTTTCCCAGTCTGGTCCGGGAGATCGCCCAGGACTTCAAGACCAAACTGAGCTTCCAGAGCTCAGCCATCATGGATCTGCTGGAGGCCAGCGAGGCTTACCTGATGGGGCTCTTTGAGGACACCAGGACCGAGGACACATTGGGACAGACTGCTAAAAGAGATCTTTCCTGGCCACAGCCATCAGCATCTATAACAACTCTTTAACAAAACCAGGATTATGAGCAACAACAACATTTAATTTGAAGTATTTTTTTAAAGTATTTTTGAATTTTGAATACATATATATGTGTGTGTGTATGTATGTGGGGGTGGTGGGTGGGTGTGAATCATAAGAAGCAAGACTGGATTTTGCCAAAATGCATATTGACAAGCTCATAAAACTTATAGGCAATAAAAGGCAATAAAAGAAAAAAGTAAAAAGACACCAAAAGGTATAAAAACCTTTGCTACTCACTGTAGTTGTGCAAACCTTGGCTTTTCTATTTAAGTGTAAGGCTTTGCTAATTTTGGAAAAATCTTTATTTATTTTAAAGTGTAAGCATCTGGCAAAACTAAAAAAAACAAAACATGTAAGCTTTTATGAAACAATTAAGAGTATTCTCTTAAGGTGACTGTGTTTGCACAGCTACTTTAAATGTAAGGAAGAAGGAAAGAAAAGCAACAAACATGAAGGCGCAGTGAGAAATCCATTAAGCACAACAGGAATTGACAAAGTGAACACCTTCTCCAGTGCTGTTGTTTTGCCCTGAAATGTTGTATGTGTTTTTCTGTGTGTGCAATTGGTGTCACCTTTTGACATTGCTCTGTAATGCTCCATCCTTGTCAGCTCTTTCTTGCAGCAGCTCTCCTTCCTTCTCTCCTCTATTTTTTAACCCAACCCCCTCAGAATCACCTTTTCTTTTCAAATTAAACTCAACATCTGGAGGAGGAAGCAGTTCTCTGAAGATGCTTTTGTTCTCCGTGTTGGGACACTTTCCAGGCGTGTAACCACAATGTAGGGACAGCTGTAATGATTTGATTTAAATAAGTGATTTTTGCAGCGGTGGCCAACTAGGGAGGACTCTGACAGGTTTACAGAATCAGGATGTCAGCCTTAAAGCAGAACATATTCAAATGTTACTCCTAACCTCTTAGTCTGAAGTGTGGCGCACTCCACGCCGCATCTCGGTCATCTCATTAAAACATTTTGGACCTGACATACAAGAGAAGATCTGACTGCAAAGGATCTGTAATGATAGCAGAGTTTGTAGTGTAATTTACTGGCATGTTCTCCATCTGCAAAGGGACCTAATAATAGGCTCTTCGGTGAATTATGTCAACTTGAGGCCAAAACTCAACTGCAAGCCATGCAGATCTGTGACAGAATCTGACCAAAAGGGACTAATAACTAGAGGGGGGGGGGCAAGAAACAAACATCAGGGCTGTTTGTTTACACTGCATACACCCCTCCCCCCGCCCGCCCCAGAACACTGGATGCCTCTACATGCAATGTGACAAGACTTCCTCTATTCTTAACCTCTGTGGAGGGGAGTGGAACTGGGGGGTCTGTGGGCTTCTGGCAGTGGAACGTCTGACACAGCCTCTCCTCTTCACAACTGTGTGCCTGCAAGACAGCACACAGCCATCTGCTGTGAAACCCTCCCCACCCCCGCCCAAACACATACACACACATACACACAACCAGCCAGCTCACTCCAAGCCCGGCGCTCACATCCGGATGTTGCACTGACAACACAACAAGCTAATTAGGAGACTTGCTGTGCTAATTACACACGCACAGAAGTGTTGCTGGAGATTTTTTATTTCGGGGGAATCAGCTCTGCGCACGATTTCCCTTCAATTAAAGGCAAATGTAGCATGTGTGATTCTCTTTTACACCCCTGCTTGATGCTGATTTGCCAAGACATCCGACAGACAGCTGGAATAGCTGAGGGCCACCTGACTTCTGAGGGCTGCAAGAAACAGATGAGAGCCAATGCCCTGCAACCACAGTGAGGAATGAGTTGTATGCTGCGTTGAGGGGATGCTAGACTAGAGATAACACCCACAATCCATAACATTGTGGTCTACTTTCCCCGTCAATTAGGAAACAAGCAGGAAGATGACTACAAAGGCCAGAACAAGCCCACAGAACGGAACGTCGGTCAAACACAAGCAGTTTGCTTTGATATCAAAATATAATTTATTGCCAAGCTCTTCAAAACTTGTTTTAAGCCCCAAAGGAGGAAGAAGGTCTATTTTAGGAACCCAACTTTATTTATATAGCACTTTTTAAATGCAGTGGTAACTCAAAGTGCTTAACTATGTAAAATAAATACAAATCAAAGACAATATAAAATCAAAAATAGAACATAGAAAACACAAAACTATACAAATAAATGCAATAAAAACAAAAAAAGAAGCAAAAAATTTAAAGCAATAAAAATGAAATAAAAGCAAATTTACAAAATCACTGTTTAAGAATATATGATAAAACACGTGAAAACAAGTCACACAGGCTAATCAACAAAACAATAGCCGTGAATGTGGAAATTTACAATTAAAAATAAGAACTGTCAAATAAGGTTTGGTTTTAAAGGCAGAAAGAGTGTTGGTGTTTCGTACTGAAGCAGAGAGCTGATTCCAGAGGAGGGGAGCCTGAAAACTAAAGGCTCTACCTCCTATTTTAGTTTTAGAGATTCTTGGAACAACTAAGAGACCTGCATGCTGGGAGTGAAGAGTGAAGTTGGGTTGTAAAGGACCATTGACTATGCTGGAGCTAGACCATTCAGTGCTTTATATGTAATAAGAAGGATTTAATATTGTATTCTATTTGTCATGGGAAGCCAATGCAGAGAGACTGAAACAGGACAAATATGGCCTCTCAGTACCTGTCAGTACTTGTACTACAGCGCTCTGAATAAGCTGTAAGAATTTCAACGAGTCTTCTGGACACCTGGCTAGAGTGTCATTACAAATAGTATATATAGTCTGCCAGTGATGAAGGCATGGACCAGTTTTTCAGCATTATCTCAAGTAAGTATGCTTAATTTCATAAATGTCACAAAGATGGAGAAATACTATTTTTGAGACTTGTTCGATGTGTAAATTAAAGGCTAGGTCTTGGTCAAAGATTGCGCTGAGATTTTTTAAAGAGACTAGAGGCTACCTTAATTCCATCAAGAGGGATTTTTTGAGTGTACAGTTTCTAATCTTTTTGATAAATAAAGCTACCTGTCGTCAACATAACAATGGTAGTGTATGTTATGTTTTCTAATATAGAAAACATATAGAACTGGACCTGGAGCAGAACCATGGGGAACACCGTAATTAACTTTATAAGATGGTGCGGACACGTTATTGATATGTACAAACTAAAATCTTTCAGAAATGATTTAAATCAAGCTAAGGCAGTTCTCTTAATCCCAATATGTGTTCAAGCCTGTGTATAGGAATTTTGTGGTCAGTAGTGTAAATTGCAGCACTGAGATCCAAACAGGACCAACACTGAGAGAAGATTGTTATTGGAAGCTGTTAAGAGGATAATTTGCATCTTTGACTAAGGCTGTTTCGGTTAGTATCCTGCGTCATTATCAATACATTTAAAATGGAGAGTGATTAATAAGCTTGTTCAGAAACTAAAAGACTTGAGTGTATAACCACATTTCACATTTGTTTATTAATCATGGAGCTTGAAAAAGTCACTATCTTTCACACACCGAGAACAAGACTCACAAAATAAATTCTTAAGATTTCTTGACTGGATGTATACCACCCACCACCTTTCATGCCAAAGCTTTAAGACTAAGATCTTATGTTGAAAGGGAACAGACTTAAAGTGGTTTTGGTAAAATCTTGTAAATGACATTATGCAGAGTATGTATTGTGATTGACGCAGTTACAAACTCATCCAACTTTAGCTTAATATCTGTAAATGTGGCTGAGTTATTTTTATTTTTGTGTTTGCTAATGTTGATTAGCTGTGGCAGCCATCATGAATGAGGATGACTCCAAAAGTTAATCATTTGTAGATGTTCATCCAATGATTAGTGTATAAGAATTTCATTAAAATCTATCTAGTGGTTCATGAGATACTTTGATAACAAACAGGTAATGCTAAAGTTTTAAGTAAAGATGTTGTGCAATGTGTAGTGCTTGGAGTATGCATTGTAAATTAGTGTCAGCTACTACCACCCAAGATTTTAGCTTAATATTTGCAAAAATGACTGAGTTATAGCCATTTTTGTGTTTCATGTTGTTGATTAGCTGTGCAGTCATCTTTAAAGTGGTGACTCGAAAAGTCAATCAGTTCTAGATGTACATCTAATGATTACTTTTTGAAAGGTTCATTAAAATCCATCCAGTGGTTCATGAGATATTTTTGTCATATTTTGCTAACAAGCGCAAGCTAAAACATTATTACCCTTTTGCTTTAAGCAGTGGGTGATAACAGAGCAGAGCAGATGATGATCTGATTGATGCTGGGATTGATATGATGTCGAACAACATTGAAGTTTGGGTAACTGTTTTGTTATGCCTATTAATACTAGGATCCTATTAGCAAAGAGTCTTTGACATACAGATAACCTTTGGGTTCTGTTTTATGCAAATAATGCAGGAAAACCTGTTAAATTATGTTCCAGTCAAAAATGACTCACAATAATAAACATATTTGTCTCTTAAGTAAATAAAGATGTTTTTCAGAGCTTTGTGAATGAAACACTTTATTAAACAAGCCAAACAAGGTAGACAAGATTTTACTGAGAAACAGTATTTGACACACCAGCCTGTCAAAGGTACTCATTGCAAAGTATGAAATCAATATCCAATATCCAATCATGAAATGTGGGTATGCACTCATTGCATACAAAGCACTTGGCTGAATTAGCTGAAAACCACCTGAATCACATGACTGACCTACATTAGGCAGGCTGTAGTCTGTGTAGATAAACAAATATGGTTTGCCTTTTAATAAGTTTAATAAGTTTGCCTTTTGATCTATTCTCAACCACCTCAGCTGTTTCTGTAGGTAAACAAACACACGTTGTTGTTGTTACAAATTTTGCTTACCAATTTTTAATTTAAGGACACATCAATATGAGACATATTGTGCAGATATGGTTCCTTACTTTATGAATTTTTCCTTGTCTGGTCTTTGTGACTTGCAATGAGTAGTTTTAATAGCAGCTCTCACAGACATTCATTTGTAAATCTGTAAAACTAAATGTGAATGAAAAATCATTAGATTACTGATTCCAAAGAATACTTCATGGCTGTAGTTCAGGCTAATTATATCATATAATTTCATACTTGTGGATTTCAGTGTGTCATGGTTATTTGCAGATAAGATTGTTTCATTTTGATTATTTGTCTCTTTGTTATGGCACCATCTCAATCGGGGATCAATCATGGGTCATGAAGCCCTTGTCAGTCGACTGGCTGTGGGATTCATGCTTGCTTCGATCGCGAGCACTTTCTGGAAGCTGATTGGCTTGTGGGTCCAAATCTGCATTAATCACAGACCACAAAGCTAATATATACGTTAAAATTTGTACTTTTTATGTGGTTTTGCTCCCTGTGCCCTCTGTGTCATTATTCGCCTGCCCTCAGTGATCCTTGTCAGCCTGCCACACCCATCTGCACCTGCCTCTAGTTTGTAATCACTCACTTGTTTCCACTTCCTCGTCAGCTACCTTTATATTCAGTCTTGTCCATCTTCTCATGGGGGGTTCATTTTTGTAGAAATGCACTGTCTGGTTCTCCTTGTGTCTCCCACCTCATGTTCCCTGTGATCCACTGCTTTGTACTCTGTGGAATTTGTGACCATGCTATAACATCTAATAAATGCCACAAAAGAACCATTTTCTTCTTTAATTTTTGAGTCCACCGCTTTTTCAGAAAATCCACCACACAATCTTTTTGAATCTTAAACTTTTAACTTTATGTAAAGTGAATAATCAGAACAAAAATGTAATTTGCAAAATGCAGGAGTGTGAAGGCAGAGCATTAGGGTTAATAAACCTGTCCAGTGTAGGAAACTATAATATTTAACTTTAGCTTTATTTCCCTTGGTAAGGTCAGTTTTCTCTCTCATTTCCTTGTGTGTATTTTTTGAGTTAATTCTTTTTTTTCAGGAAAACTTCCAACTTTAAAGTTTTTTTTTCAAACTTCATCAGAGCTACTACAAGAAGTTCATTTGGCATTAAATCTCTTCACTGTTTTTTTTAACGTTTTTTTTCTTTTATAAAGTCAAACCTTTTCAGCTGTGGTAGATTTACAAATGTCTCAGTACTTTTTGGCTATGTTTGTCTGAAAAGATAAGGCAGTATTTAAAACTAGTCCCTATCATCTCAGCTGACTGCGAGAGCTGAGTGTGAATGAGCTCGCAGACTTCTTCTACCAAACTTGTGAGAGACAGTGAGAGCATGGAGAGGAGTAAACCAGAGAGCCAATGTGCCATGGTGTTGTTCTACTTTGCACCTGAACACAAAAAAATGCAGCACAGATTTACTGTGGAAACTGAGCACAGTCAGTAATTGGGTAGCTGTCCTCAGACTCATGCATTTTGTGTTGTACTGTTCTTATTTTCATCAGTGTAGTAGAGTTGGTGTAGCAACATGTAACATTATTTTCTTTGTATTTGCTGCAAGACTGTGTTTTTTTTTTGTCTCGTTTTGTCACAGCTTTGCGGTTTTTAGTGCTACGATTTAGGCTTTCTGTTTTATAGTTACTCTATCAGAAAGTTTTAGTTATCTTGCTCCTGTCAGTTTGTTAATTATTTTTCTTTTACCAGTTTGGAGGCAACTTTTAGGTTTTTGTATGTTCATCTTCTTAGTCACTGTTCTTCTTCACAGATTCTAGGGGTGCTCTGCCCCCAGTGAGCAGCTGACAGTGGCTCTTGGCCGAAACTCTCCTTGTCTCTCTCTCTGTCCTTATATTGTAAAATAATTTTTAAATACTTAAGCTAAACATTCATGAAATGGGTTTAAATATAATATGATTAGAAAGCTTTCTTCTTTTTCTGTCCACAACTGTTTGCTTGATTGTACACCCATCTTCACATTCATTTGCTGAACTCTGTAAATCTTCTTTAGGTGTGTGGGATTGGTCCAGACTATACCCTGGAAAAGTTATCAATGTATCACACGGCCACACAGAGACAGACAACCAAACATGCACAAACTCACACCTAAAAATAGATTAAAATCTCCAATTAACCTAAGATGCAAGTTTTCAGGCAGTGGATAGAACACCAAAATACCCGAAAAAACCCCCACACATCAACAAATAGCAGATGCAAACTCCTTAATAATATGTATTTATTTTTAAAATAAATGACCACAAAATGTATTTTGATCATTTGCTGCCTTGATTGTAGCTAGATATTTTTGTAATTAAATACAGAGTCTGCGTGTATCATTAAAAACAAAATGGAGGAACAGATTTGTCACCTGGAATGCCAACACAGACTGATAAATGACTAAATGAAAATGAATTTCCTCTTTCCTAATTTTCTCTAAAACTTGTTTCTTAAATAAAGTCAAATGCATTATATGCATTAAGTGTAAACAACAAAGCCTGATCATTTTATTTGAAAAGATCCACAACCTTTTTATACGACCTTAAAAAGCAGACCTAATTACTCTCCTTCTTCTCCTCAATTAACAAATTCTTTTGATACGAGACAGAGCTGTTGTAGAAGTAGAGATGACCTGCTTGTTTAATTAGACAACCTGTCTATTTGGTGAAACTAGTCTGATGAGAAACAAAAAGGATAGGGAAAGTAAAATCAGACATTTTCTTAACCCAACCTAGCACCACACTTTACCTTAAGCTTCAGTAAATGAAAACTTAGATGTTGGAGTTTTGGTAAAAACTTGACACTCTTCATCAGTCTTAGTTCTTTAGGATGCGTTGGAATAACTTTCTCACAACTTCGTTTACATGTGGAGTCCGCTCAGAGAGACAGAAAATGAGGCTTTCAGAATAAAAGCCAGTTTCAAAGTAAAATCAGCATATTCAAAGTTGAGTCTTTTTACATTTAATTTAGTTGTAAAATGATTCACAGCAGCACAATGGTTAGTGCTGTCACCTCACAGCAAGAAGGTTGCAGGTTTACCTTCCTGGGGCCTTTCTGGGTGGAGTTTGCATGTTCTCCCAGTGCACGAGTGGGTTTACTCCGGGTACTCCGGTTTCCTCCCACAGACCCAAAACATGCATGCAAAACTCTAAATTGTACCTGGGTGTGAATGGTTGTTTGTCTCATTTGTCCCTGTGAGGGACTGGATACCTTTCTAGGATGTCCCCTGCCTCTTGCACAGTGACTGCTGGAGGTAGGCACCAACTCCCTGTGACCCAGAAGGGAAAAAGCAGGTAAAGGAAATGGAATCAGAGTTTGCTAGTATGTGGTTCTTTGGGCCTGTCATCATTTATTCTGTCTCTAAAAACAATTTGGGAAATCTAAGGTTTGAGAATTATATAATCTCACAAAATCATGGTTCTTTATTTTTTTGCTCAAGCACCCCTGAAAATAGCCTAAAATTGCCTCAGCTCCCTGACGCTGCTATTTCTCACACCTGCCCCTCATCTGCTCATTAGTCCAGCTAGTTGTATGTCATTCTGTAATCACTCTTCCCTGAACTCGTACTCCTCAGTCCCTGCAGTTTGCTGTCAGGTCCTCACAGATAACTCTCCTGGTCATATGTAAAGCTTATGTTCTGTCTTGGTGTTTTGTCCCCTGGAACTGTTGGTTTTGATTCTATGTAATAAATAACCTGCCTGTAATCTGCTGCCTGCACTCCTGGGTCCTCGACACACCAAACATTACTTTTCGTAGTTTTCCTTGAACAAATGGTTGGAGGCTTGAGTTTTACATCTTCTACTTTGGCTTAATAAGAATACCAAACGGCAAAAGAAGTACAGGCCATTATTCAGTTGTTGATTTTTTGTCGAATAGTTTGAAGTTGAAGAAGTTGAATAATTTCTGTTGTTGATATTTTGACTGTTTCTATAAAAAAAAAGTATTAATGTTGTTTTGTGTTGGGTAGCAATACATAAAGTAATATTCCTTGTAAATATTGGTACCTAATGGGTACTGAGTACTTACTAGATACGTACCGAGTACTACCTGGTACATAACCAGTAAGTACCTGGTATGTACCTTGGACCTTCCAGGTCTTTACTAGATACCTCCTAAGTACTTACTGGGTATTTAAAAGTACTTAACTGGTCTGTAACCTGGCACTGAATATACTGAGTATGTACCGCACTGAATTGCTATTTTTGTAACAGCAAACTTTTAAAAGAACAATCTGTAAATGTCATCTTACTGAAGAAATAAAAAAATAAAATAACAAATAAAAGAAGAAATGAATTGCAAACTAGTTATTCTGGTCTGTTCTTATTCTGCTGCTTTGCTTTACAGCTTCTTCTCTTCACTTCCTGCATCTCCATTTCCTGTTCAGGTCAGCAGGAGAACAATAACCATGGTAACATCACACTCGGTCCATGTTTGCAAAGCTCTATTCATTTTTTTCTCATTTTCATTTCATTCACCCCAGTTATTGTTAAACACTGAAGATGACCTGGTGAGTATTGCAAATACAAGTTTTCAGGTTTAAAGCTACTTATCACTCTGTAATCATCCAATTTTTTGTGTTTTCTACAAAAACAGATTGTATGATTCATCCTTGTCAATTAACCTCCAACCATTTTGAGCTTCATGTTTAAGTAATTCTACTTAAAATTACAAACTATGGGCTGTAGCTATAAGTTCTCCAAACTGTAAATGCTTAGTGGTCTACTGTTATACAACTATATGGGTTGAAACAAAAAATGGTCCTTAACACTCTCCTTCTTTGTGTCTTCAGGGACATCCACTACAATTTACTTTGACATTTTCCTGAACTCAGGCCCATGATGTCAACTTTCAGAACGGTGTTGTTTCTTTTTAAACGATAAAACTTGGGTTTGTCCCACGAATGTTGTCTTGGAGACATCGTGTAGTCTCCTGGGGCTTTTTTTTTTTTTTGTCTTTTACTTTATGAATGTATTTAGAAATGACAAATTTTGTTTTCTTTGTTGGATTTAAAGAAAATACTGCCTCGACCTTTTTAATAAAATATGGTTTCTCTGTTTTGCTTGATTAAAGCAAATATTCATGTTTCCCTGTCAGGAAGAAATTAATTCCAGCGTTAAGAATCAAAGGCAGGAGAATTCAGAGCACATCTTATTTTTGTTGTGGAATAATTTTGCCTCTGACCAGAGTTAAGTGAAGAGTTGTTTAAATACTACAGATTCAGGCACCTCTCCACCTTCTTCCTGGCAGAGAGGAGCGGCAGAAAGTGTTTAAAGCCCAGAGGGTCTTTAAATATTAATGAAGCTCCACCACACATGGGAATATTAGGAGCTTCTCCCTTTCCTTTTCCCTTTTCATTAGGCTCGTTTGTTTATTTAAAGGAGTGTGTTTTAGGGAAATGAGCCTCAGTGAACTGCCTCTGGCAAAGAGGGTACAGAGCAATTACATGAAGACCTGAGACCTGGAGAAAAACTGGAACGATTTTAGTCTCGTATTATTAATTTACATACATGAAATGTTGACATTAAAGAAAATAATAGGAATGTTTTTTATGCTATTGTCAGTGTCTTATTCTTTCTCTTTTTTTTACATGTTTTGTTTTTTAATTTATTTTAATTTAAGACATTTTAGAATTATTATTGCTCACCACCAAAGGCGAAAGGACAATAATGTTTTGGCTTGTATCCATCTGTGTTTGTTTCTCTCTGGTGTTAGCAAAATATCTCATGAACCACTAAATGGATATTACTGAAATTTTCAGAAAGTAAGCACTGGATGTACATCTACAACTCAATTCAAGATGGTCGCCACAGCTGAATAACCTCAGCAAACATATAAATAGCTATGACAGTGAATTTCACAGATATTGAGCTGAAATTAGTTGTGGTAACACATACACAGAGTGCTAACTGACAATTACTCTTAGAGTCAACTCTGTCTGTCTGTTAGCAAAATATCTCATGAACTACTGGACACATTTTGATGAAACTTTTAGGAAAACATCATTGAATGTACTTCTACAACTGAATAACTTTTGGAGTCAGCCTGATTCAAAATAGCCACCATGGCAAATCGACCTTAATCAATACAAAAATGACTATAATTCAGTCAGTTTTGCACATACTGTAAACTAACAAAAAATAACAGTATTTACAAGGTTTGGACAAAATGGCCATAACAACTGCTCCTTCTTATTAGAGGATCGCTTTAGTCTAAAACTCTGGCATAAAAGGTGCAATATGCATTCCTCCAAGGAATGTTTAACCTTTAATTAAAAAAGGTAATCAGATTACCACTAAGAAAATGCAACAAACAAAATCCCTAAATTTTCCACTAAAAAACAGTCTTTACCATGAAGAAGATCCAATTTATGTGTCGTAAAACAGCTAGAGAAAAACATGGCCAAAGGCAGCTTTTATATTCATAATTCAGTCTTTCATAATTCAAAAAGCAGCGTATCAGATCAGTTCATCTCTTCCATAACAAAACATAAGTAAACAGGTTTTTCTTTGCCCAAAATGATCCATGACTCCCTGCAATCGCTTCTAAATTCTCCAAACTTTCTCCCTTTTAAGGTCCAATTCATTTCAACGCACAACTTAAATGGGTCTGATCTGCACATTGAACAGAACAGATAGCAGACACGTTTTTTTTTTTTTCCTTTTTCCAGAATAAGACGGTGACAGGTTAGAGGAGAACACCTCCGCACTGAAATCCCTGTTTTAATTGCTTTTCAGCTGTGACAACAAAGGAGGCATTTAGACCACAGACAAAAGCATTCTCCACTGGCATGGCCCAGTTATTCCAGAACCAAACTTTTAATTCAAAGTGCTGTGTAGATTAATTTTCTGATATGTTAAACATTCTTTTACATACTAATTGACACAGTTTTTTAATTGTGCAAAGCAAGTCTTTTCATTAAGGCGTAATTAAAAGGGCTGCTGAGGCTTTTATGGCACAAGTTAGACTAGAAATGAACCAATTATCATTTCTGTTTGAGTTGTGAATTTACCGTCACTCTGGCTGGAATCTTTTATGTGCCACTCTTTAATGGCTTTTAATTGCCCACCTAAATACTTAGTTATCCAAACCATAGAGGACAGTGGATACCAGTATTCTATGCCATAGTATCTGTTCTAATGATGGATGGGTATAAAACAAAAACAAAGAAATTGGAAATGTTCTCTCCTGTCTAAAATTTGTGTTGTGTTGTTTATCATTAAGAGAAATTATCATAAGGATGCTGTTCTAATATGTGGCTTGCCCTGCAATAACCACGCTAAGTTAAATTTTTAAATCACTTTGACGACAGACATAAAAACAAACAGTTCTGAGGGTTAGTAATCTATAACTTATAGGTAATGTATTACTGCCATCTGGTGGACAAAATAAATGTAATAAGCGTAATGGGCAACCTCGTTTCATCAAAATCCATGGTTTCTCTCCTCTAACAGGTGAAAGTTAACTCTTTATTACCATTCTTATGTTGCAGGAGACATGTCACAACATAAATAAAAAGGTTTTACTGTTGATAAACTTAGAGTAAACACACCATGTCTTTAAATCACTAGTTTATAACAGGTTTTAATGTAAGAAATGTGTGTCCTGAAAAACATTTACTGTGGCTTTAGAAAGAATTCAGACCTCCTTCATGTTGCAGCCTGATGCTTAAAAAACCCATGCAGAAAAAAAAGTTAGAAAAAAAAACTTGTCAATAACTTTGTGTTCTCTGTTTTTCTCCCCTGCCATCCATCTCTTTTCTACTGCTTATCCATGGTCAACAAGTCCAGGAGAGAGACCCAGACATCTCTCTCACTCTCCAGCTCCTCCTCGGACATCACAAGGAGTTCCCAGACCAAAGAAGATAATCCCTCCAGCAAGTTCTGGGTCTGGCCCGGGTTCTCCTTCTGGTGGGGCATGCCTGAAAAACCTCCAGAGGGAGGCACCAGGAGGCATCCTAATTAGATGCTGAACCCCCTCACCTAATTCCTTTTGATCTGATCAAACTGTTGGAGCTCCTTACCTTATCTCTAAGACTGAGGACAGATTTTACCTGTGATTCCCAGTTGGGCAAAGTCTGCTCTAGTTGGGGACATTCAGCATGGCTAGAAAACTCTGTTAGTGTGTGAAAGATCAGGAACAGGGGGAACAGGGGATCTGAAATCAGTTGAAATTGATCAAATATGTTTGAATTTCTGGAGCTGAATCTGGACGCAATCAAGTTGTGTGAACAACCTAACTGCACAAACACATGTTGCTAACAGCCAATGAGAAAGAGAGGGTGGAACACAAGAAACAACATCAGAAGAGCAGATAGCTCTGCAGACAACAGCAGCAGTGAGCCAATTGTCGCCCATGTTTGTTTCCCTTTAAACTTGTCACCCTTGTGAAAGCCTTAAAATCTTGTAATTCTCAATAGATGGTAAATAGCACCAAATAGGACACCAAAGCACTTTACGCTACAATCAGTCATTCACCCACTCATCCACACACTGATGGTGGTAAGCTAGCCACAGCTGTCCTGGGGCAAACTCACAGAGTCTGAGGCTGCCATTACACCGGCGCCACCGAGCCCTCTGACCACCATGAACACACCATGGCTGAGACAGACGGAGCAGGGGCTCGAACAGGACAAACCCCTACCTCCTAAGCCACTGCCAGCCATGTGCAAAACTACTTTCCTCTTCTACAGAAATTTCCCTCAATTATGTTGAAAAAATATTTTCTGGTAGGAACAGACTAACAACCTATTAGCTCAATAATCAAAACTGATTATTGCATTTTGAACAGGTTCCAGTGAGAAATCAAGCCATAATGAGCTAATTCTGCTACTGAAATGATGGTAATCTGTGAACACAGGGCCCTTATGTTAATTGATATGTGAACTAATTTCTGTTAAAAACTTAGTGGCAGCCTAAACCACCTGAATCAGGTAGTCAGCTACTCCTGTCTTTCTGCTGCAGGAATTACATAAATAAATGGCAAAAATCTGGACTGGAAAACAGTTAAAAATACCCATTCCTATAAACATTTTAAACCTAAACTTTATTCAAGTTCATGTCATTTTTGGTTAAAGTTACAAGGAGCCACTTGAAAAGAGCTGAAGGACCACATGTGGCTCCAGAGCCACAAATCGCAGACCCCTGGGCTGGGCTTAGGTTAAGGGTCAGGGTTAGGCTTCAGAAAACAATGAAAGTCAATACTATGTCCTAATGAAGATAATACAAACATGTGAATGTGTAATCACAGCTGCATTTCCCCTAAGTTTGTGGCCCGTGCAAGTGTGTGTAGGTTGGGGGGGATTGAGGGGTCAACGACACAGACAATTCGAGTTTATGTTTTCCTTTTTTTTTGTTTTTAAAAAAAAGCTATTTGCATTTGCAGCTGCTACCAGTTTTATCTCTGTGCATGTGTATGTGTGAGGTTTGGTCGGGCCCAGTTCTGACGGACGAACGTTTCTACGGATCAATACATACAGTTCTGCTACAGGTCCAACCCTCAGTCCATCTCTGACCTTCTGTCAGGTGTTGGTCCAGTCCACAGTCCGACACCTGACAGCAGCTGAGCTTCTGTAGCACAGCATTGTTGTTTTATGGCTCATCAAGGATCTGTGTGCTTTATTTGTTCTATTACCGACAATTTCTGTGAAAATGTAATCTTATCATAATAAAAAAATGACCAATGACACGATGCAGTTAAAAGGGATTTAAAGGGAAATCTTTTGGTTTAGGAAATATCACAGGAGTCAGTAGGCAGCTCCATAAAGAATCAAGAGAAAAAAGAACAATTGTCACTCTTTTGTTGATTGAAAAAACCTCTTAATGGCTCTAAATGTAAAATATTGACTCTGTTATCATTTTAAACAAGACATGCAATTTAAGAGCAAAAAAAGAAAAGAAAAAAAAACCTATATATGTATGTATATACAGGACATATTTGAATCTATTTGCATATTTGAATAAAGGCGTGTCAGGGGAGGTGTCTTCTCTGCACTCAGTTTATATATATATATATATATATAAGACTGTACATTAAGAGAAAGGAGGGAGGCAGAGGACTAGTGAGCATCAGAGCCACTATACAGGATGAAACAATCAATATCCTGGAGTACATCAAGAAGAAAGCCCCCAATGATGATCTGCTA
>JAOXNZ010000117.1:23025760-23036494 GCA_028566095.1 Kryptolebias brasiliensis
CACTTCACAATTATGCACTACTTTGTGTTGATTTGTCACATAAAATCTAAGTGCAATGCTTTTGTGGTATTTTACAAAAATATTTTAAAGGTTGTGGATGTAACTTGACAAAATGTGGAAAAGTTCAAGTATATCAATACTTTTTCGAGGTTGCTGTAACATCATGGCTGAAGCTTTGTTTTTAGCCTGTGCTGCAGGTTGTTGATTTCATTAACTTTCCTGTGTCAGATCTCCCTGAGTGGAACTTCGATGGCTCCAGCACGTACCAGTCAGAAGGCTCCAACAGCGACATGTTCCTTATCCCTGCAGCCATGTTCAGGGACCCGTTCAGACGGGACCCCAACAAACTGGTGCTCTGTGAGGTGCTGAAGTACAACCGTAAACCTGCAGGTGGGGAAAAAAAAAAATCAAAATAACAAAAGCAAACCAGGAAGGAGCTGTCTTCAGTTTCAGCTAACTTTTAGTGTTGTCTAACAGAGACAAATCTGCGACGCAGCTGCAAGCAGATCATGAGGATGGTGGAGAACCACCACCCATGGTTTGGGATGGAGCAGGAGTATACTATCTTGGGAACAGATGGTCATCCCTTCGGCTGGCCCTCGAATGGTTTCCCAGGTCCACAAGGTGAGTGTCAGAATTCAAGTTTGACTTGTTTGTTGTGTAATGATGAAATTTCAACAGACAACTCAGAGATAATGTCTTTATGTTTCTCCTGTTAGGACCTTATTACTGTGGCGTGGGAGCAGATAAGGCATATGGACGAGACATAGTGGAGGCGCACTACAGAGCCTGTCTGTACGCTGGGGTTCAGATCTGTGGAACAAATGCTGAGGTCATGCCAGCACAGGTACTTTCTCAGTTCTACATTACAAACACAGTGTGTGACTACAAAGTTATTAATGAAAAGTTAATAAAATGGTTAGTACTCAGTTTAAATGATAACTCTGTGATTCAGTGGGAGTTCCAGGTGGGACCATGTGACGGTATCAACATGGGGGACCATCTATGGATCGCTCGCTTCATTCTGCACAGAGTTTGTGAGGATTTCGGCATAGTTGTGTCATTTGACCCTAAGCCTATATCGGGTAACTGGAACGGTGCCGGCTGCCACACCAACTTCAGCACAAAAGATATGCGTGAGGAGGGAGGATTAAAGTAAGGATTAATCTGTTCTTTTCAATTTACCAACTCAAAAAAAGGTGGAGGGGTAATTCAGGGAGGTCTTCGTCTTCTTTCATAGAGTCATTGAGGAGTCCATTGAGAGACTGGCGAAGAGACACATGTATCACATCCGGGCCTACGACCCAAAAGGTGGGCTCGACAATGCTAGGCGCCTCACCGGGTATCACGAAACCTCCAACATCGATGAGTTCTCTGCTGGCGTGGCCAACCGTGGGGCCAGCATCCGCATCCCTCGCACAGTGGGGCAAGAGAAGAAGGGCTACTTCGAGGACCGCCGCCCGTCTGCCAACTGCGACCCTTACATCGTCACAGAGGCACTGGTGCGCACGTGTGTGCTGAAAGAAGAGGGAGGCGAGCCGACAGATTACAGCTAATGAACAGGAACTGCCATTATTAGTACTGTACGAGCCATTCTGTCTACATTTTAAGAGCCAGCAGAAAGTTCTTTGCCATTTGAGTTTTCAACCTGACAGATGAAATGATTGCTGAGAAACTCCTGCATTCTTTGAGCTGTTTGGAGCAAATATCACACTCTGCCTTCTGTCAACAGTGGGTGTTGTCATAGTGTCAAATGATTCATTTTATAGATGCATATTATTATTTAGTGTTGAACTTGTATTAAAGACATTTGTTAGCATTGTGCTGTACCCTTAGCAACACTCACCCTTAGGGTGGTATTTCCCTGGGCTGCGACTGTTGGTGACTTGTTTGTGACTTGTTTGTGACTCAGAATTGCAAGAAATAGGCAAACTTTCCATTACAGTCTCACAGAATACTGTTTGTGACCTAGTGATCAGTGAGCCATGCAGCCACATTTTGCACAGAATCATCACAGCTTGTTTCCATGTGCACGGTTTGTAAAACTGGATTGTAGGCCATTCAAGTTGTTACGTTGCCCACCTCCACCCTCATCATACTCACCTAAGCCTGCTTTGTACCCACCTTGACAGCCGCAGCAACATATCCAATTTAATCAGATGGCGCACACTTTTTAGAAATGAGAAGTAGATTTGAACCAGAAATATTAATTACTGAAAAAACAGTAATTATTTCTCATCAACACGGTTTTTACACCTGGATATGTTTTCTGTCAGAGGAGATCTCCCGTGCAGAAGTCAAAATGCAGCTCTTAGTGCTCTGGAGATGAGCTTCCAGACACCCACAACAAAATTAAGAAAGGTTTGACATGCTTGCATTGACTATTTTGAAAGAGAATTTGTCAAATTGTCACTTTTTGTCACTCAAATTTTTTGAGTGAAATTTTTTTAACTTGTTCAAAATTCATGTGACAAGACGGCAGCCTCTGAAACTCACGAGAGGAAATTGGGAACCACCACAAATGTTTCGAGGCCTTTTGGAGACTGCTTCATGAATGCCAATTGCAAACTAGTCTCCATCCTTCCAAACCCAGTGAGATACCAAAGACATTTGAATGTGTTAGCAACCTTGACCTCTGTCACAGTGATGTCATAGTGATGTTAGGTAAGGTCACAATGTAAGCTGATCTACTTTTGTACGCTTTTTGAGTAATGTATGTCTATTTTGTCCTTTTTACATGTGCAGTTAACTCTTCAATAAATTTCTAACCTTTTTACCTTTGATATCTGTCTACAGTTCTTTATCATCAGAAGTTAAACTGTGACAGAAAGCAGTTTGTCACGAGCGGCTTGTCAGCTGAAATGTGCCGTTAAGAAGAAACTGTGCTGTAACGTTCAGCAAGTGGTGATTAATTTAGATAAGTTACACACACACATCCTGTCAATTATAGAATCAACGAAACACACCAACGAGCAGTTATTTAAAGCTACTGTACCTAACACAACCGCAAATTGTAAAAAAAGGATTTCAACCTCTTTAACACTTATTACAAAAGCAACATACATGTGAACACTTTGTCACAGGTCAATTCAAAACCAGTCTATGAAACTGTCTGCCTGGTAGTTTGTTTTGAAAACAGTAATGATAAGAGTCTGAAAGAAGGCTGGTAAAAAACAAACAAGGTGGGAACAAATCAGCCTGAAGCCTCCAGAGCACATGGATAACTTTGTTCAACATTAGCACATGAAAAACATGAAAGGCCTAGCATTTCTATTGCCCACCACCTTTAATGCCAGAGTTTTGGAGTAAGATTATATTATGATGAGAAGGAAAGGAGTTAGGGTTGCTTTGGTCCATTGTTGTAAATGATGTTATGTGCAATTTCATGCAAGATTTGTGACATGTATTAGCTTACTCAAAGTCTGTGTTACAGATTATTCTCAGATACTACCACACCAAATTTGAGGTCAATATCTGTAAAATTGACTTGAATTATAGACATTTTTGTGTTTCCTAATATCATTTAGCTGTGGCGTTTGACTTGGACTGTGTTGATTTCAAAAGGTTAAGCAGTTGTAAATGTACATTCTCTAATCATTTCTGGAAGGTTTTATTAAAATTCACAATGTGGTTTATGAGCTATTTTGCTAGCAGACTGAGAGGGTTGTCTCCAATAATTATTGGCAAAGTTTTAATAACAGATCTCAAAAGATCAGTTGTCTCTCAGGGTGTAAGGTTGTGATGACCTCTAGCTGCTACCACATCAAACTTTAGCTCAGTATCTGTTAAATTGACTGGGTTGAAGCCATTTGTGTTTGTTTTACTGCAGTGAGCTCTGGTGACTCATAATCTGGCAATCATATCTCATACCACATTCCAACAGGTTTCTTGACCAAAATTAAAGGAAACTTTCCTCAGAGAGGATTTAACTTAGATATTTTAGTGCAGACCAGGCAGGTTGTTCTCTGCCCAAGATAAGATGATGTCCAATGTGCAGCCGTCAGCCAGAGATAATGTATCAACACAAGACTTTTTCGGAGTGATTTATTCTTATCATTTGGGAATTCAGCCTAAATTTGTCATGCTTGACAGAGTGTTTCAAAGGCTAGTTTTGTCCAAGGGCTGTAAACTGGGATCAGCAGTGTCAGGAAGGTGATGGGGACATATTTACACTAATATCTCATGTTTTGTTTTCAAACTTCTCACAGTGGAAAAAAAAAGGAAAATGTTTTCAAAGGAATGTGTGTGTGAATTAAAACTATTAAGTTACTATTCACATTTTTAATGCAGTACAAAGAGAAGGAAAATAACTAATAAATACAAAAATGAGATTTCTATACATAAGTATTCAGTCAGATTATTTCTTTTTTAAAGGATGTGTGAGCTCACATTTCAGGGAAAATTAATGATAAAAAGAGAGTAAGTTGACAATCTTTGAGCTTTTATTGGGAAATTACAATTTTTTTTACTGTGGATGAACAGAGCTATAAAGTGTTTTGTTGTAAAATGGTAAAAATTTAATATTTAGCATTCCTTGGAGATTCCTCATATTACCCATCACAGTTTCATGACAGTTTTAGACTAAGATCATCTTATAATGTTGTAAAAAAAAGTCATGCACAATCTAATGCAAAATTGTGAGAAGTCACCTTTAGAGTATGTGTTGAGGATGGCACTCAGCTACTACCACATAAGATTTGAGCTTGATATCTTTAAAACTGATTGAGTTATTGCTAATGTTGATTAGCTGTGGTGGCCATTTTGAATTGAATTGACACCAAAAGTTAAACAGTTCTAGATGTGCATCCAATAACTATTTTCTGAAAGTTTCAATAAAATTTCTTAAGTGGTTCATGACGTACTTTGCTAACAGACACAGGGTTGGTATTAATAGGTAAAGTAAGTTTTAAGCAAAGATCTTGCATAAGGATTAGCATTGTAATGTATTATGCCGTAGACCAACAAAGTTATCAAATGTTTTGTTGTAAAATCCTAAAACTTCCACTATGACAGGAAACTTCAGAGTATCAGGTTAACCAAAATTGTCAAAGGTGAGCAACTCAGCGACAGACAGACACAGGAGACCAAGATAAAGGTAAGTGATTTTATTTACAAGGAGTTGGTGAAGGTCCAGACAGATAGGTGAGGAAGGCTTGACACAGAGGAGAGGATCCAGGTTCCAGTGGTGAGTATTTACAGGTGAGTATATACACAGGTAGGTAGGTTCCAGAATAGGACGGAGGCAGACAGGCGACAGCGCAGATCAGATCAGGTAAGTGGCTCTCGGGTAGGTCCTTTGATAGACAGGTAGCGAAGATCATTCACAGGTTACTCAGGAGGCAAAACTCCAGGAGTAAGCAATGCTTCAGTGAAGATCTGATCTTCAAAACAGCCTTAAAAACCCAGAGAGCTGATGAGTGTGATCCACTGCAGCTGGCGATGATTAGGCTGTCGACCAATCAGGAAACAGGTAGGTACAAACAGGTGGCAAAATCACAGAATGCCTCAGTACCCCCTCCTCAAACATCGCCTCCAGGAGATTTAGGGCGCTTATCCGGATGCTCTCTGTAAAATGTCGAGATCAGAGAGGGGTCCAAGATGAAGGATCTAGGTATCCAGGAACGTTCCTCTGGGCCATACCCCTCTCAGTCCACCAAGTACTGGAACCCACGGCGTTGGACGTCCAGGATGCGCCTAACAGTGTAGGCGGGATGGTTATCGATGAGCCGGGCGGGTGGAGGGAGGTTGGTAGGTGGGGACAGAGGGCTCTCTGAAACAGGTTTTACTTGAGACACGTGAAATTTAAAATGGATCCTCATGGAAGAGGGTAGGCGGAGTCTAATAGCAGAGGGGTTAATTATTCGTTCCACAGGAAATGGGCGCAATCTTCCTAGGTGTGTCCTTAATGTTAATGTCTCGGGTGGATAACCATACCTTCTGTCCAACACAGTAAGTTGGGGCTGAGGAACGATGGCGGTCAGCAAACCTTTTGTTTTGTTGGGCTGTTCTTAGGAGGGCTTCTCTGGTTTGTTTCCAGACATGACGGCAACGACGTAGATGGAGTTGGACAGAGGGAACCAGGATATCGGACTCTTGGCTGGGAAAGAGAGGAGGGTTATAGCCAAGCGAGGCCTTGAAAGTAGAAAAACCAGTGGCAGAAGAGGTATGGCAATTGTGAGCATATTCCACCCAAGGCAAATGCTTACACCATGAAGTGGGGTTGTTGTTAATCACACACCTGAGTGCCGACTCCAGCTCCTGATTGCATCTTTCGGTTTGTCTGTTAGACTGAGGATGATAACCAGAGGTAAGACTGACCTTAGCCCCAAGGACGTTGCAAAAGGCTTTCCAGACTTGTGAATTGAGGTCCACGATTGGATACGATGTCCAGAGGGATGCCATGAAGACGGAAGATGTTGGAAACAAGGAGCTGGGCATTCTCAAAGGTGGTAGGTAGTTTGGTCAGGGGAACGAAATGTGCTGCTTTGGAGAATCTGTCAACAATGGTTAAGATGACTGAGTTACCTTCTGAGGGGGGTAAGCTGGTAACAAAATCCAGGGCAATGTGGGACCATGGACATGAAGGAATTGGCAGCATTGGAAGCAGTCAAAAGATACCAGAGTTGCTGCATGCAGTGCCAGGCATGGCGCGCCAATCCTTCTGTTCCTAAGATAGCAGATTTGCCACCTGCTCGTCTACGCCTCTATAAGCCTCCCTTCTATTCGACTGGAGTTGATTGTTTCGGACCCTTTACAGCGATAATTGAACGGAGAAGTGTTGGAGCATCATCTATAAGTGCATGACAACCCACTGTGTACATTTAGACCTCCTGGTTTGATGCTGACACCTTTTTGATGTCTCTACGACGTTTCATAGCCAGACGAGGGAAACCCTTTGAGCTCTTGTCCGATAACAAAACAAACTTTGTCGGTGGAGCCCGAGAGCTATGTGAGGCCTTTGAGGCCATGCTTCCTACCTGAGGGAACAGCTGGCAGAGAAACAGATTGAGTTCTGTTTTAATCCACCTAGTGCTCCCCACTTTGGTGGCGCATGGGAGAGAGAAGTGAGATCTGTGAAGACTACTCTCAAGGTGGTACCGAAAGAGCAGAGTGTATCTGAAACAGTACTCCGCACAGTTCTTGTGGAGGTGGAGGGTATTCTGAATGCTAAAGCTGTTGGTTACATCTCTTCAGACGTAGCTGATCTGGACCCTATTACTCCTAGCATTATGCTTATGGGACGTTATGATGCCTCACTTCCTCAAGCCATTTATGACTCTTGTGACATCCTTGGTAATCGATGATGGAGGCACTGTCTGTACAGACAGTTGGGGGCAGCTGTGTTTGAAAGCCCACGTTGTTTATGTGTAGTTGTCTTGTTTACTGAGCTCAGTTCTGTTTAGTTATAGCTCGGTTCTTGCTAAGTTTCATAATTCCTATGCTCTTAAATGCACCGTAGCTGTTCCGACACTAGTGAACGCACTGCTTTGTGTGTGAAAATGTTGTGCTGCATGCATTAGAGTTTTTTCTCTCCCAACACAGACAAAACCTTGCTGTTCAAACTTACACTTTCCCATTTTACTGCTGTTTGTAAATGCCAGAAGGTGAGCCTAATGACATTATATCATTTAGTCTGGATGTTATTATCATGTACAGTATATTTTAGTCATGCAGAAGTTAGAGTTGCATGTGGTGTGCTGTTAAAGCTAATAAGCTAAGTCATGCTATCTGTGTGCCTTATTGCTGAATATAGTCCTTTAGGTGCCTTAATTATCACATTATGTTTGTATTTCCTATAGTAATAAGTTTCTTGTATTATTTCAGAAACACAGCAAAAAAATCAACCATAAACTGAATATTTGTATCTGTGTTCTTTGATGGGAGTACAACTTCATATACCTTGCCGCTCTAAACCAGTTAATTTCCTGGAGAACACCATACGTCTCCTTTTTAAATACAAATAAAGATGCTTCAGTGCTTATGCATTAGTACCCTCAATAACCTTTTGGGGTGTAGCTTCTGGATCCAGTATGACTGTGCTTACATAAATGGGAGGGATGGTGCATGCAGCAGTATATGCCTACAGCAATGTATTTGACAGGAGTTTAGACCAAAGCAAATACTATTTGGCTCAGAGTTACCGGCAGAGGAAAAAAGTCCAAAATACACAGTACTGGCCTCTTTTTAATCAAATCCTGCAGCAGAGCTCAGGAAATCTTCCACTCACAAAGACTCTTTTAGGACAAAATCATTACTGTCCAGTCAGTAGATGCAACAAAAATCTGTTATATTTGATCATTTACGTAAAAAGCAGAGACAAAACAAGAATATTTTTTAAAAAGATCTGTTTCAGAATAAAGGTTTATTGATTGATACTGTCATCACATACTTCAGTGAGCCGAAAGTACCTTCAATCGAAAAGTTTGTACTCAAGTGTGCATTATTTTACTGCATCTTTACTGTTGCATAACTATTCAAACTATCCAGTTGCATTACTATCCATGCCCCTCCCAGGTTTCCTCCATGTCATCTGAGCCTCATTGTTCTGTCTGTGCAGAGGTGTGTGTTTAGAATGCCCGATTCTTTGCAAACAATATGAAGATTTCTGCTTGTGATTTGAAAACCTGCTCAGATAAAAAAAAAAAAACTGAGATGGGGTTTCCGATGGTGTGAAGTTGAAAGCTTGAGCCCTGTTGCTGTGGCAACCAAAATCCAAGCTCAAGCAATCTGGTGTTAGGGAGAGGCATGGGTTTGACCACTAGCCATTTATACAATGACCAGCAGGCTGAGAATGTGTGTAGTACACACAACAAAGATCATAATTTTGTCTTTAAAAGAAGCTTGAGAAACTGCATAATTTGTGAAAATGTAGAGTGAATTCTGAGTGCTGAATGACTTTAACAAAATTTGTTTAAGAAACTGAAAGTGAGTTGTTAAAGCTAAAATAAGCAGAACACTAGCCAAAAAGGAGATAAAGGTTAGCTAAAAGTTTAAAGGAGGAAACTGCAAACTAAAATTTTAAGCTAAAAAATGCTAACTTAAAAGGAGTAAAATGCTAGATAAAAGTAGCAAAACATTAGTTTTACTTTTAACTAGTGTTTTATCATTTTTAACTTTTAGCTAATGTTTTGTCTAAAAGTCTAAAATTAGATAAATGCACTCTAAAAGCTAAAAGTAGCATAGAAAGACAAAAAAGAGATAAAGTATGCTGAACTTGATTTCAAAGACAACAATGTTTTCTGAAGGAATTAGAGCTCCCTGTATATTTCTGTGTGGGGGGGGGGGGGATGTAAATAAAGTCAATTATTTTGAAAAGTAAAAAAAAGTTACAAAATCCAAAAGTCATAGCCGAAATGTTTTGAATGAGCTGGACATTTTGACACTCATATGGTTAAAAATAGCACAAAGTATGCAAAAGTACAGTAGTTTCATGTCAACAAAAGTACAATCAAAAAGACAAAGGATAAAGAGTAACAGGATCACTACAGTGTTAAATCTTGAATCAGCATTCACACAAAAATAGACTGTAACAAAAATCTCTTTGTCCTTTTGGAATCACACAACAAAAGCCATTAGTTGTAAACAAAAATTGCAGTTTAGTCTGCAAGTCTGGACTTAATCAGATAACTTGAATCCAAACATATGACACACCATCCTTGGTCAGGTCTAATCTCATCTCATCATTTGCACGCTTTGCAGGCCCTTCGGACTCTTCTATCACCATTTTTATTGATGATACTGACTAAATGACCCCATGTCCCTGACCTTCATTTTATGTAGTGGTGCCTTGGGGGGACGTGGAGGAAAAACTGCCATTGTGGCTGATGACTGGAAACTTGTGCAGATTTGAAAGCAGATCTGCAGAATGAGATCAGGACGTCAGAGAAGTGGAACTAAGAAGTGTGGATGGAAATTGGACCAACAACAAATGTGCCTCATGTTTCTGGTATTTAAAACAAAACGCTGCAGTTGCATAAGGGGAGCAGACCTGATTGTGATACTTAAATCTAGTCTCGAAGCTTTAATTTTTCACCTGAGACTGAACACATTTACTACAGCACTTTCTCCTGGTGAATACGACACAATAAGAGTTAGTTCAAGTTACATTCTTAGTAAATACAAACAAACCCCAATTTGTCTGTATTAGTAAGACTGAACAAGGAGTATCTTTGTGTTTCTGTGCATGTCCTATTAAACTGAGCAGCCACACATTGAGTTTAAAGACCTAGCATTCCTTGAGGGAATGCATATCGCACGCCTGAGTTTTTAACTAACATCACAGTATGTGTTATGGATGACTCTTAGCTACTACCACACAAAATTGAACTCAATATCTGTAAAATTTACCAAGTTATAGACATTTTTATGTTTTCTAAGGTCAGTTGGCTGTACCAGCCATCTTGAATTGGGTTGACTCCAAACATTAATCAAATGTACATCCAATGATTACTTTCTCCAAGTTTTAATAAAATTCATCCACGGGTTCATGAGATTATTTGCCATTAGACAACAAACACACACACAAACAAAGCTGCTCTTCCCGACTAAAGTTCTTTATGCTGAGAAAAGTAGACTTGAGAAAAGTATATTCATACTCAGTGCGTAAATCAGGAGGAGCCACACAGGCTGTTTATTCCTTGATTTTAAAAAAATGCGTGACTAAAGGGGTATGTCACAAATTATTTACAAAGAAAGCATATGTCTCTTAGCCAAGCTCTTTTTGGTGCAGCATGG
>JAOXNZ010000117.1:23114540-23128371 GCA_028566095.1 Kryptolebias brasiliensis
ACAGTTAATATGATGATTATTATTATCATTATTATTATTATTATTATTATTATTATTACTGTATTTGAAAAGTTGTGTTAGTAAAAGTCCTAAGAGGATGTAGAAGTAAGACGAATGTTGGAGGAACTAATTTGGGATTGGCATCTGCATGGCTATTTTTATCTTTTCCTAGACACTGAAAAGTCTGCTGTCAACACTAAAACTCCATCCTGTGCAGACGGCTCTGGTGGAACAGCACATGGAGCTCCATGAAAGAGCCCTCAGGGAACGGCTGAGCTTGACAGTTAATGAACCCTGAGTTAGACCTGTTTGCTCCCCAATATGACGCTGTGCGAGCCGTCACGCAGGCTTTGCTTTGTCTTGACGTATACAATTACTGTGAGACAACAGAACCACACAAAGTGGCTCCACAAGCAGGGAGCAGAAACTCTGCTTTTGTGGCCTGGCGTCACAATGTAAAGTGATAGATACTACACAAGTGAGCGTGTGTGGCCGTTTGTGCGTTAATGACCGTGAATGTTTTGCAGGCAAAGTAGGACATCTTATTTCCTAAGTGGGAGACATAAAGGCAGTGAGATTCTTGCACTGTTGACTTCACTGCACAAATGCACCAAGCCGTCTCCACCCTACCATGAAAAAAAAACTCTCAGTTATAGACTGCATTCATTGAAATCCCCAAAGGAGGGAAAAGTGAACAGGATGGAAAGAAGGGGGGAAAAAAGCCCAATCTCTCCAAACAAACTACCACTTCCTGGAGACTCGTGCAGTCGTGGATCTGCACGAGTCTCCTGACAACTGAGCTTTGTCTAGACAGACACAAATGCTTTGCTCACCGGATAGGAATTTAGTGAAACCACAGCCCCTCGTTCTCACACCACCTTTAGGGCTGCTGCTCTCATGTGGCAAAGAACAATCAAGTGACAACTCCCATTGTCACAACAATCCAGCATTTATACTCGCAACTAAGTGCACCAGCTCCTTATTTCAAAAACACTTTGCAACAAACAAAAAACAGGAAATGAACCAGGTGGTTCTGGCTACATCAAAGTCAGGATGGTAGAAAAATGAGAGCAAACTTGCATTTTTTTGTTGGGAAAGAGGTTGATCTAATCAGCACATGCCAAATACTGGGAAAAGTTGGTGGCTGATGATAGGGTTTCTTTCTTATTGCTTTGATCGCTTATTGTGATCAACAAGAGACAAAGACAGAGAGCAAAGGGGGAGCGATGGAGAAAAAACAGCCTTTTGACCTCACTAACATGAATGATTCCCCTCACCCTCACCTCTCTTTCTTTTCTTTCCTGTGAACTTTGGAGCACCCACAGCTGAGTGAGCACTAAAGTGCACCCAATTAACAATGTGGAGGAGGCAGAGGAGAGGCCTGCAGACATAAGAGTAGTTGACTTTGACACTGGGTCTTAAGTATCCTCATAGGGACTCTCCATCAGTAGCTGCAGGTTTCTCCTGTGTCACCTCTTTGCCTGAAAGCCACCTGACTGTAAACATGCAGTGGTGACCCAGTAGTCATCTGCCCTTTGGACTTCCATGTTACAGTTTACAGACACAGTGAGCTCAGGCAATGCAGAGTAGAAAAAAAGGTGTTTTCAAGGTGTATGAAATCTCTAGTTCCAAAAAGAAATGTGTTTCAAAACTGCAAGTAATTACTATAACTGCACAATGAGTTCACAGTGGAAAAACAAATTTAAGTTGTCCAAAGGACAACTTCATTCTCATTGGAACTTTTACCTTTCCAAAAATATAACAGAATAATAGAACTAGGTTCAAGTTTGAATTTATTGTGTATTTTTTCTAATCCACACAGGGTCAAAATGATCCATTTAGGCTAAAATATGAACAAATGCAGACACATTTGTTTGTACTCTTTTGTTAAAGAAAGAAAAACCCACTAAGGTCATTGAAATAACTTGGAACTGACAAAAAAGAAGAAAAACATTCTAAGAACCAACTAATGAAAATCAGTCGTTGCTTTTGAATTTTGGTTCAATAGAATTATTTTATAAAAAAAATAATGAAACTGTCCTTGACAAAAAGGATGGTACCCATAACATAATATTTTGTTGCCCAACCTTTTGAGGCAATCACTACAATCAGGTGACTTCTGTAACTCTCTCTCTGAGACCTCTGCATCTGTCCACAGGTGTTTTGGTCCACTCCTCGTAAGCAAACGGCTCCTGCTGTCTGAGATTTAAAGGGTAATTTCTCCAGATGTTTCAGTTCCTTCCACAGATGTTCAACAGGATTTACATCAGGGCTCAGAAGGCCTCTTCAGAGTAGTCCAATGTTTTATTCTGAGCCATTCTTGGTTGTTTTTTTAGCTGTGTGGTTGGGTCATTATCCTGTTGGAGGACCCATAACCTGTGACTGAGACCAAGCTTTCTAACACTGAGCAGCACATTTTGCTCCAGAAAGCCTTGATAGTTCTGAGATTTCATCATACTCTGCATGGATTCAAGTCACCCTGTGTCAGATGCTGCAAAGCAGCCCAAAGTCCAGTATAACATTTTTATGATTTGGTGTCCTTCACGATCTTCTTCCATAAATTCCATTTTGGCTCTAACAGCAACCGATGGTGTGATCTGACACTGACGTCACTTGACCTTGGAGCTCACCTCTAATCTCTTTGGAAGTCGTTCTGGGCTCTTTGGTTACCATTTGTATTATCCGTCTTTTCAATTTGTCATCAGTTTTCCTCTTGTGGCTACATTCAGGGAGGTTGTCTCCAGTCCTGTGGACCTTAAACTCCTGGATAATCTGTGCAGCTGTAGTCACAGGAACATCCAGCTGCTTGGAGATGGTCTTACAGTCTTTACCTTTAACATGATGTCAATCATTTCCTTTCTAAGCTCCTGAGACAACTCTATACTGAACTTTCTGTGCTCCATGTTCAGTGTGGTACACACCATGCCACCAAACAGCACAGTGACTACCTGTCACCCTGTAATTAGGCAGACTGACTGATTACAAGACTGAAGACACCTGTGATGCTGATTACAGGACACACCTTAGTTTAACATGTCCCTTAGGGCAAATTAGGTTAAAGTGTTTTGAGGGGGAACTTGACAAAGCCAAGGCCAATTAACTTCTCCTTATGATGAAATAATGATTATGATTGATCGTAGTTGGTAGTTTCTCTTTGCCAGCTTCAAAAATCTTTGTTCCAAAGCACTTGTATAATAACTTGTAACTCAAGGACAATCTAAAAAGGAGTGAAAATTGGTTAAGATGTTCAGGAACAACCCTTGAACCACCAAGGCTCAAGCCTATCGTGAACCAGTGTCCCTGTCCACAGTGAAGACAGTCTACATGACCATGGACTAAGAGGATGCCGACCAACAAAGAAGCTCCTGGTCCAAAGTGACACCTTCAAGCTCAGCTGAAATTTGCAGCTGCCCACATGGGCAAGTCAAATGTCTACTAAAAAAAATTGTCTACAATGACAGAAAATATGTTTGGAGGAGTCAAGGTGAGACTTTCAAACCTAAGAACACTGTAACATTTGTCAACCATGGTAGCATCATGCTGTGGTGCTGGTGGATGAAATAAACAAAGAGTATGAAATAATAAAGGAGGTCTACCTTGAAATGTTTAACTTCACTTCAAATCAACAGCAAGATGGTTGAAACTTGAACACAGTTGGGTGAACAATGGTCCTGAACACACACCAGGTTTCTGATTGGATAAAGCAGGCTAACATTAAACTTCTGAATGTAAGTATAAGAAGCCCTTTATACCATATTCCATCAAACTCCTAAACCAGAGGGAGAATAAATGAATTTACTAGTGCAGATCACATTTTAGCTTTCTTTTAAATGATTATGATGAATATGAAAATTGAAAATGTAAATTTGTGGACTTTGCTTAAAAGCCAGTTTGCAAGAAACCAACCAATTTAAGTAAACGTTAACAATTCTACAGAGAAGAGTGGACAAATATCCAGCCAGAATGATGCTAGAAGCTTGTTGATGGATACAAAGTAATGCTTTAAGGCATGTTTGCAAGACACACAGTAGCAATAAAAGAGACCACAAGAAACAGAACATATTCAATTATTAGTACAGGAAGGAACTAAAAATACTCCATATGCAAAGCAGAGGATCTGTTTACTATATATGCATTTATCACAGTCTGAAGGTCTGCATGCATACACTTAAAGCAGTCTTTGAAATCATTTCACAAAACTTGCAACACTTCCCAACTTCAATGTGTGCTAGTCTGTGTATTTTCATTTGTTGTGTCATTTTAAGCAGAATGAAACTGAAAGTTAAACCATATATTCAGACATGACCACAAACCAGTAAATAATTTATGTGAGCAAGAACATGTATCCCATCATGGCATCACAAGTCTGCTTTTTCAGATGGAAGAGAACATTTGCTTTTATTGCCCTGCAGTCCAGGTTTATAATCCAAAGTTAGCTCTCTTTACCTCAGTCAGCACATCACTTATATGATATGACATTCAGTTATGGTCTGGCGCAAAACTCAGAAAGGGAGTCTTTTTCAGTCATGCCTTATGGAGTGTTATAATGCTGTATTCATTCAAAGCACCGAGCAGGATTTCACAGGGAAAGTATGTGCGGGCGGGTTGGAGTGGTTTGTTTTCAGAACAGTGTTAACTCCAATGGAACGCAGCTGCAATGCCGAGCTGCATACCACCCTGTTTCTCCCCTAATGAACATCAATCAAAGGCACATTTTGAAGCACAGACCACCAAGTGTATACTTGCAAGGCAGGGCAATTAACTTATTTCTGGACTGGAAAATATTTCCTTTGCCTCTGTCTTGTGAAGGAAAATGTTTTAGAAAAAAAAAATCAAAGCAGGAAAGAGCAGCTTATAGAAAAGAATTCCAGGCATGTAACCAGTGGCTGGGCAAATTTTCTGGGCAGGGTGACATCCCGCCAACTGCTTGGTCTTTCTCTGTTAACTGTCAGACCCTAGTGTTTGTTAACTTGAGGCCAACATTCCCTGAACGACTAAGAACAGCAAAGACCAGGGTGGCTGAAGTTCTTGTCTGGCAGACACGTGGCAAAGGAGTGTCTGAAATTGGACACATTAGCAGAGAGACAGATAAAATGAGCTGAACTGTTTGTCAGTATCCTGCAGCCATGATTAGGGGGCACATTCTGTTGCTATGTGGAGGCTCTTACTGAACACCAGCATGTACAGTTACAGTTAAAGTTGTGTACTAAAATAGGCAGTGTGCTAAGATGTAGCTCACCAATGTTTTGAAGCAACTTTAAAGACTAATACACAATAACAACAGTTACAATTACACATGCATCTAAACCAAAAAACAAGGACATATAAAAAGTGTGCATTGCATTTACAAGGGACTGAAAAAAGATAAACCATTTGCTTTTTGTATATACATGAACTGAACACCTTGAAAAATAATGTGCCTTTGTTTAACGTTCTGTCAGAAGTGTACCGTTTGTGCAGAAGTAATGTTTACCACCCACAGAGGCTGCACATTTAGTTTTTATACCAACAATAACATCCCTTTTTTAATGTGAGTATAATAATGCTTAATATAAACTTATTTTTTAATTTGAATGCAAAAAGGATACTGAGAGAACACAAGTGAAAATGTTGACAGTCATTGTTTGACATCTTTATTTTTTTATGACAATATTTAGGATGAAGGCTAAATTTTCAGTTTAATAGGTATTGAAAATAAACTTTAAAGTTAATATAATATACTCTTCTGTCAGCTAAAGCACCAGAGTCAATTGACTGTTCAAGTTATATTTATTTATTATTCTGAAGTACCTATATTACTTATTTTCTGTTGTTCTGCTGTTTGTTAAGTAACACTGAGAGCCTGACAAGCTGATATTAGTAATTAATTGGCTGGACATAGTGAGCCAGCACTAGAAGGCTGTATATATATTCCACCTGCTAACATGCTAACTCTTGTAGCTTATACAAACGTTTGTTTCAAAACAGTGTTACCTTGAAAAGAGAGATGGGTTTTGCTACCCTGGTAGACAAGCCATGACTGATTGTGTTATCCTTTGGATAAACTGTACAACCAAACAACGTCTTTTTTAAGGAGCACAAAAATGTATGGGAGTCCCCCGTCAGCTACGTTACACAATTGAGTGACTTCTCAGAGCAGCAAATAGGAGAGTCTTGTCTCTGGTCTCTTATTAAAAGGCATATAAACTATAGGAATGCTATGTTGTTTTGATACTATGACTTTTTAACACGTGGTATAATTTTGAAACTGGTAATTGACCCATGCCTAGCAATGACCAAAAATAGCCAATCCCAAGAGATTAAAAATAACTAAATAAATAAATAAAAACTTCTTGAAAAGAAGTCCAGTCCCCTATTAAACTCTTAGGATTTGCCATATCCCGGATGAAAAAAAAAATCTATATATCTGACTAGAAGTAGTGTTTGTGACTTCATCACTCTGAGAGCTACAAAGAAATTAGAACTAAAGTTATGTCCAGTAACTACCAGTAACACCTAAGGCAAAGCTTGTGAGAAATGATGACATGAAGGGTTCATTTTAAACTGCATCTTGCAGACTGTGTTGATCTAGTTTCTGATAACACAACTTTCTTAGATGTTCAGGTGAGTTTACAATTTTTACTATGTTAATAGTCCACACAGCAGGATGGAGAGTGAGGTGGCCCCAGCCTGCAGACAGGTAAAAATCAATCAGTGTTTCTCTGGCAGATGTTGCTATCAGTTTTAAAACCTTCATGTGAGATGGTGCAGTACGTAAATGTAATTCTATTGAGAACTAACAAAGAGAGAGCTGTGATTATTCTTACAGCACTGAGCACAACACCCTGTGTAAAAGTTAGCATGTACATCCAGAGTTTTATTTTAATGAGTCCAAATCAGAGCTGAAACCAGTAAATACTTAGTTATTTGACACAGGACTCAATGTTAATTAAACACTTTCCTATTTTAACCAACATGCTGTTTTCTTTCCCATTTTATTTTTAAATTAAACTAACTCTTGCATGTTAGTGCTAAAGGAAAGTTAAGGAATCACCAACACCATTCAAAAACTGGAAAAAAAAGTGCCAGTCAATCTTGTAGGCATTAAAATAACTTAATTCCAAGAATTGTGACAAAGCAGAAGTGAATTATTCTGCACTGTTGCAGTGACAGGAAATAATACATTTTGCAGATTACAGATAAGGGTAACACAGATCCTTTTCTGGTAGCAGTAAAACTATAAAGTTGAATAAACATTATGTAAAGTTCAACTGCTGCGAATAGCAAACCTTTACAAAAGTGGCTTTTTAAGGTTGTGTAAAACACCAAATAAAAAGAGCTAGTTACACTCTGTGATATCAAGAAAGAGAACAGAGCAGAACTTTTGATTTTATTATCTTATTATAAAAACACATACTAGATAAAATACAAGCAACTTGTAAAATCAGTCTTCTAGTAGAAGCACTCGGAGAGCGCAAACCTCCGTCAAGACCATATAGTCACTGATGCTACTGAATTCTTGTACAATCTGGATTGTGATCCGGATCTCCAACAAAATTTAATCGCTTGTTTTTTTGTGTCAACTTCAACATTTCCCAAAAATGTCATCAAAATCTGTTTTTAAGTAATCTTGCTAACAGATGGACAAATAAACCAATGCTACCAAAAACATAACCTTCTTGCCGGAGATAAAAATAACCAAACAGTCTTACAGCTCAAATGACTGGATAATATGTAGCTTCGGGGTTGGTAGACTGTTAACAGGCCAGATCCAGATTTATCTTTTAATTGGATAAATACAGCCTCACAATCCAGTCACTATAGTGGCAGTTCATTTGTAACTTCCCTCTCTGCTTTTATATAGTTATATAGAGATTTTAGAATAAGTGAAATTAAAAACAAACCTAAACAAGGTTTTAACAAGGAGTCACCTGCTGAAGCATAGACAAGGTTTAAACAATAGGGTCAACTGTGACCTTGATCTTTGACCCTGTGACCTAGAAATCAATAGGGATCACCCTTGAGCCAAAAGGTGTCCAGCTGTGTAGTTTGACATTCCCACATTAAACGGTTGAAGAGTTAGAGCATGATCTTGACCTTTGACATTGATCTTTGACTGAATCACCACCAAATAATCACGTCTTTGTTGTGACAACCCCAACATTTCTTGAAAATTTCATCCTAATCTTCTTGTAGGCTTGGTGAGTAAAACTTGCCATCATTGGTAAAACAGTTCAAAAGGATGTGGAAATACTTTTGCTTTCTGACTTTCAGAAGCAGTATATAAAGGAACATTCAGAGTGGTCTAAAACTAAGTTGTGTGGTTAACGTCAAGATGCAAGACAGAGAAGTGCATCAAGAAATCCCCCTTACCGATAAGAAACAAAAAGAATGATGAGGTCAGCAATAACTCACATGAATTTACCTGAACAGTCAAGTGAATCAATGAAACAGAGCCTGGTAATTGTTTTGCTCTTTTTTGACAACTTGACTGAAAGATGATGTTCAGTCAGATAAGTTTGATGCCCTAGTAGCCTTAAGCCGAGGTGAGAAGCATGAAAGCTTCTTGATGTTTTCATTTAGAAAGGTTTGGTTGAATTTCACAAATTTGTGCAACTCTTCCTGGAACCACAAACTGCTGAATTAAACCTTTTTTCTTCGTAGTAATCATAAAATTATAAAAGCCCATTTTGAGCCACTTCGAAGAAATAAAAGATCCTCTAGCATCTCATAATTATGTCCTAGCATGCCATAATTATCTCATAAATATGAAATACTAGTAATATATAAAAAAAAGTCATAATATAAGATACTAAGTCAATTATGAGAAAATAAGTCACAACTGCAATAGAGTATTTCATAATTATAATTTAGTAAGTCATAATTATGAGATACTGGCTGTGAATCAGTGGTTAGAGTCCTCTTCCAATGAGAGAGTTGGAGGTTTGATTCCTGGCAGGAGTCACATGTTGAAGTGTCCCTGGGCAAGACACTGAACCCCTCACTGCCTCTGATGTGTGTCCCATCGGTATGTGAATGGAATTTAAAGCACTGATTAGTCTCCATAGAATGATTTATTCAGATTAGCTTTGTAGATATTCAGTGCTGTATGAATGTGTGTGTGGATGGGTAAATGAGGGCACAGATTGTGTTGTAAAGTGCTTTGGGTAGCTTGATTGGCTAGAAAGGCGCTATATATATACCATCCATTTACCATAACTATGATACACTAAGTTGCAATTTTAAGGGACTATTTCAAAATTATGAGATGCTAAGTCATAATTAAAAGATACAAAGTCATAACTATGACATATGAAGTCACAATTCTAAGATAGTTTCTCATAAATATGAGATGCTAAGTCATAATTATGAGATAGTAACTTCTAATTATGGGACACTAAGTTATATTTATAAAAAAGTTAGGTTATGATTTTAAGATATTATCTCATAATTATGACTCAGAGAATTTCTTTTATCAAAGTGGTGGAAATGCACTACCATATATTCTTATACACTATGCAAAATAAGTGCACTTTACCACACAAAAAAAATTAACCTCTCATTATCATTAATGTTTGTGCAAAATGGCATGCATGTTTATGCAATCATGCTAAAAATCTTCTGATGTTACATCATAAAAATAACCAGAAGAGAATCAGAGATAAAAATTAATTTTAAAAAAATGATGCTTGCAATTCCCTTCCAAACAGTGAAGCTGGTGCCTGGCAAGGCGTTTGTGTGAAAATCCCATCCATGGAAACAGGATCTGCAGTGACCTAGTTGTTGAGTGGGCTGTTGATATTATGTCACACGGAGAACAACACGGAGGGGGACATGGTAATTACACATCTGAAACTGTTCTTATATTTCATTCATGCTAATGGTTTTATGTTCCACAGTCAATTTTGGCCCCATAAGGCATTTCAGAACAAATTGTTTTGAGTTAATGAGCTGCACTTTTTAATCGCCTGCTGCCAAGGTGAAGCGATAACATTTTCGCTCATGACCGCGAGTGTGTGTTCGTTTCTCTGGAGCATTAGCATTAGCATTAGCCTCCTGACCCAAATGACAGATTTTAATTAAACTTTTAGAGAGTAATCATCGGATGAACACCTAGAACTGGTCAACTTTTGGAGTCAACTCCATTCACGATGGCCACCACAGCTAATTGATCCTTAGTAAACACAAAAAATTAATACAAACAATTTCATGAATATTGACCACAAATTTGGTGTGGTAGTAGCTGAGAGTCTTTCCCAACACATACTCTGAGAGCTCAGCGATCGTGCAAAATCTGTTATTAAAATTTTGTCATTAACTGTTGGAATATTCTGTATCTGCCTGTTAGCAAAATATCTTATGAACCAGTGGACAGATTATGGAGAAACCCTCAGAATAGTACATCCACAACTGATTAACTTTAGGAGTTAACCCAATTCAATATGGCTGCCACAGCCAATTGACCTTTGGAAATACAAAAACGGCTATAAATCAGTTAATTGAAAACAAAGGAAGACATATAGCAGCTGTAGAGCTCTTGTTCACCTGCCGTGATGCCTTTTGTAACCTGAAGCAAAAACTTGAGCAATGTGCCTGCCCAACTTCAAAGCCAACATGTGTCTACATTACAGCTGTGGAGACAGGACAGCTATCCACGTGAGTTCAGGGCACCAAGAGGCCACCCAGAGAAACATCCAATCTGCCCTCAGTTCCATGAATTTCAAGCACATAAATAACTGTAGGGACATAAAGCTCTGTTAATGTACGATTTATTTTTTTTACAAGCGACACAACAGTCTTGCAATAAAAATAAAAGGATGTCTGAATTCACTTAGTTCTGTCTCCTGCAGATCATATTTTTTTCCAGCACTTCCTGCAACTGTTTCAAGTGTGACATGAGTGGTAAAGGAAAAGGAAAGAACCTTTCGCTTTTCACCAGTGAAAAGCAGGCATTAATGTTTTTGCCCAAGTCTGTGTGTGTGTGTGTGTTTGTGTCTTTCTGTTAGCAAAATATTTCATGTACCAGTGGACAGATTTTAATGAAACTTGCAGGATGCAATCAATGGACATACATCTGCAACTAAATAACTTTCAAAGTCAACCTGAAATAGGATGGCTACCACAGCCAACTGACACTAAAAAAACTAAAATGGCTACAATGCAGTCAATTTTACAGATATTGAGCAAAAGTTTAATGGTAAAGTCTATTAGAAAAATATTTCATGAATCAATGCATGGCATTAAATGAAAACTTTAGGAAATAATCACTGAATGTACCTCTACAACTGCTTAACTTTTGGAGTCAACCTAATTCAAGATGACTGGCACCACCAATTCATTTCAGAAAACACAGGAATGGCAATATTTCTGTCAGTTTTACAGATATTGTTAAAAATTTGGTATAGCTGTAGCTGAGAGTCATTCACAACATATACTTCAAGTGCTACTCATTGTGCAAGATCATTGCTTAAAACTTTTGCATTAACTTTAAGTCAACCTTCTTTTTGTCTGTTAGCAAAATATATCATGAACCACTAGACAGATTTTAACAAAACTTGCAGACAGTAATCATTGGATGTACGTATACAACTGATTAACTTGAGGAGTCAATCCAAATCAAGATGGTCGGCACAGCTAATTAACATGTGTGACATTGTATAGTATCTCATGAGGTTGAGCATAATATTATTTCCTGTTTCTGACCAAAACAGCTACAACATTTTTTAAATAAAACGATCTTAGTATAAAACTTTGGCATGAAAAGTGGCGAGCAAGTTGCATTCTTTTAAGGAATGCTAAGCCTTTGACTTTATCAGTCTTAAAATAGAGACAAAAAAAATGTACAGAAGCAGTGCTGGTCACAGAAGCAAGATATCAGAGCTGGTAATTAAATGAGTATTTACCACATTACTTCCTGCACTGAGAAAAGCCACTCCCACCTATCATTTACTATTGTGAAAAAGAGATTGCATATGTGTGCCTGTGTGTACACGCGCGTGTGTGTAAGAGATGCCGGGTGAAAGGGAGGTTTTTCTTTTAGGAAGGATTGAGTGTGTGGGGGAGGGGGTGGTGTTCAGAAAGCGGACGTGGTGCAACTAAGCCGAAGGAAAGAGGACGTCCATATATGAGCAGATGCCTACGAAACAGGGTGGAGGACATCCATCAGAGGCATGTCCTCCATCCTGGGATCTCCCTCGGGCGTGACAATAAGAAGCAGTAAATGTGTAAACCTCCTCCTACATGTATAAACACACACCAAAAACTTAAACCCTTCTGACACAGAAGCCTTCAGTTGTTCAGCAAACAGCCCAACTGAAACCTTTCTGTTGGGGAATAATCACTGGAAACAGGTGTGGGAAGTTACTGTGGCTATGGAAAAATGTATTATTTCCATCAAACACAAGCTACTTAGCCAGCTGCCTTTTGTTTCTGCTAACTTTGCACAATAACCAGATGCTCAGCAGCCAATTAGCAGCACACCTGCACACGAGCAAAAAGAGCTTTAATTCAACATCTGCGCTAAGTGGGTCACTATTTCTCTCTCATGCTTTATTGTTTAAAAGCTGAGTCAGCATTCACAAGATTGTTTTACTATTTTCTTTTATATTTATCTATATGTTTTTCTCTACATAGTTTGTGCTATTTTAGCTATTCACATAACCAAATGTTTAGCTCATTCACGAGATGGGTGATAGGACTTTTGGTTTTTGTACCTTTTAAACTTTTCAAAGTATTTAACTTTATTTACAGAGATTTACATCATAGAAATGCATTGAGATCTTTGCAATTTCTTCAAAGCATTGTTCCTTTTGAAATTTGCTTCAGTATACTTGCTCTATTTTGCATCTTGTGCTACTTTGAATTTTGAGCTACAGTTCTTCTACTTTTAGATTTTAGCTAGCCTTTTGTTACTTTTAACTTTATGATAGTCTTTGGTTCTTTTTAGATTTTAACTAGACTTTTAATACTTTAGCTAGACTTTTGCTACTTTTCACTCTTAGATTGCCGTTTGTTATTTTTGGCTTTTAGATGGAATCTAAAAGTAGCAACAGTCTAAGTAACGTTTTGATGCTTTTAGCTAGACTCTTGATACTTTTAGATTTTAGCTTGCCTTTTGATGGTTTTAGCTAGCTTCATGCAACTTTTAGCTAGTGTTTTGCTACTCTTAGCTTCTATCTAGCATCATGCTTCTTCTGGCCTTAAAAATCTAAATAAATAAAAAGTGTATTTGTTGCTCTTGTTATTTTCATAAGACTATTGTGACATGTATTTTCATTTATTCTGACTAAACCTTCTTGTGTTGTGCTTAACATAAGGATTATCACCAGCTTGAATAATTAGCTGTGTTCAATTTGGGTCACTGCAACATCAAAAAGTGCTGTTTAATCTGGAAAATACCCACACAGTTTTAAAAAAGCACATATGTCTAAAGCAAAGAACTGGGTGACTTTCTAATTTATCATGTTCTAGTATATATTTAAGTGCACAAAACAGTGCTTGTTGATAATAGCTTGTTATTTTATTGCACAAGATTATTTCTAAGAGCCAGAAAAAATGTATAAAATGTCAAAGACTGCCATCAAGTGGTGACTTTATTAAATATGTATTTTCACTAAAATCTGCCTGAAATGTTCTCTTACAGACCAGCCTCCATATTCTGTTGTTTAGTTTCCCCAACATTTCCTATTTTATCTTAGGGGGTAAAAATGATTGTTGCTTCAAGCAGTCTGAAACAAAAACATCCAGAATGTGAACCGTTTGTCATGTTAATGATAGGGTGGAACAGCGGCGTAGTGGTTAGAGCTGTCGCCTCCCAGCAAGAAGGTTGCAGGTTCGAATCCCGGCCTGGGGC
>JAOXNZ010000117.1:23132956-23145825 GCA_028566095.1 Kryptolebias brasiliensis
AATGTACTTGTTTAAATACTTAAAGATTTTACAGCATCACTTCAGCCTTGTTATTTATGGTAAACTCAACCATAAAGTTACAAAAATGAACTAATATTTTTCATTCCATCTAAAAGTTATATTTTATATTTTCTTCATTCAAAGCTCTGTCCGATGCTCTGATCCAGGTGGAAATCCTAAAGCAGGTCTCCTACCTGGCTGTCCTTGCTGCTGTGGAGCCACAAGTCCTCCTAAACCTGCTTGCTGGCCTGCACCACCTCCTACGGTGACCTGTTGTAAAGTTGGACCCCCACTCATGATAGGCCCCTGTCCTGGGTGTCCGGGAGCCACGGGGCCGGGAGGCCTACATTTGGAAAGTCCTTTTCCAAATGCAACAGCTGCAACTAATGCATTAGTGTCACCTGCATTAAAAAATGCTTTGTTTTGTCGGGACGCTGGAACCAAAAACAATGGGAAAATACAGATAAATGTTACTTTTTTTTTCTCTGCACATAAATTTAAGAAAAATCTACAAGAAAAGTGCAACACACCGGCACTTTCAGCATCTCTGTCTTCACGAGGGTTGTTCAGCTTTTCCAGTAGGTTAGAACACATCTTATTTAACGCTTGGATCTGTTTCTGTTCACACACACAAAAATAATAGAGGGTGTTGATCGGCTTAACCACACAAAAACTACTACTAACAGAACACACCAGGATCGCTCAAACTCACCTGAGCCACATCAGGACCTATACGTGCTGCTTCTGTGCTCAGCTGCTTTTCCTGCTCTTCCACCTCTGGATCGGGTTTGGTCCGCAAGTAGTCTGGGACAATCTCATGGCTGAACACAGGAACACGCTGCTCTGTGAGTTTCTGAGAGGCAGTTGATGGGGAAAAAAAAGACCAATGAGAGACAAATTTCTTCAAAATAAAAAGACAAACCATCTGAAATGCTGGCACTCACTGCTAAATCCTCATCTCGGTCTGGAGACAGGAGCAACGGGATTATAACCTGGCTGCGAAAGGAGGGTGTCTTCTCATTCTTGAGCAGTTTATTGATGGTATTCAGTTGGCCAGAAAGGAGAGCAAAGTTGTCCAAAACGTTGGGCCTAAATGAAAGCAACATGCAAAGCAAGATATTACACTATACAAATCATATTGTACACATCTGGACTAGATATTCTAGCTCAGATATGCATACTTCAATTCATCATATTTTTAATGGGAAACACTACTAAAATATTTAACTTTACAAAAGGAAACAAATTACACTTAACCCCTCACTGCATGAAGAGCTGAGCTGAACCAAATTAAATGAGAGGCAACTCTTGAAACAGTTATGGTTTGCTGAAGTACTGCGTAAAATCTACAATACAAAGTGATGAGAAAAATGAAGTCTGCCTTCTTTCAATTTTAGAGTTTTACAAACTAAAACCTAATAAAAATGATCAGGTCTTTACCAGGTCAAACAATTCAAATCTAACCCCAAGTGTACATAATCACACAGCAGATTCTGGACTTTCACTGGGATTATTGCAACACCTTCTTTTCCTTTTCAGCCATTATATTGTAGATTTGATGCCATTTTGGGAATCATTGTTCTGTTGCATCATGACCTATTTTGGTCCAAGCTTCAGCTGTCGGACAGATGGCCCCACATTTGACTGTAGAATCCTTTGGTCTACAGAGGAGTTCATTGTTGACTCACTGACTGTAATCTACCCAGGTCCTATAGCTGCAAAACAAGCCCAAATCATTGCCCCTCTATCACTGTGCTGACAGTTGGTATGAGGCGTTTGGGCTGATATGCTGTTTGGTTTTCAACATGCCTATGTGCATTATGGGTAAAAATCTGTACTTTGGTCTTATCTGTCCAGAGGACATTGTTCCAGAAGTCTTGTGGTTCATTCAGATGAAACTTCACAAACTTAAGTCATGCTGCCATGTTGTTTTTAGAGAAAATAGGCTGTCTCTTGGCATTTTTTCCAAACAAGCCATAGTTGTTCAGTTTTTTTCTTCTACTTATTCTGTCATGAACGCAAACCTTTTCTCTTCAGCTGAGGTCTGTAAAGTCTGAAATGGAGCTCTTACGGTTTGTTTGTCATTTCTCTGAGCACCGCACGGTCTGACCTTTGGGTGAATTTCCAGGAGTGGACGTCCCAGCAAATTCACGTCCACTCCTGGAAAGATTGGCAGCTGCCATAAATGTTTTCTGTTTCTCTCTGTAAAATGATGGACTCTGAATAGTTTGGAAATGACCTCTGACCCTTCCCAGATTTCTGGCCAGCAAGAGTTGCTTCTCCAACTTCTTTCTGCCTTGACAAAACAATCTGGCAAAACTCCTGCTTATATTGAAATTATTAGTTAATCAATACATTTGATCAGCAGCACAGGGCTGACACTGAACCTCTTAAATCTTACAGAATCAATAAGTGCGGACTTAGGTTTTCAGATACAGCTTTTACATTTTGATTTCGTTTTTGTTTAATAATGACACGGTGGTATCTGTTGTGTGCTTTTGTACACTTGAGATTAGATTTGAATAATTTTATAACCTGGTAAAGGCCAGATCAATATGTTCTGGAGCGAGCAGTTATCAGAGAAACATGTTTTAGTCACCAGGTCAAACGCTCGTATTCATTTTCCAACTTGTAAATGAAACTCTGGAGGGCGTTTTTGACGTGATCAACCAGAGAGATGAGCGAATCCATTGAGGCTTCCAGCTGCTTCTCTTCTCGTTGCTGAAAGACAATTAAGCCTCGTTTGATTCGCATAAAATAACTAAAACAAACAAACCACACATCAAAACATTCAACTTCTACAAACGCTTAGCGTATTAGCGAAAGCTATATGCTAGGTAGCTTTGTAAGCTAACACTGGATACTAATTCAACGAATTCGACAATAAACAAACGCAGGACAAAGGTGAGTCTTATATAAATGAAAGACCTAAACTTCAGCAATGTAACTCAGACTTATATATATTTATTTCACAAACGTTACCTGCATTGTGGCGCTACAAGCTAGCCAGCTGCCTTCGATGAAACACAAATCCTTTTCCGGATTGTGAATGTCGAAATAAGAGCACAGGTTTTCCTCCAAAATCAGGAGTTCCCAAACTTTTCAGCTCCCGATCCCCCTACTTATTTCTAGATAAAGTGTATGGAAGCCCATTCCCGCCACTTTGATAAAAAAAAAAAAAAAAAAAGTCTAACTGTTAGAAAGCATTATCTCAAAATTAATTATAAGATTCTAACTCAGAATTCTGAAATATCTCATAAAAGATAATAGGTCCTAATTTGGATATAGTACCTTATAATAAAGAGATGCTAAGTTAGAATTTTGAGACTTTATCTTTTAATTATGAGATGTCAAGTCACAACTTTGAGATAATATCTCAAAATATCATAATATAATAAAGTATCATGATTATGATTTAGGGGATCTCTTTTTATCTTCAGAGTGGCAGAAATTGACTTTCAGATGTTAGTGTTAACATTTTTAAATTTAATTTGGTCTCTAGAGATAATCTTGATGATGAAGATCTGGGAGAGCGTTGTGGAAGCTAGACTAAAACTAGATGTGAGCAGAAGTATGTTAGCCTGGTACAGGACAGCAGGACAGTGGTGAAGTGTGCTCTGGGAGTGACAGATAGCTTCAATGTGGAGGTGGGACTGCATCAAGGATCGACTTTGAGCTCCTTCTTGTTTGCTCTGGTGATGGACAGACTAACAGATGAGGTCAGGCAGGAATCCCCGTGGACTATGATGTTTGCAGATGACATCATGATCTGCGGTGAGAACAGGGAACAGGTGGAAGAGAACTTGGAGAGGTGGAGGTATGCACTTGAAAGTCAAGGGATGAAAGTCAGCTGTACAGACAGAGTACCTGTGTGTGAATGAGAGGGAGGCAGGTGGAACAGAGAGGTTACAAGGAGCAGAGGTCACAAAGGTGCAGGACTTCAAGTACTTAGGGTCGACTGTTCAGGAAAACAGGGAGTGTGGTAAAGAGGTAAAGAAGAGAGTCCAGGCAGGATGGAGTGGATGGAGAAAGGTTTCAGGAGTGATCTATGACAAAACTGTGTCAGCAAAGGTCAAAGGAAAGGTTTACGAGACAGTGGTGAGAGCAGCTATGTTGTATAGTTTGGAGACAGTGGGACTGACAAAAAGACAGGAGACAGAACTGAAAGTGGCAGAGCTGAAGATGTTGAGATTCTCCTTGGGAGTGACAAGAAAGGATAGGAATAGGAATGAAATCATCAGAGGTACAGCACAGGTTGAACAACTGGGAGATAAAGTTAGAGAGGCCAGACTGAGATGGTTTGGACATGTGCGAGAGAATAAATGTGACAGAATAAACAAATTCAAAGTAGAAACTACACCAAAGGCAGAAAGAGAAAACAGAAAAAAGTAAATAATGAGCTTGCCACTCTGAAAGGGAGTTGGAAGAATGAAAACTTACTTAATACTACCCCTTATCTATAGCCAATAATATACATAGTTTTCAAACTCAGCATTTATCAGTAACGTGTAGTTAATAGCTTGTTATTATAACATGTATATGTATACATTTCTACACAAGAAAGGCAAATCAATAAATATATTACATATAATAACTATTCTGAATCTCTAAAAGAAGATAGAGATAATCTTGAGATTTAATAGTTCTCAACTTGTTTTGTATGCAGCTTTTTAAAGCCATAATAGCTGTTGAACTACGCCACTTTCCATCGTTTTTGATTTGAATATTTTTATATGTCTAACATAATTTCTACATCATTTATTTAATTTGATGACCATGATCTGTCGATTTTCACCTTTACACCTTTTAGTTGTGGTTTCTTTTCAGAAGAAGATATTTTGTAAACAGAATTTGTGATGCTTGGATAAACAGTATGGTCGATCTGTTACTAGAAAATTATTTAAGAAATGTTTAAGCATGTCAGTGCAGCTAATGTCTGAAATTCCAACACTGACTTCTATAAAGACTAATATTAATTTTAGACTTACTTTTGTAATAATCTAAAGCAACATTTTGATTTGGAAACTGTAAGAAGTGTAGAGAAAACAAAGGAAATGTTGAAACTGTTGCCAGTGGCTCATTAGGGTCACCATTGTTACCACACACCTGTGTCTCATTTTCTGATAGCTCTTAAGACAGGCAGACAGAAATCTATTCATTTTTTTTACTTGCTTTTCCACGCAGAATTAAAGAGATCTGGGGCCTAGTACATATATCTAGCAGGTTGAGAAAACCGGGTCATATAGCAGTGACAGACATACTGGGTAAAAAGAAGATATGTAAACTGTACAGGTATAGACTTTAAAAATAGCAAGACTTTGCAAAAGTTCTGGAGAATTTAATAGCTTAAAAGGTTAGAGTGTGACATCATCACACTATAAAGCTAAGCGTTCTGTGGTAAAACCTCCAAAAGTCATGAAACGAATACTGTGATTGTGTAAAAACTGTTTACATGACTAAACTGGCATTTTTGTCATGTAAATTTCAATTTTCTGTGACCCATTTAAACTCTGTCGTTTCAATTGTGGCGTATGTCTGAGCTGCAGAGATCCATAGAAGTTTGAGTTTGCTCATTCATTTTGTCAAAATCCCATTGGGGTCTTCGGCGACATTTTGTTATTTGGTAGATTTTGTCTACGTTGTAAGATGTGCCATGACCAAGAGACATTGCATACTATGTCACATGTTTTGATGCATTTTTGGGGTTTTTCCCAAAACTGCAGGAGAAAATGCAAACCAAAGATTGTGACAGAAAGAGAAGAACAGGCAAACAGCAATAAAGGTGTATTAAATCCTTAAAAAACAGCAGCATCAGTGTAAGAATTTAGTACAATTTCGAATGAATGAATTAAAATGTTATATATTAAAATTGACAAAAATGTAAAATCATCTTATCCACTGCAAGTGCCAAAAAAACAATATAAACCCATCAGTGACCACTAAAATGTACATAATTCAAATATTTCCATGACATATAATAAGACTACAAGGAGAAAAACATTGCCACCAAAATATTTTTATTTTGATAAGAAAACTCCATCAGTATTTTAGTTGAAGCAAAATGGCGTCTGTTTTGTTCTAACTGTGATTGCAATCACTACAAGCAGGAATACAGAATAAGGCTCTTGGTTCCCTCAGTGCACCTTTACTTTGACATCATTATCGGTCTACATTTACGAGCTTAAAAGTTATGTTAGACACAGATTGTACAGAATTGTGTGGGGAGCCAGTAAATCTAAGATCAAGTCCTACTGTATGGAATTTCAGAAAATGCAGAAAGAAGTGTGTTCTATACTCCATATGGCAGAAACAAAAGAAGTCATTAACAGTTCTGACAGTGTTTAAATGGCTAAACGTGATGAGTTTAGAAGTATTCCTCTACATCGCCCATTTCCACAACCACCGTCTTCAGCTGGGAGTAGTATTCAATGGTCACCTGGCCATTCTCTCTGCCGAAGCCTGTCACATCACAAATGAGATACAGTCAAACTGAGAACTCAGAACTACAACTCCAACAAAGTTATTCTGACCATTTAAACCTTCAAACACCCTACCTGACATCTTATATCCTCCAAACGGGACTTCTACAGGGCTGATGTTGTAGTTGTTGATGAAGCAGGTCCCTGCCTCCAGCTTCTCTGCAACGCGGTGTGCTCGAGATATATCCCTGCAGGCAGAAAAAAAGAACCCATTTCATGTGGTAAAAGATTAACAAAGCAATTCTCTGGATGCAAACTCATTACACAACAATCCCTGGAACTCTTTGACAGCAGTGCAAATTGTAAAATGCCGCCAAGTGATAGCGATGAACTCCTTATCTTCAAAAGCAAAGCGCCAGAGACGTTTATGGGTAGTTACACCACAGTGCTGAGTAAAGACTACTTACCGAGTGAAGACTCCAGAGGCCAATCCAAAGGTGGTGTTGTTGGCCCTCTTGATCACTTCCTCCTCTGTGTCAAAAGGCAGGACGGACATGACTGGACCAAAAATCTCCTCTTTCACGCAGGTCATGTCATCTCTGCAGTTATCTGTAAACAGAGTAGATGTGACGTACAATACACAGGAGGATAAAGACTAATGCAGGTACAAGTGAATGCTCCTACACATACCAAGTACACAGGGTGACATATAATAACCCCCCTTCAGTTTGGGGTCATCAAGGACTAAAGGCTCTCCTCCACAAAGCACCTTGGCTCCCTGACAAAAAAACCATATGCATAATCATAAGAAATTAACTCTTTAGACTTGTTTTGTGGTCAAATCAAAGTACTTTGATTTGTGTTATGAGGTCAATTACTGCATTTTAATTTCACGGCGGACAGTCCACACACCTGCTCCTTGGCTTGACTGACAAACCCCAACACTTTCTCCAGGTGGGGCTTGGTGATCAGCGCACCCATTCGGGTGCTGTCGAGCAGGGGGTCACCCACAAGGATGGCTTTGGTCCTCTTGACCACTTTTTCCAGGAACTGTGGCATGATTTCCCTTTGGACAAACACTCTGGTTCCATTGCAACAAACCTACACATTTAAGACAAAATTTGGTAAAAGTTCCCAGAGACTGATGCTGGATCTGGATGAGCTGAATAACATGAAGCAAACATGACTGAATCTTTCTGTCCCACCTGCCCTTGTGTCAGGAAGTTTGCCATGAGCGCCCCTCTCACTGCGTTCTCCAAATCGCAGTCTTTGAAAATAATGAGGGGAGACTTTCCTCCGAGCTCCAGAGTCACCTGTTTCACCCCTTTTGCAGACATTTCCATGACCTGAGAGGTAAAACAAGTGTGGTGTTATCACTCTGTAACACATCTTGTCATATTCAGTTGTTTCTGTATACACAAAGTGGGATGTCTTTCAACTTGCAGGGTTATATTGGGACACAACTTGATAAATTTGAATTTATCCAATTTTAGGACCAGGTAAGAAACATGTGACTTTTTAAGGTTTGTCCTGATTTGCACTGTAATGCACTAGACAGTCTTTATACCTTCTTGCCAGTTGGAACACTGCCAGTAAAGGAGACTTTAGCGACATTTGGGTGATGGCAAAGCAAAGAGCCCGTTTCTGCTCCTCCTTGGACCACACAAAAGAGTCCATCAGGCACCCCTGCCTCTTTGTAGATCTCAGCCAGGATCACAGCAGTCACAGGAGTCAAGGGGGAGGGCTTGAATACCATGGCATTACCTACCAAAAACAACCACAATTTAACCCTACAAGTTCACTCCATCTGAATTTATTGTGAGAATGCTGAGTCCGAATTTACACCATTGTTTTCCTGTTTATTTTTCTGTAATTCAACTACTTCTGCATCATTTGTGCCATTTTATTCATATCACAATGTTCAGCTCATTCATCACATTTTCACAGAAAATGCTATTTCTCTAGCGCCTCTTGAATTTCAGAAGTCTAAGAAAGAAAGTTTTTCAGCAGTATTCTCAGGTAAAAAACAACAACAACAACAAAAAAAAAACCCTAAACTAGTTATTGAGCAAATTAAAGTTTGTTTTTGGAGGCCAAAGAAGAACAATATTCTGGAAACCTGACCGTGAAAGGTGAGGAATTGTTGCTGATATTTGGAAATGGATGAAACGTTACACACAGCTACACACTGACCACAAGCCAGAGCAGGAGCAGACTTCCACGCAGCAATCTGGAAGGGGTAGTTCCATGCACCAATTCCTGCACACACACCAAGGGGCTCCCTCCTGGTGTATGCAAATGCTCCACCAGGAAGCTGGATGTGCTGACCTGCAATTGGTGACAAACCAAATGAATGTTCAAAACAATTAAAGCCCTAGCGTTTCTTGGCGGAGCGCACGTCGCCCACTGATTGTTGTGCCAGAGTGTTAAAACTAAAATCGTCTCATGATGAGAAGGGGTGAAGTTACAGCCTTTGTGCATATCATTTACAAGGCTTGATCAAATCCTGTGAGATACAGTGAGATTTGTTAGGACTTAGAATATGTGTTGAAAACACTCTCAGCTACTACCACACCACATTTTAACTTAATATTTTTAAAACTGGGTTATACTCAATTCTGTGTAGCCTAAGGTCAATTAGCTGTGGCAGCCATCTTGAACTGAGGGGACTCCAAACGTTTAACAGTTGTAAATGTACATCCAACAATTACGTTCTGAGAATTGTATTAAACTCTGTCCAGTAGTCCATGAGATATTTTGCTAACAGACAAATTGGGTTGACGCAAAAAGTTAATGCCGAAGTTCTAAGCAAAGATGTTACGCGATCAGTAGCGCTTAAAGTATGTGTTGTGAATTGCTCTCAGCTGCTATCACACCAAATTTAGCTCACCATCTGTAAAACTGACTACACTGTAGCCATTTTTGTGTTTGCTATGGTTGCTTAGCTGTGACGGCCATCTTGAACTGGATTGACAAATGAACACACAAATAAGGGCAAAAACATTGTTGCCCTTTGGCAGTGGGTGATAACATGCTGTGGCTCTAAACATTTGGAAAACACATTTTGCACAGAGTATGTCAGTGTGCCCACCTGCTAGTGTACCAGCCAGGCCAGCATAGTACTCGATGCACTGCCAGGCTATGTCAATATCCACAAGAGCTTCGGTGATGGACTTGCCATTGTTGATCACTTCAAGCTTTGCAATTTTCTCCCTTTTTTCCTGATTTTAAAAGAAACAATTAAAAAAGGCAATAGAAGACATTTAAAATAAATCAATCAATAAATGTGTTATTATCATGTGTATATCTTTAGAATAAGGACAAACTCCTCTGTGTCAACTAACAGACACACTAAAAGGATTTTGCACAAATGGAAGCAGAAACTGAGGACAGAGCTGAGCTGTTAATGAGCAACTAATGTCTTTCTGCATTCCTGCAACAGTCAGCTCTAATTTGTGTTACACAATCACAACAGAAAAACTGGAGCGCTTTCAGCACATGGTTGCGTGTGATCGTCTCACTCTGATGATACGGGCCGCCTCGAGCATGATCCGAGCCCGCTCCATGCCAGCCAACTTGCTCCATTTTAGGTAGGCAGAGCATGCGCTCTGTATGGCTTCATCCACTTCTTCAGTCCCACAGGGCACCATCTGACACAAGACACGGCCTAAAAAAAACAAAAAAAAACCTACAGGTTGCTGCTGAAAAACATGTTAAAGTGAAGGCCTAGCATTCCTTGAAGGAATACATATTGCCCGCCGCCTTTCATGCCTGAGTTAATGACAAGGATCATTTTATGTTAAGAAATGACAAGAGTTGTAGCCATTTTGATCAAACCTTAAAAATATTACATTATGCATGATCTCATGGCCATAGTATGTGTTGAGGTCTGTCTGAGCTACTGCCACATCAAATTTTAGCTCAATATCTGTAAAATACCTGCCTTATAGCCATTTTTAGGCTGGCTAATGGCAATTAGCTATGAGAGCCATCTTGAATCAGGTTGCCTCCACATGTGATTACTTTTCAAAGATTTCTTTAAAATCCATCCACTGGTTCATGGGATATTTTGCTAACAGACAGACAAGCTTCAGTCCAACAGTTAATGCGTAAGTTTTAAGTAAAGAGCTTGCGCGATCAGTATGTGTTGTGAACGACTCTTGGCTACTACCACGCCAAATTTGAGCTCAATATCTGTAAAAACTGTTTAAATTATAGCCATTTTTGTGCTTTTTAGGTTGTGTTGACTGTGGCGGCCATCATGAATTGGATTGGCTCTAAAGGTTAATCAGCTGGAGAGGTATAACCAATGATTCTTTTCTGAGAGTCTCATGAGTATCCTTCCAGTTGTTCATGAGATATTTTGCTTACAGACAGACACAGGAAAATATAGGCAAACAGCCTTTTGCCCTTTAGCAGCGGGCGACAATAACTACATTTGTAATAAACAGACAGAAAATATAAAAGTAAGAATTTCACTTTTAAGCCCCGGATGTAAACGACAAATGCAATAACTTCTTCACTTAGATGTTGTCTTTAGGGGTTTAATGCAGGTTTGACATGAATAATGGTTCCTGCAAGCAGGAAATAATGTACTCACCAGTCGCAGGCTCGAACACGGGCTCGGCGTTTTTCTCCTGCCGGGGTTTGACCCGCTTTCCAGCCCAGAAGTTCAGAGGGTCCGAGACCACCACGGTCCCAGTGGAGGCTCCGGGCATCGCGTCCAGGACTGACTGGGCCATTTTCAGTCGAAAGGGGTCTGAAAGAAAACCCTACTCATGAGAAAAACCTCATGAAATCCGCCATTTTTAAAAACAGCTCTAACCGTCTGTTACCAAACGGCTCGCGCAACTGACGCCGGGGAAGCGCGTGCAGCTGATGTATTACACAGTGGGAGCAAAGTTAGAAAAATGGAGAAAACAAAACCAAAAAACTTTACCGTTCCTGGTTCTGCACAGACTCGATGCAAGATGGAAGTAGAGTCACGTCTGCAGAAAAGTTCTGCCCTTATAGATATGGGCCACAGAAGGTCCGCCCTCTTTCACTAGGATTTAGCTATCAGAACAATAAAAAAAAAGCACGATCCAGTCTTTACCGGGTTCTAAAATGATTCAAATCTAACTTTAAGTCCACCAAAACACACAAGTGATGCAAAGCACTTTGAACCGCCTTGTTGCTGAAAAGTGCTATATAAATAAATTTGACTTGACAAGTTCGGTTTCCAAGTTTCAGAAATTGAACGCTGAATGGACAGGGTGGCGCAGAGGGAGGGGTAGTCTTATCTAGATAACATTTAGCTGTTAATTCTTTTCGTCTTATAAACGTATTGCATCGATGAACAACAAGACAAGAGCAGCCAGATTAAACAGCATACAAAAGAATAGAGGTTAGCCCGGTACTGCTAAATTTTCTCAGACATTTAACAGGTTCAAATTTGAAAAGTTCCCAATTAGGGCCAAACCTATTTTCCTTTCTGGCTTTATTCCAGAAGAATTGAATTAAGTTTGTTATTTTTATAGTGACTTCTTCGTGTTTTAGTAAAAGGTTGTTCATTTTCCAGTAAGAGAGTGAGATGGGAAAATGTTTATTGTCTGCAAATTTAATAATTAGCTCAATGGCTTTATGGTCTGTAAGAGGGGGGGAGGGGTAGAAAATGAACTATCACATCATCCTTGTTTGCAGACACTGAGATTAACTATTAGTCTATCCTAGATTTTATTACTCCAGGTAAATAGACTGTCATGTTGATGTTTGGCTCTCCAAATATCTATTAATCAAAATTTTTCCATAAATGAATTGATGGTTGAGCTTGAGGCATTGATAATATTTAGCCGTGAGACGTCATCAACTAAACATTTACAGGCTCATGTTTGGAAAGTGAATCAAATCAAATAAAAACAAAAATCATTGTCAAGTTTTACTACTTTCAGCTTTTAACTAGTGTTTTGCTACTTTTAAGATTTAGCTAGTGGAACAATGTGGAACAGATTGTTGCTTTTGCCTCCCGCACCCTGTCCCCACCCAGGAGGAAGAACTCCACTATAGAAAAAGAAGCTCTTGCTTGTGTATGGGTAGTTGAAAGATGCACATTCACATTCAGAACTGATCATTAAGCCCTCTTAGCTTTTAGCTAGTCTTCTGCTTATTTGAGCTTCTGGCAACTTTTTTTGCTCTTTCCAGCTTTCAGCTAGTGTTAGGCTTCTTTTAGCTTTACCAACTCAGTTTCAGCAAAGTCATTCAGCAGTCATTATTCATTCAACATTTTCACAGATTTTTACAAATGGAATTACTTTAATCTGTGTTTGAAATATACTGTCACTTTAAATAAAAAGTTGTCCATTTTAATAGACAAAAAGCAGCATAAACAATATACAGTATTTCTTAGTAGTTTCAGTTAAGCAAATTATATTTCTTTGTTCAGCTTTTTGCCTGCAGAAAAAAATATGAATC
>JAOXNZ010000117.1:23167515-23187803 GCA_028566095.1 Kryptolebias brasiliensis
GCACATTCAACTTTGTACAGAACAAAGTATTCAATGAGAATATTTCATTCATTCAGATCTAGGATGTGTTATTTGAGAGTTCCCTTAATTTCCCTGTGTGGATATTATCTGGAATGCAGTAGTAGCTTAGTTGTGTGGCAGACTTTAGTTATTTTACTTTTTTTCTAAATCAGAGTGGTGCAGGTAAGGATGGAAGAGTTGAAGAGGGTGCCTACTGTTGCTGTAACAGCGGGCTGGTTCTGCTTCATCTACAAATTCAAGTTGGTGAAGAGGAGTGATCTTAATCTAGCCAGTCTGCCTCAGTGGTTCTGAAATGTTGTTCTAGCCACATGCATCTTTGATAACAATTTTGTTTTTTCCAAGGCACACCTTATGGATATTTCTAGCTCTGTAAGCAACTACAAACTGAACATACAATGTTTTGTGTCTAACAGACACATGCACAAAATAAGTAAGTAATCTTAGTGTTTGTCTTGTTTTTTCAGTCAGCCACTCACCCTCTTCTAATTTAATGGACTAAGTAACGGGTTCTGAATGTGATCCCACCATTAATCTGTTCTTGGTGTTCACATCTGACCAGTCCTCAGTGTGCAACAAGATCATGGAGCTGCTAGGGCAGAATGAGATTGACCACCACCAGCGCCAAGTGGCCATCCTCAGCCAGGACAGCTTCTACAAGGTCCTGACCCCAGAACAGAAGGCCAAAGCACTCAGGGGTCAGTACAACTTCGACCACCCAGGTGGGCTTCATCTCTTTGCTTGTGTTCATGGATGGTAACCACTGGGCCCAGTTTCTCCAAGACCCATTCTGAGAAGTTCTTAGTTTCTGCTTTGTTCTTTTCTCCTGTGTAGATGCATTTGATAATGAGCTTATAATTTCCACCCTGTGGGACATCAAAGAGGGGAGAATGGTTCATGTTCCTGTTTATGACTTTGTTACACATTCCAGGTGATTGAGTTTTATCCTCTTTATACTAACACTAAAGGAGGAGTAAATTTTCAGTTGACATAATAAACAAAATAGTCTCATATGCTTCATTAGGCTGCAGTAACATAATTTTATCTAGAGAAATTGCATTTTCTTTGAAAACGCAGTGTGAATGCTTAGTGCTGAATGACTGTTGAAATTTGCAGAAGAAGTTAAAACTGAGTTGTTAAAATAAAACAAGAAGAACAGAGGCTAAGCTTAAAACTAAAAGCAAAACACAGTATAGCTTAAAGCAGCAGAGCAGTAGCTAAAATGATCAAAACGATAGCTAAAATAGCAAAACAAAGGCTAAAAATAGTAAAACAGAAGTTGAAATGAGCAAAAAAAATCTAAAAAATATAAAAACAGATGCCAAAGTTAAAATTAGTAAAACAAATACTATTAGTAAATTTGTAGTTAAATGTAGCTAAACAAATGCTAAAGCTAAAATTGGCAAAAGTAGTTGAATGTAGCATAGCTGTAACTAAAAGTAGAAAAATACAAAAATAGAGCTACTTTGCTGAAGCAGATTTCAAGAAAAAATGTTTTTGAAGGAACTGAAAAGGTCTAAATGTATTTCCATGGAGAATTTTATTTTAAATATTAATTATTTTATAAAGTATAAAAGTTACCAAAAAAAAAACATAGGTCATAACATACTATTCCCAATCAAGCTGAATGTTTTGCTAGTTAAAATAGTACAAAGTATACAGAAGTAGTTTGATTGCAACAAGCATACCGAAGAAACCATAAACAGGAAAACAATAGTCTGAAAGCTGATTTAGCATTCACACAATGTTTACTGTAGTGATAATTTTACTGTTTATGCACATTTATTTTCATCTATTACTCATGTGTAACAGGAGTGGCTTTTCGTGTTTTTGTTTTTTTTTTGCATGTCAGGAAGGAAGAAACGGTGACAGTGTACCCTGCTGATGTGGTGCTGTTTGAGGGTATTCTGATGTTCTATTCTCTGGAGATACGAGACCTTTTCCAAATGAAACTGTTTGTGGACACTGATGCAGACACTCGCCTGTCACGTAGAGGTGCCATTATTATAATTTTCTATTATATGAACACCATCCAGCTCGCCTTTTCTTTTTTCCCCACATGGGCAGTTCCACTTCAAGCTCAGGTCCTCTACCAGAGGCCTGGGATCTTAAAGGTTCTTCACAGTATCTTAGCTGTTCCTAGGACTGCGCTCTTCTGGACAGAGATCTCTGAGGTTGTTCCAGGGATCTGTTGGAGCCTTTCTTCCAGTTTGGGGGTCACAGCACAGAGTGATCCGATGACTACTGGTACCACTGAGGCCTTGACTTTCCACATTCCCTCTGAGTTCTGGATGTGTTCTGTTGTTGTACAGTTTCAAGCACTCTAGTATCCATGTGTGTAGCATAGAGTCATAGGCTTTCCTGTAGTGAATCCATGTGTGGAGATTTGTGTGTCTGGTCTTACAGTCTCAAGCTGCAGTGCTGTTGATTAGTAGGTGATGCTTGGCTCCCCTGGAGCTGTTTGTTATCAACATTTCCTTAGTTTCCACATCCTTCCCATATAGTCCCTTTTTCTAGACTTGCTTGCTCATACAGTTCCAACAGTGTTAAGTGTTAGGTTCTCTGCCCTCTGTCATGTTTTGTTCCCATCAGATTGTCTTGGTTCCCCAATATCAGATGTGGACCTTGTTTTTCCAGGTGACAAACAACCCTGCATGACTTCATTTCTATGTCACTAGCTCATTGCGTAATCAAGGTTGCTTGGAGGTTGGCAACACCAGGCTTTGATCCCTGAACCCATGATCTTCCAGTACCTAAGTCGTGTGACCAGCTATATACACCATAAGTGACCACTGTAAATAACCAGAGTTACTTTGAAGAGTTTGGTCTAAGCCCTTGGTTGGTTTCCTCCACAAACATTGCGGTTTCTCTAGTTTATGTGGGCTGAGGTCAGAGGGCTTTGGAAAGGCCCTTCAGAAGCTTAATGTTAGTCTGCTTTATCCAATCAGAAATCATGTTTCTGGTGTCTGTTTGTGACCATTGTCCTATTGGAACACCCAATGGTGTCCAAGTTTCAACCATGTAGCTGTTGATTTGAAGTAAAGTCAAGGAATTTTGACATTGTCTTCCTTCATTATTCCATCCACTTTGTGCAATACACCAGTACCAAAGCATGATGTTACCACCATTATGCATGATAGTTGGTGCAGTGATCTTAAGTTTGAAAGCCTTACCTTGTCTTTACTGATCATACTTCCTGTGGCCAAATAACCCAGTATCGGTCTTGTCTCACCATAAAACCTTTTCCCAAAAGTATCAAAAAGGTGTTTGGTTTGCTCATGTGGGCAGCTGCAAATTTCAATCAAACTCGAAGGTGTGGCTTTTGAAGCAGGAGCTTCTTTCTTTGATGGCTGAATGTTGTATTTATCACCTCACCTTGGAAAAAATGCTTCATTAAAAAAAAAAGCTTTAAAAAACCCAAATTAATGACGTCCATGCTCATGACTAAATGATGACTGTATTGAAACTTCTCACTGCAGCTGTATTAACTTACACTGAAGTATGAACTATTTCCTGCCAGTCTTCCTGTCTTTCCTGATTTATAGCAGCAAGTTGTTTTTTGCAGTAATAAAATTCCATGACCTTTGTGTTTCTGTATTATGTTTCTTTTGGCTGAAATAAGGCACTTTTATTGAAACATTTTGAAAGACTTTCAGTTTGTGGGTTTTGTTCTGTAACACTCCCACTGCTTGTCCTTTGACAGAATATTTCCTCTTTTTTGGTCTCTCAGTGTTGCGGGACATCAGTGAACGTGGTCGAGACTTGGAGAGTGTTTTGGCACAGTACATCACCTTTGTCAAGCCTGCGTTTGAGGATTTCTGCTTGCCAGTAAGTGTTGTTCTCATATTGACATGGTTGTGATCACAAACAAGGACTCAAACCTTCCTTGTTCTTTCTGTTTAGACAAAGAAATATGCAGACGTGATAATACCGAGAGGAGTGGATAATATTGGTAAGTATTGATGGTTAGGGAAATACATTAGTAGCACATTAGACTCAACAGTTTTATCCCGAAGGACACAGCTGTTTTGTTCTGTGGGAGCTAAGGAAGCAAGGCGAGAACAAAGCAGGTTTGTTTGATATATGACAAAGAGGCACCAGAAACAAACTGAAGAAAACCGTACTGTAGTCTAAATTTCTGTCCTGACCAGCTTTGTGCTTTCCTGTATTTACTCTCCTAGTTGAGCTTGATGTTTTCTGAAAAATAAATCCACAGGTATAAAAATCTTGTAAATTTTTCTTTTAGGTTTTATGACCTTAATCTTCACACGTTGTGAATTGATGCTTATGAAAGTATCTCACTGAGCTGCATCTGTCGGAGACTAGTTAGTACTCAGAGTTGCAAGAAAATAGGCAATTTTTCTGTTGCAGTCTGAGTGTTTGCGACCAGCGAACCATGTGGTCGTGTTTTGAGTGGCCAATTTTTGAAAATCGTGGCCTGTTTTTATGTGCATGGCTTGAAAAAACTGTATTTTAAGCTATGCACATTATTTTGTTTCTCACCTTTGCCCACATCATATGGCAGCCACCTTCATGTTTATGATTTAATCTACTGGAGTACACTTTTGAAATGAAAATAGGCAGATTTGGACCATTTTTTAAAATAACTATTATTTATCATTGTATGGTTTTTAGACCTGTGCCCCATACTAGACAAACAGGTTCAGCTTATCCATGGTTCCTTAAAGACATCTGCTTCAACTAACCCTAACAATGCAGAATCGTGCTTAGTGGTACTACAAAGTTGGTTCTCAACTCAGGTTTTCTGGCTAGGTCTGTGCTCAGAGGACCCACCACAGTCATGAAGTTTGAACCTTATTTTGTTTTTTAAATGCTTTACACTAAATCAGGAGCAAAACCAAAAATAGTTTGGTTCAGTAAATGGGCTTATTTGAAATAAGCTAATTGTATGTCAACCAGCCTCTCTAATGTTACATGAAAAGTGTTTCAGTTAACTTGTGATTTTAGTCACACTCTCAAACATGTTTTAAGATCTCTGTAGGAATGAGCATGAATGGACAGACAAACAATTTAGTGAATATCATGCGCTCTGTGCTCAAACATTCTGTTTTTAGGATTAACGTCAGGACAGTTTTCATAGTTTAGAGGTATTGAGTGAAGAAAAATAACTGTTAGTTCCTCATCTAATAGAGACAAACTTTAGAGTGATTATTATTCAGTTTAATGAAACTTAAGTATTTAGATCTGCTTTCTGCTAAGGTCTTTGACACAATTATGTTTTTTAAAGTCAAACGTAATGGGGAAACTCAGAGAGACGGAGGAAAAAAGACTCCCAATGTTACCAGTGGCTTTCTTCCCCCCTCCTCTTTAAGACATTGATTGGTTGAGAGGCAGTGTGTTGAAATGTCTGTATGGGACGCCAGGTAAGACATAATTCTGAAATAGCTTGCATACACACATATGAAAACCGTTCATACACACATATGAAAACCTCTTCTACACACATATGAAAACCTTGCATACACACATATGAAAACCTCTTCTACACACATATGAAAACCTTGCATACACACATATGAAAACCTTGCATACACACATATGAAAACTCATTTGAAACGGAAGGTGTCTCACATGAAAAGGAAGGAAGGGGATCTGACAGGAAATGGAAGTTGGTGTTTTAAGCGCCACTGGCAGCCGTGTCACATTTCAGTCGCTCTCAGGAGAAAATGTTGACTTACAACAAGAAAAACCATGAACATTTTTTTTTTCCTCTGTGTTTTTAATGTTGGTGAGTTGGTCAGTGTTGTAAAGTGTGCGCTTAAAACACCAACTTCCGTTTCCTGTCAGATCCCCTTCCTTCCTTTTCATGTGAGACACCTTCCGTTTCAAACGAGTTTTCATATGTGTGTATAAAAGGTTTTCATATGTGTGTATGAACGGTTTTCATGTGTGTATGAACGGTTTTCATATGTGTGTATGCAAGGTTTTCATATGTGTGTATGCAAGCTATTTCAGAATTATGTCTTACCTGGCCTCCCATATGTCTGAGCTCTAATTCATTAACCTAACCACACAATATTCTTTTTTTTTTTTTGATACAGTTGCTATAAATCTTATTGTTCAGCACATCCAAGACATTTTGAATGGTGGCCTCACCAAACGGCTGAACGGGTGGCTCGGTGGTTATGGGACGAAAGAGAAGCAGCAGAATGTGGAGTCAAGCAGTCGGCCCCACTGATCCTCACAGCTCCACCTCAGAGATGAAGGAAAGGCTAACCTTTGCTGTTTGCTGCTAGAAAATCTGAAGGCCTTCTTGCGGTCTGTTTTGTTTTGTTTTTTCAGACTGAAGAAATCCATAAAACAAGAAGGCTCTGTGGGGCTCACATATAAAGTTGTGTTTTGTAATATTTGTCCTCCTGAACTTATGTACTGGAGACTAAAGTGAGCGGGAGACAAAGGTGCTCACTTTTTATTTCCTTTAAAGCCAAAGCTTCTTGTCTTTACCCCAAGAATATGATGGAGAAACTAAGGTTCTAAAAAACTAAAGTTGTTTGAAATTCTTGATGTTTGCGTCCTATTGTCCCAGAGCTGGACTTGCTTTGTTTTTGTAAATGAAACTGATCAGTTATTGCACAAATAAAACTAGTTTCCATCCTGTTATTTAATAGAAAAGATCATTTCCAAAAATGTTTTTTTTTTGAGTGTGTCTTTCGATTTTCTTTGGAATGTGAAACAGGCTCATTTATTTATGTCACAAAGATCAATCAATTCAGTTCCTAAATGTTTTTTTTGTTCACCTGTTAAGCTTGGTACACTCAAGTACATATATACGTTTATGATTTTTCTTTTCTATATTCACATTTCTGTTGACAAACTTCTCAAGAACATTATTCCTTAAAGAAATCTGTAGTTGTTATCTCTTTTAAATTTAGATTGTGTTGTTTCCTTTTGAGCTGAGCGTTAAGTGCCACAACTTTATTTTACTGCTCCAAGTGCTAAAAGATCTTTGTTTTTCTGTTTTTACAAATGGTAGATACTTAACAGCAAAATGATATTGCTCATGTTATATTCCTGCAATAAATTAAAGGCCTAACATTTCCTGGAAAAAAAAATGCATTTTACCTGCCACCTTTTATGCCAAACTAAGACCATCTAATGATGAGAACGAATGGCGTTGTAGTGGCGTTTTTGGTCAAACCTCATAAAGGATATTGTGCGCAATCTTATGCGATATTGCAAAATGTTACAAGATGTGTTAATGCTCAGAGTATTTGTTGAGGGTGACTGTCGGCTACTACCACACCAAATTTTAGCTCAGTATCAGTAAATATGTGGTTATTTTGTGTTTGCTAAGATTGATTTCCTGTGGCTGCCACTTTGAATTATGTTAACTCCAACATAATGTTCATCCAATAATTACTTTCTGAAAGTTTCATTAAAATCTGTCCAGTGATTTATGAGATATTCTGCGAACAGACAGGGTTGACTCTAAAGACTAATGTCAAAGTTTTAATGAGTATGTGTTGGAAATTGGTCTCTGCTCCGAGTTATAGGCATTTTGTGTTTGCTTAGCCTTGACTGCCATTTTAGGTTGCACTGACTCCAGAAGTTAAGGTGATAGATGCACAATCAGTGATTACTTTATAAGAGTTTCATTAAAATCAGTCGAGTGGTTCATGAAATATTTTGCTAACATGACAACACGAGCAAAAACATTATTGCACTCTTGTCTTTGGTGGGGGGTGATAAAGATATGCTGGACTTTATGAAGGGAAAAGAGATGCCATCCTATTATTCCTTGCCATTGCAACGGTCACAGAGCCAGTTTTTCTTAGTTCTTACAAGTGTACTGTAGTTTGGAAGAGAGACATGAATGTGTGAACAACCTGGGACATTTTTGACTTCTATGGCTGTTTTTCTTCTTTTTTTCTTTTTTTTTTTTTGAATTACCAACAATGATACTGAAAGTTGGATTAGATTCAGATACACTGGGAATCTGCAACCTTTATGTATAAAAAAGCCATTCTTTTCAACTAGTTTGTAAAGAGCGACAAAATTTTGACTCTTAAAATAAGGATGCTATTTGTTTTATTTATATATTATTAAAATAGTTTGTTGCATTGTAAAACTGTTTATTTTTTAAGACAAAAAAATTCTCAATATGGTTCTATACAAGGATATTGGTCTTGTTTAAAATTATGTAGTTATTTGAGTGCCATGCCATATTTTTAAAAAAGAAATACAAATAGCCAATATGGGGATAAAGTACTAAACTGCAGCATTTAAAAATAGATCAGTTTGTTTGATTTTAGTTTTATAAGACCACAACCTTTTATTTATTAAAGGGAACCTGTCTGTCTGTGTCTTATTTTTAATAAGGAACTGTACACTGTAAAAAAATATAATTTGTTGGCTCAACTCAGCCGAGTTGCCTTGTTGTTCTGACTCAGTTAAGTTGCAGCAACTTCAAGTGTTAAGTTCTAAAGCAAATCAATAAAAACACAACTTTTAGTAACTTGACATTATTTTTCTCTCAAGTTTCAACTATTAAATATATTTTAACAAAGGTCAGTGCAACTTATTTGATCAAATTTATATAAATTTATATGGTTGGCTCAAAATACCATGGTGTCAACATGCCACCATGTTCTGCTGGCTTAAAATATTTTGATAATTTTTGACATATAATTTACTTGAACAAGTTTGTGTATAGTGTATAGAATTAGGTAACGTTTAAAATAATTTAGATCAGTTTCCCCTCTTTTTGAAGTTGAGTTTTTTGTAACTAATCTGTTAAAGTGTATGAAGTAATGAGTCCGGCTGACCATGGTTGTTTTTAAAGTGTAGCGTATTTTGAAGTCCTAAATTACCTAACACATGTACTTTATTTTCTGCATTTACAACACTTTGCCTTAAATATGTTTATAAATGTGGATTTTCAAACAAAACAGGGAACAGACTGATAGTAAAACTGATCATTAAATTTGAAACCCATTCTAGTGAAAACTCAAATCATATTGATCTAATTTTTATTTTGAAATAAGAAGCTGTGCACATAGTACCTTTCTAACTGGTATGCCTACTTCAGGCAGCCCAACATATTAGTATGTCATTCTGCTGCAGAAATACCAATAAATGCAATGAATCTTCTGAAAGTACCCATTTCTATTAAGTGTTCAAATCTAAACATCACTCAGGTTCGTGTCATTTTGGGTCAAACTTACGTGGATCCACTGCTGAGGGGCCATGTGTCTCAAGGGCTGCAGGTTGCAGACCTACATCTACACTGTAATAAATGCTTTGAGTACATTTCATTTTTTGTTGCTCCACAGGGGAAAAGATGTTGGATATGCTTTGAGCATCTGTAGTTGCACAACTGCTAATTTGCATCACAGCTAAGGGTTAGTGTGGTCAGTTGTCTTTTTCTAAATCTTCATGATGTATTTCAGTGAGGTCAAACTAAATTATGAAGAAAAAAAAACTATCAGGGGTTTTTTAATAATTGTAGTGGAAATCTTTATTTAACAAGGACAGGAACAGGTCATCACAAAATGAAAAGGCACTCCATTTATAGTCATCTGACTTTTATTGCAGCTGCAAGACACAAGAATGTAACACAGAGGTTTGATCAGACCTCCGTGTCACAAAGTTGCGTGCTGAGTCAGTGTTGAGACCTTCTTTATACTGCTGCCATCTGCTTGTTATGTGAAACAGACAATAACCCCTCCCTTGACGTCGATCCTGGCCCAAGGAGAGCATAAGACATAACCTATCCAACAGATGTTGTCCTGACGTAAAATACTTTATCCAAGAGAAACAGAAGATAAACAGTATGGTCATCAAAACCTGGTGACATTTTAAGGTCAGCAAAAGAGGGGTCTGACTCTAGGCCTAAGAGGAAAGAGATTTACAAGTTATTATTCTATCACATTCCTTCCTCTTGATCATACATTGATCAATAAACAATTATAGATTCAACCTTTTAGAGATTTAACCCATTACTGGTTTAACAAGGCATGAATTGAAACTGAGCTAAGCTGTTAAGTTAGCAATCACACACAGACAACCTAAAAAGGAGGAAAATAGTAACAAAATGTTTAAGACAAAATATTAAAGAATGATTAATAATAAAAAAGAAATGATCTAATACAAGAATTACAATTAATGTAATGCAACAGTAAAAAATAAATAAATAAAATAAAAACTTATGAAAATGGATTCACAAGATTTCCCAGCCCATCCAGAAAAATGTTTAATCCACCCCAACAAGAAATCAAAAATCCCAATAGTTTAAAACCATGAAGTAAACATGTGTTGTTTCGGGAACAGCCTGGTTCCCAGATGGAGCGAAGTGCAGGAGCAGGCACAGTGGGGTCACTCCGTTTTTATCCTAACAAGAAAATCAACAAGAAAATCCACTGGCTTATCAGCAACAAGCAGTGTGAGTGTGGGATAAAACTGAAACTCAAGAATATGTTACATAGCTCTGTGTTTGTATTTGTGTGTGCGGGGTACTCATCAGAGTGGGCGAATCATCCGACAGGACCGTCTGCTCTCCCCACGTCAGCCCCTCTCCATCTTGTCTCTGCTTCTCCCCACCTAGTCAGCTCCGGCCGTCGTGGCCTTCCAGTAGCTGGGACTTGGTGACTCTCGGGCAGTTTTTTGCCCAATGGTCAGGGGACCCGCAGATGAAGCAGTTGTTGTGGTTCGGACGTCCACGGGGACCGGGCCCACGGTTGCGGTTTCTCCAGTTGCCACGGGATCTGTCAGAAGTGTGACCCTGACTGCGATAAGGGTTCTGTCCATGGTTCTGTTGTGATGAGAGCAGCTGCACAGCTTGAGTCATGGTCATCTGAGCCTGATGCTGCTGATCTGAAAGATTCTTTAATTCAGTCTCTTTTTCCTCCTTCAGTCTCTTCTGGGCATAGATGGCATGTCAGCGTATTTTCTCCAGCCGGCACTCATCCGGTTCAATACAGGACTCTTTAACTGCGTGTGCTTCTGAGAAGGAGGAGGGGGGGGGAGGAAGAGTGTCGTCCTCTGCAGCTGGGGTGTGAGAGCATTGCGGTGTCAGCGTAGGCATGCCTTATTGGCCTGCTTCTCCAAACTCGGGATCCGATCCTGGTTCTGGTTTCGGAGGCACGAGTGGTGGGCCATCTCGTTGCCGTAGAGGATCCTCTGCACGAGGCGAGCAATACAGTAATTTTAAAGTGACAATATGATAGGATAAACTATCTGGCAACCCTGCCTGACACGGAAACTACACTACTGTTTTGGCCTTGTTTTGCCTCAAACATTGAAAAAACACTAACATTTCCAGAGATCATTCTCATGTACACGGGGCCTAAATGATTGAACATCCTTACCACTTGAGTCTCTGTTGCATGTCCTGTTTTCTATATTGTAATCACTACTTGGACTGCAGAAATGAGTGTTTGAATCGACGCAGCCATATATTACATGATGCTACACATTTAAAGAAACTCAAAACTTAAGTTCAAATTGTTGGTTTAGGATTATTACTTTTCAAATTTATGAAAAGTCCATAAAATGGACTATTCCAGTTTTTTTTATTTTATTATTGTTCAGAACTTGCATTTCTGAGTATTTGCAGAGACATTATTTCACAGTTGAATCTTACTTTTTTAAATCACTGACATGTATTTTTATTTTATTTTCCTTTATGTTTAAGGTTTTCCATGTGCCGCTGGAGGAGCGCAAGTACAAGGACATCACTCAGTTTGGGGAAGGAGACCAAGCAAAGGTCTGTGTAGACATCATGCAGAAGACTGGAGCCCATCTGGAACTCTCCTTGGCAAAAGATCAGGGTCTCTCCATCATGGTTTCTGGAAAGCTGGATGCTGTGATGAAGGCCCGAAAGGAGATTGTGTCCCGACTGCAGACTCAAGTTAGTTTTCATTATAACTTGGAAAGTGACTCATGCACCTATTGCAATAATGACAACTATTTAAATCCCAACAGGCTTCAGCTACTGTTGCTATCCCTAAGGAGCACCATCGTTTTGTTATCGGCAAAAATGGGGAGAAACTTCAGGAGCTGGAGCTCAAAACCGCTACCAAAATCCAGATCCCGCGACCTGATGACCTCAGCAATCAGATCAAGATCTCTGGTACGAAGGAGGGCCTGGAAAAGGCAAAGCATGAGATTCTGTTGATCTCTGCTGAACAGGTAATTGCCTTAAAATGCCTTTTACATATTATCCGATGCTCTTCAGATACCATATTGCTTTTTATTTATTCGTTTCTCTTTTCCATTCCCCCTGTTCATTTAGGACAAGCGTGCTGTGGAGAGGGTGAACATTGACAAGGTGTACCACCCCTTCATTACCGGCGCCTACAATAAGCTGGTAGGAGAAATGATGCAGGAAACAGGTGCCCGTGTTAATGTCCCCCCTCCAAGTGTAAATAAGACTGAGATCGTCATCACTGGGGAAAAGGAGCAGGTGGCCCTTGCTGTGGCTATGATCAAGAAGATTTATGAAGAGAAGGTATGCAAAAAAAAAATATCTATACAGTGATAATAATGCTTTGATTGTGCTTAAAATGTTTCATACAACAGTTTTTCCTCTTGTAGAAGAAGAGTACCACCACCATTGCAGTAGAAGTGAGAAAATCCCAGCACAAATATGTGATTGGCCCCAAGGGAAACACCCTGCAGGAGATCCTGGATAGAACTGGTGTTTCGGTTGAGATCCCACCTTCCGACAACAGCTCAGAAACTGTCATCCTTCGCGGGGAGCCGGACCGTCTGGGTCAGGCCCTCACTGAAGTTTATGCCAAGGTAAAATGATAATTTGACATCTTTCTCTCTCAATGTATACAGAAGTGAAGAGTGGTAATTCTAAACTTGTTTGTATTTTCAGGCAAACAGTTACACTGTTTCCTCGGTGTCAGCTCCTTCTTGGCTTCATCGTTTTATTATTGGCAAAAAGGGTCAGAATTTGGCCAAGATCACCCAACAAATGCCCAAGGTCTAATGTCTAATAAACCAAATTTTTCGCTCTTTTTTTTTTTTTTTTTTTTTAAGTTTAGCTTAATTTCCTGTATGTTGGTTATAGGTACACATTGAGTTTACTGAAGGAGAAGATAGGATCACCTTGGAGGGTCCAACCAAAGATGTACAAATGGCTCAAAGTCAGATTGAAGCCATTGTTACAGATTTGGTAAGCATAATTATTTCAATAATACAGAACCTAAAATCTAACTATCACAGAAATGTTATACTTTCAAGAGCTGATGCTATTAAAAGGAAATTGTGTCAATTGTTTTTCTTAATAGGTAAGCCGAATGGACTATGCAGAGATCACTGTGGATCCGAAATTCCATCGTCACCTGATCGGGAAAGGAGGCGTTAACAGTAAGGGTTTTCACCAAATCTTGTTTGTGTAGACATTTCAGCTGTATACTAAACCATGTTGTCTGCTGATGAACTCCTTTTAGTCAACCGCATCAAAGAACTGCACAAGGTGACTGTCCGTATCCCGCCTGACAACGAGAAGAGCAACCTCATCCGTATAGAGGGGGATCCCCAAGGTGTACAGGAAGCCAAGAAGGAGCTGCTGGAGCTCGCGTCACGCATGGTTGGTTCAGATTTAAGTTCAGAGGTTAGATGTTTTCTTCCTGTGGTGCTGTGTGTCACCCAGTATTTTTGACTTGACAGGAGAACGAGCGTACAAAGGACTTGATCATCGAACAGCGTTTTCATAGAGCCATCATCGGCCAAAAAGGGGAGAGGATAAAGGAAGTGCGTGACAAATTTCCAGAGGTAAGTTGAAACCGATGGGTATTTGTTGGCATACGATTGTTTTGTTTGTAGTGAACTTATTGACCTTTTTATAACTACTTATTTCAGGTCATCATCAATTTCCCTGACCCAGCACAGAAAAGTGACATTGTTCAACTTAGAGGCCCAAGGACTGAGGTTGAAAAATGCTCAAAGTTTATGCAGAAGATAGTGGCTGAAATGGTAAACTTTGTTGGATTTTTGTCTCATTTTAAAACTCCACTGGTATGTATTGTCCAGTAGTTAAGCATTAACCTGTATGGATACTTTTGGTCAGGTTGAGAACAGCTACTCTGTCTCCGTCCCCATCTTCAAGCAGTTTCATAGAAACATAATTGGAAAAGGAGGCTCAAACATTAAGAAGGTACTTCATAATCATATCGCTCTTTTGAGCTTTTAATAAAGAAGCTTCTGCTGACCATTGTTGGCTCATATTTTCTAGATTCGAGAGGAAACTAACACAAAGATCGACCTGCCTGCTGAGAACAGCAACTCTGAGATGATCATCATCACAGGGAAGAAGGCAAACTGTGAGGCTGCGCGCATCCGCATCTTGGACATTCAGAAGCAGCTGGTAAGCTCCTGTGAATTTGTCTTTTCTACTGAAATTACTTTTTTTGTTTTAAATCCTGTGTTTTAATATTGTGTTCAGGCCAACATCACAGAAATGGATGTGTCCATCCCCTCAAAGTTGCATAACTCCTTGATTGGGTCAAAGGGCCGTTTGGTGCGCGCTATCATGGAGGAATGTGGTGGCGTGCATATCCATTTTCCCACTGAGGGCTCAGGGATTGATAAGGTCACCATCAGAGGCCCTGTAGAGGATGTGGAGAAAGCAAAGCAGCAACTGCTTGCCTTGGCAGAAGAGAAGGTTTGTACAAATGACTCTTAAAATGTTTGCACAGTACTATAGCCGAGCTTAACATTGAGTCATTTCTTTGTACTTCCAAAGTACGTTTTAAAGCAAAATATAACAAAATTAGGGCTTCACTTCAACACACTTTTCCAACTTATTATATATAAAATAGATAAGTACTCTATGGTACTTTTTTTTTTTTTTTTTTTTCTCTCTCTCCAGCAAACCAAGAGTTTCACTGCCGAGCTGCATGCAAAGCCAGAATATCACAAGTTTCTCATTGGAAAAGGTGGTGGAAACATCCGTAAGGTTCGTGACAGCACCGGAGCCAGAATCATCTTCCCCACTCCAGATGACAAAGACCAAGAACTCATCACTGTGATTGGCACGGAGGAAGCAGTGCGCACAGCCCAGAGAGAGTTGGAGGATCTCATCAAAAGCCTGGTATCACTGAAAATTGGTTTTAATTAAAGACTCTTACTTTAGTTTACGTTCGGATGTTTGAAACATCGTCTTGTTCTTACAGGACAACATTGTTGAGGACACTATGAGCGTTGACCCCAAGCACCATCGTTACTTTGTGGCTCGTCGTGGTCAAGTCCTCAGGGACCTTGCCGATGAGTATGGTGGTGTCATGGTGAGCTTCCCTCGCACAGGCTCTCAAAGCGAGAAGGTCACCCTGAAAGGAGCCAAAGAATGTGTGGAGGCAGCCAAAAAGCGTATGCAGGAGATTATTGAGGACTTGGTTAGTAGAGACACTTTGTTTTGTCGGAATCTTTGTGCTTTAATTTTACTTATTCTATTTTCTGAATTTAACCTACCAGGATGCCCAAGTGACCATGGAGTGTGTGATTCTTCAAAAGTTCCACCGGTCCATCATGGGTCCTAAAGGCTCGCGGATTCAGCAGATCACTAGAGATCACAATGTGCAGATTAAATTTCCAGACCGTGATGACCCACAAGGTAAACTGGAAAACTGCCACTTGATTTCAGTAATTTAAGTCTTAACAGATAAATTAAAAAAAAAAAAATAAAAAAAAAAATCACCTCAACAACAATGCTGCATTTAAGAGGCTAGAAGTTCTATTTTTATATTATTTTTTCACATGAATCAATAAATTTGTTTTGCATGTATTTAGCAGCACCTCCTGCAGAAGCTGTTGTTCAAGAGAATGGAGAAACTAACGGTGAAGTGAAGGAACCCGTTGATCCCAATGCCCCTAAAAAGTGTGACGTGATTTTCATTTCTGGACGCAAAGAGCGCTGTGAGGCTGCCGTGGAGGCATTGAAGGTTGGAGATGACCCAAAGGCTCAGTTTTGTATCTGAGTAGTTGCTTTTCTACCCATCTAATTGTTTTGTTTGTTTCCTCCTTTTTTCTTTAGGCCTTAGTTCCAGTCACTATTGAGGTGGAAGTGCCTTTTGAGCTTCATCGATATATTATTGGACAGAAAGGAAGCGGAATTCGCAAGATGATGGATGAATTTGAGGTTTGTCAGTATTTTATTTTTGTTCTTTTTCTTGAATTGCCAGAGTCTTATTTTCCTTCCATCTCCTTCCAGGTAAATATTCAAGTGCCTGCTCCTGAGCTGCAGTCTAATAAAATTGCAATCACCGGCTTGGCCACCCACCTTGACCGCGCCAAAGAAGGCCTCTTGGAGCGCGTCAAAGAGCTGCAGGCCGAGCAGGAAAATCGGGTTTGTATTTGGTTTTTATGTCTTAAGTACTTTAACTGCAGTGATGTTTTTGTTTTGTTTTTTTATTGAGGCCAGCTGTCATGATGATCATTAACCATAAATTACATCACTGTCATCTTAACACTTACCCTGGAAAGGTCTTAAAGCTGAACTGAAATCAAATCTCAAAAAAATGAATGTGAAAAGCTTTGTGTTGGACTTGCTGACATTCACATTACCCACTGCAGGCTCTGAAGAGCTTCAAGCTGACCATCACTGTGGACCCAAAGTATCACCCCAAAATCATAGGCCGTAAGGGAGCCATCATTACAAATATACGCACTAAGCATGATGTGAACATCCAGTTTCCAGAAAAGAATGATGAAAACCAGGTAGAGCACATCTTAAGAAATGACTTGATCTCTGATACACATGCATTTCTTATTATAAATTATTAGAGAAACCTTCTTTACTGTACTAGATCCAAATTCATTCACAAAGTGCAAAATGATCTAAACCCTTTTATTTATTTTATTTTTAATAAATATAAACAGGATCAGATTACCATTACAGGGTATGAGCAGAATGCCATAGCTGCACGAGACACCATCCAGGCTATTGTGGATGAGCTGGAAGAGATGATCTCTGAGGACATCACCCTGGACAGCAGAGTCCATGCCCGCATTATTGGAGCTCGAGGCAAGGGCATCCGCAAGATTATGGATGAGTTCAAGGTAAGGCCCCTGAGAATAGGAAATGGTGTCAACACAAAATGCACTTATCTAAACCAGAAGGCAGGTGTAGTCTAGTTTGTTCATCTAATTAAGAGTAGAGGCAACCCTGAGTTTTAAAGTAAGGTAGGAGAACTGTACTTTTACTGATGATGGGTTTTTTGGGGGTGTGAAATGGTGACAAATATCAGTTTTTGACCATGTTAAAGCAGATAAAAGAATTAAGTTTCTTGTCCAACCTCTAAATTGATAACCCTTTAACACAGGAATGTCAAACAGCACAGCTGGACACCTCCTGGGTCAAGGATGATCCCTATTGTTTTTAAGGTCACACAGTCTTCTCTAACCTTGATCTGTGACCCCTTTGTTAACACAAGTGTTGTGTGATTGGTCAGAAGTTGTGTGCCGGAGAGCTTTAAAAGTAATTTTGCTTCTACTGCTCCGCTGAGAAGCAGCTGGCCGAGGCTGTTAGAAAATACAGCTGTCTTTATAGGTTTTCCTGGAACAGTTGTAAAGCTGTGAACTTAAAAAGACCATGTGGAGACACAGGTGGCTCTTCATGGCTGTGACTCTCAGTCTGTTTAATAAACACATCTGGTCACGGTAAGGGAAGCAAAAATCTGTACAAGGACAGAAAAGTTAAGAAGCCAGTGGGAAGAAACCAGTTTTAACACTGAGGGAGGAGCTTTCGGCGAGTTCTGATCAGAGTGTGTACGAAAACTAACATCTTGCAACCATGTTGCAAGATGGCGTCTTAGTTTGCTGCAGCCTTTAGTTGTAACTGGTGTAATTCCATAAATGTTTAGAAGAAAAAAATGTCATCAGACTGTGGCTCCACATTGAATTTAAAAAAAAAAAAAAATATATATATTTTTTTATGAAGACTATTTCCACCAAAGAAATCTTAAGTGGTACTCATGAAGTCTGCTATTCCGATCATAAAATGGTTTGGATAGGTTGGTAGTAATCAACAGGTAAGTTCTTCACATTGCACCTGATGGCTGACTTGTTTGTTTTTTGTTGTTGAGGTGTGCCTTTTTTTTATAATGCAGCCACAGGTGTGCCTTCAGTTAACCCAAATGTTTTCAACTAGCTTGTCAAACATCTCATCTGGGCTTTAACAAATTATTTAAAGGCAAGGTAATCTGTCATTCAGGCATTTAACAAATGGAAATTTGGAAATCCTAACTGACCTAAAACAGGAAAGGCCAAGTCTGATTTAATGTCAGATGAGGGAAAAAAATGGTTGCATATCTTTTTATTCATATATGTAAATATGTTTTCAATTGTATTAATCAGACCAAATGTTGACAAATGATTCAGTCATACAACTGACTTTCTCTGAAATGAGCAATATTGCCATTATAAACTCAAAATGTAAATATGATATAAATTAATGCTCATAGCAGTACTGCTTTCTAACTAGCTTTTTGACAAGGGTTGATTTAAGCAACCACTTTGACTTAAAACTATGACCTGTTTTGTGTGTTTTGCTAAATAAATAAATGCATAATAGTGACCACATGGTTGTGATGAAGACTTGTGGTGAATTATAGTCTACCATGAGATTTGCAGCTGAAAACCTCTCTTAATGGAACAGACTTCAGGTATGGGCACGTATTCTGCTGCTATTTATTACTTGCGTTTCTCTTTGTTTTCACCGGTGTGAAGGACCGGGCACATCTTCTGGTAGTGAAGTTTTGACTCTCTTGTGACTCATCTTTTCGAAATGGACAAAGACAGTTTATCAAAACTACAGTCATTAGTAGGGCTGGTATCAATCAAAGTCTTTCGATACCGGTACCAATACAGATACCTTCACTTCGATATCGGTTCCTGAACGATACTTTTTTTTTTGATACCAATTTTATATAAATTCTAACAAGAAAATTGCATTACACATTACAGTACAAATCTTGAGTTTTATTTTTTAACTTTGGTATTTTTCCATTCCAAGCAGTTTTCTTGCATTAAAAAAAAAAAAAAAAAAGAAACTAAAACAAATGATTACTAGTGCAAAAAAACAGTTGCAAACAAGTGACAAGTCAGTGTCTAATGCTCACTGCTACATACTGAGGACCTTTTCACTTAGCAGTGTTTCTTCAGAAAAATTAACATGTCTGCTTTTTGAGGACACAAACAAGCCCGCTCCTGGCTGATGGTGTCTCCAGCAGTAGAAAATGTACGCTCTGAGGGTGTGGATGATGCTTGCACACAGGGATACCTGGTTGCCAAGTTTGACAGCATTGGCACAGTGTCCCTCACATTCCACCACCAGGTCACTGGATTCACTGAGGTTAGAGTACATGGCAGACCTCTGTACCGCTGCATCTCTTCCTGAATCTTCTCTCTCGTGCTAAAACTGTTTTCTTGTCTTATTGCAACTGCCATGTCCTCATCAGCAAATGGCTCCTCAATGGCAGAGAACTTTGGCTTCTTCTGGAAACGAGGAGGAGAAAAGAAGAATCCGAACAGATGCCAAACATTTAAGTTTGTTCTGAAAATGAAGGGGGGGGCGGGTGTCTTTGTGTATTATTTTACCAGTGTTGCTATTGCACCTGAACAGTCTTCATCAGACGAGTTGTTGTCATGGTCACCAGCTGTCCCTTCAAGTTCCTGCTCCATCTGCTGGGCCTGGATCATTACTTTTATTCTATATTCAGTAGATTAAGGGAGTCATATAAACTGATCTACAATGGAAGAGGAATAAAATATCTAACAATAAATGCCTGTTGTGAGGTCCTACTTATCAGCTCCTCTTCTAGTCTGGTCCACACTTCGTCGGCCACTTTCGTCTTGAATCTTGGGTCTGAGGCTGTGCCCTCCTCCAAGAACTGCCTGATGCTGTCATCCTGCAAGACAAAAACATAGTATAGTGGTCATGATGTCTCTGAGTACACCTAATGAAAACAACTGAGAAATCTACAGGATTATGTTACATTCTTGATATCGTTTTGAGAGGTCACCCCAGTTCTTGTCCTTGGTTTGTGTGAAGGAGTCGTCATCAGTAACTGTGAAGTGGTGCTGGAGTTTCCCCAGGATGGGCAGAATCTGGCCTAAAGTTGGACTCCTTTCAGCAGAGATGTAGATGATTGAAGTATAGAGTATCTTTATAACTCTACCAAAAAGCAGAACAGTTTGTCAATCATCAGAAAGTCTCTTCAGTCAGTTTAAAAAAAAAAAAAAAAAATTATTATTTTTTTTTTAACCGAGGGTACATGGAGGCTGCCTGGATAGCAGGAAAC
>JAOXNZ010000117.1:23268541-23287989 GCA_028566095.1 Kryptolebias brasiliensis
GACCTCTGTTTCCTGTCTGCGGGACCTCTGTTTCCTGTCTGCGGGACCTCTGTTTCCTGTCTGAGGGACCTCTGTTTCCTGTCTGTGGGACCTCTGTTTCCTGTCTGTGGGACCTCTGTTTCCTGACAAAATGCTCACTCTTTCCAGTCTGTATACGTATGGTTAATGTCAGAAACATGCCTTAGTGCTCCTTTTATTCATTTCTCACAGGTTCTCTGGGAGTCAGAGCGCTCGGTCTGAAACGTGCCGGAGTAAGGAGATCGCTCCATGATCCGTTTGCAGAAGATGCCTTGGTTCTTTTTGAGCCACCAAATCTGAGCGCACATGAACTTATCAAAGCTGACAGGTAGGTTCAATACATGATCTGAGACAAGAAACATGACAACAACAGCAAAAAGTTCAGGAAACCAGTTAAATGTTGTGACACACAGCAACCATAAATACATCAGTTTTTAGAAAACATTCTTTTTTTATGTCCTGAATATCGCCCTCCATCGAAGGCAAAGGCTCTAATATTTTTGTCTGTGTTTGTTTGTTTGTAGTGTTAAAATATCTTATGAATCACTAGACACATTTTAATGAAACTTTCAGAACGTGGTCATTTAATGTACATCAAATGTTCACAAGTGTTTGCTGAGAGTCATCCCCAAAACATAATCCAAGGGCTATCATGCAAGATCTTTGCCCTTAACTATTGGAGTCATCTCTGCCTGTTTATTAGCAAAATATTTCATGAACCACTAGATGGATTTTAATTAAACTCTCACATCATAATCAGAAATAACTTTTTAAGATGGCCACCACAGCTAAGTAACCTTAGCAAATACAAAAATGGTTATACCTCGGTCAGTTTTACAGATATTTAAGTAAAATTTAGTGTGGTTGTAGCTGATCGTTATTCCCAATACATACACATTGTACCATATTTTTGTTTAAAAGTTTGGAATCAACTATTGAAGATAACCGTGTTTGGTAGCAAAATGTCTCATAATCCACTGGGGAGATTTTGATGAGATTTTCAGAAAATAATCACTGGATGTAGATCTGTAATTAATTAACTTTTGGAGTCACCCTGATTCAGGATGGTGACATTGAGCTAAAATTTGGTTCGGTAGTAGCTGAGAGTCATTCAGAACACATACTCTGAGCGCTAACAGATCTCATAATATTGCATAAAATCCAGCTTAACTTCATTCACAAGGTTTGATCAAAACAGCTACAACTCTATCTCATTATAGGATGATCTTAGTTTAATGGGTCATGAGTGATATGCGTTCCTTTAGGGAATTCTTGACCTTTTTAATTAATTTTATTATTAGATTTCCAGAATTTTTGATTTTTGTGTATTCCCCTTCTTGTTTTATTGTTCTGTGTTGTTAAATCTTGTGTTTTATGACTGAAAGCCTCAATAGAAAATATTGTATTGTTAGTTTAATGTAACTGGATATTTTGAACATCATGTTCTTCAATCTGAAGCAGGAACAGTGACTGAAAAGAAATCTTAAACAGAGCTTTCTGGGAGCAGACAGTGTTTGAATTATCTTCTGTAAGTTTATATTGTGTTTGTATACCAGGTGTTCCAGAAACAGCTGGTATACATGATGTTTTTTTAATATTTATTTTATTGTCTTTTGCAGAGAAAAGCTTCCAGTTCATGTTGTTGTGGATCCAGTTTTAGGAAAAGTACTTAGACCCCATCAGAGAGAGGTACTTGCAAGATTGTTGTTTTAGCTGGCTCAAACAGGAAAAAAGAAAAATCCTAATTTTCTACATTATAATGTAGACAGTTTAATTGTAAAACGGTTCAATCTTACAATAAAGGTACATCACTGACTTATTGGCGTTAAAGGGAAGTCAAATCTTTTGAAATGGGGTTCTGTGGAAAGGGTATGAACAATTACCTGTCTTACTTGTTGTAGATAGCTCTTTGAACAGCCTTAGTTTGAAAAAAGAGTTTAATTTTGCTAACAATGGCTACTCTGAGTGAAGCAAAGACTACAGTGGATTGATGGCAGTGTAAACTGGCTGAATTCATAAGAGGTTATCTCAGCTTGGAGAAATAGTTTAATTTTAACCATACTTCTGGGCTAATGGGTATTGAGAACACAGCAAAGACCAACGTGGCTCACTGGCGTTTTAAAAGCAGCTCCAGTTTCCTAGATTTCTTAGTGAATGCTATTTTATAAATGTTTACATGACTCTCAGTTTTATGTTAGACAGTTATTTACATCAAATGCTGTGATAATGACAGCAACTAGCTGTATCACTTTGTGTATAGCTAGTTGCTGTACACAACATCCTGCAGGAATATCATAAGATTTCTGCTGGTATAACTGTGCAATGGTCCATGAAATGGCACTTTAGTCTGCCTTGCTCAGAGTAGCCATGGTTAGCTCATCAGAATTAAACTCTCCGAACTGAGGCCATTCAAAGAGCTATCTGCAACAGGTAAGATGTAAATTGTTCATAACATTTCCACAGAACACCACTTTAAAAGATGTAAACTATCCCTTTTACACCTATAAGTGTCAGTAGGGGTTCCTTTCATTGTAAGATTGCACAGTTTTATTACTGAATTGTTTATTTTATGATGGAGAATTGTTCCAACTTTCAGCGGCTAACAACAAAGATGTTCAGTCTGTCAGTCTGACGTGATGCTCACTTCAACAACAGAAGAAACAACTATTTTTACAGAACTGGAGAAGCAAAGACGGCCTGTTAAAGTCCTGCTGCCCTCACCCACATTTATTTGACACTTTTGTCAGCTTGTGTAAAAGGGAAAGAGGTCACAGATATGGGGTGTTGGGGTTTGGACACCAGGGGGTTTACTAAGCAGCAAGGTATCCTGCTTAGCCAGCTATGTTGAGCTGAAAGTCAAAGATTTCATTGTAACAAAGGAGGATCTGATTGAGCACGGCTGGATCTTTTAACAGAAGGTTAGTTCATCACATGCTCATGAGCAGGTGATAAGTTAGGTTAACTATCATTAAGAAGCAAAACTTATTTTGTTCTTAATGATATCCCATACAGAAAAATCAGAATAACAACATTTATGTCATCATAGTTCTGCCTGGTACTGGAACATTTAAAAAAAATGTTGGATTGTTAAAAAACATGAAATAAAAATGACACTGTCATCTTGAGTCAAGCAGTGCACCACTTATAGGTGTTTAATAAATGTTGGCATTTTATTTGTCTAATCACAAAGGATGTTTATTCAAGGTATTTCCATTCTCTTCCAACACCCTGGAGTAAACTTTCACAGAGAGGCTGAAAAGTGTGATCATTTGAGAGTTGGAACACATTCTCTGGTCCCCCTTTTAATTAAAACAAATGGTCTGGTCTGCCACTATACAGTTGTTGTCTCATTCCTCCATGCTGTGTTGAAGAGATGTGTCAACCATGACAACCCCACAATGTCCAGCGCTCTCAGCAGCTCAGGGAGAATCTCATCTGCCGCTGGCGCCCTCTCACTGGAAAGTAATGAGCTCCTCTCCCTTTGAGTCCTTAGATTCTGTCTCCTCAAAACCGGACATGGTGGCCGGATTAAGGAGATCCTCAAAGTGCTCCTTCCACTGCTTGACCATATCCCCAGTCTGGGTCAGCGGCTCCCCACCCAAACCAAGCACCGCCTGGAATGAGGCCCATTTTCCCTTTTTGAGTCATCCAACGGTTTGCCAGAACCTCCTCCAGGCAAACTGAAAGTCCTTCTCTATGGCACTTTGAATTCCCTCACGCTTGAGTTTTTGCATCTGCAACCACAAAAGCTGCAGTCCTTCTGGCCACCCTGTACTTGTTAGCTGCTTTAGGACTCCTCTGGGACAGCCAAACTCTAAAGGCCTCCCTCTTCAGCTTGACTGCCTCCATTAGTGCTGGTGTCCACCAGCGGGTCCTTTGGTAGCTGCAGTGACAGGCACCAATGACCTTCAGGCCACAGCTCCTTAAAGACGCTTCTGCAATAGAGGCCCTGAACATGGCCCATTCAGATTTCTTTCCACAAGAGATTCTATTCCGGGAGCTTGTGAGTATCCCCACACCCCCCCTCCCCCGACGCCTCTCTCTCTTTGGGTAACTCCGAAGTAGAAGAGAGTCCAGCCCTTTTCTAGTAGTTTGGTTCTAGAGCCCAACTATATGTAGTTGGTATCTCTCAATCTCTTTTAAAAATCATAATTAATGGTCCATTCATTGTAGAAATAAGTCTTTCAGAATAATTAATAAATGCTTAATAATGTTTATGTAGGAGTTAATATACCTCTAATTTGCATGTTAACAAGAACCTAGTTGGATGTTAGTTTGTGTTCCCTAAACTAAAATGTTAAAAAATTGCTGGGCCTTTGCTCGATTTTGTAAAATGACATCTTACTTGTTTCCTTTAGGGGGTGAAGTTTCTGTGGGAGTGTGTGACGGGCAGACGCATCCCAGGATCGTATGGCTGCATCATGGCTGATGAGATGGGCCTGGGAAAGACTTTGCAGTGTATCACCCTCATGTGGACTTTACTACGGCAAAGCCCTGACGCTAGACCCGAGATAGACAAGGCCATTGTGGTTTCACCTTCTAGTCTTGTTCGCAACTGGTATAATGAAGTAGGAAAATGGCTGGGAGGCCGCCTTTCACCAGTGGCTATTGATGGAGGCTCAAAGGAAGAGATCGATAAGCAGCTAGGTAACATGTTTCTTCTGTTTCTGTATGAATATCAGCAGCAGACTAAAAGCTGTCATTACCCTGAGTGGATATATTCTGTAAACTCTGCTGCACTCAGGGAAATGTCATTTGATATTTGAAAACATCCAATAGGCATTCTGCTAGGTTGTGTTATTCAGTAATGGAACCATCTGGAACCACAAGATAACTTGATTAACCAAAGAAAAAGTATTTTAAGGCCTAGTATTCCTTGAACCAATACAAATCACTTGCTGAAATTCATCCCAGAGTTTTAAACTAACATCATCTTAGGTTGAGTAATGACATAGTCGATTTGGTCAAACTTTGAAAACAACAATTATTATATAATACCATTATGTGCAATGATCTCACATGAGATCATTAGTTCACTCAGTATGTGTTGGGAATGACTGAGCTACTACCATAGAAAATTTTATTTGTAAAATTCATTAAATTATAGTCATTTTTTTGTGTTTGATAATGTTGAAAAGCTGTAGTGGCCAACATGAACTTGGTTGGCTCCAAAAGTTTATCCAGTTGTTGATGCACATCAAATGATTACTCTGAAAGTATAATTCAAATCCATCCAGTGGTTCATTAGATATTTTGCTTACAGACAGACTCAACTCTAAATAGTTCATGCTAAAGCTTTGGCATCATTGGATGTCCAGATGCACATAAATTTGTCAGTACCCAACTGATGTGACTGGATGAAAAACTCCAGTTTTGTCCCATCAGTTCCAGGAACTTTGGGGCTTGTCAACATGCTTCTTGGTGAATTCCACTCTGCAGCCTTGAAAGGAGAACCTGACAATTTTTTTTTCAGCTAATAAATAAAGTTAAAATTGTGGTCAGAGTAGGCACCAGGGCTCTGCTCTACAAAGCAGAGTAGGTGTGTTGGTGAGGTAACATCACTTTGGACTTTTGAGTTTCATACAGCTGGATCACCTGCTACTTGAATCTATCACCCACGGTAACACTAATTACCTTCACCATAGCAATCTGTGAGTAAGGTTATTAGATCTAATCTAAAAACAATAATTATTCATTTACACATTCACATAATTGACTCTTTCTGCATAATTCACTGTCATTGATCAGCTTATGCTGTCCTGATTTGTTTTACATAAACACACATAGTATCTTAAAAAAGTGTTCATACCCACATTTTGTCCTGTTCCAATCACAAACTCTGAAGTATCTTATTGGGATTTTGAGAAAGACCAACACAAAGCAGTTAATAATTGTGAAGTGGAAGAAAAATGAAACATGGTTTTAAATTTGTTTTTACAGATGAAAATCTCAAAAGTCTGGCGTGCATTTATATTCACCCTCTTGAGTCAGTACTTAGTGGAATTGCAAAAAAAAGTTAGTTCTACAAAGTCTTTTGAGGTTTGTCTCTACCAGCTTTACACACCTACATGTTTGCCCATTCCTTTTTGTAATACAGCTGCTTCTCAGTCAGATTGGATTTGAGAGCGTCTGTAAACATCAGTTTTCAAGTCTTACCACAGATTCTCAGTTGGATTCAAGTCTGGACTTTGACTTGACCATTCTAACACATGAATATGCTTTGATCTGACCCATTCTATTGTAGCTCTGGCTGGATGCTTCAGGTTGTTGTCCTGCTGGAAGGTGAACCTCTGCTCCAGACTCAGGTCTTTTGCAGCACCTAACAGGTTTTCTTCTAGGATTGTCCTGTATTTAGCTCAATCCATGTTCTCACCAACTCTGACCAGCTTCCCTGTCCCTGCTGAAGAAAAGCTTCCCCACACCATGATGCTGCCACCACCATGTTTCACAGAGGGGGTGGTGTGTTCATGGTGATATGCAGGGTTAGTTTTCTTCCACACGTTTGCTGTCTCTCTACATGACTTGTGACAAACTGCAAACAGGACTTCTGTCTTTTTTTTAACCACAGCTTTTATTTTCCACTCTTCCATAAAGGCCAAATTTGTGGAGTCCATGACAAATAGTTGTCCTGCGGACAGATTGTCCCCCCTGAGTTGTAGTTCTCTGCAGCTCGTCCAGAGCTTCTTGGCTGCTTCTCAGGTTAATCCTCTCTTTGCCTAACCTGTCAGTTTAGGTGGAGAGTCATGTCTTAGTAGTTTTGCAGTTGTCTTACTCTTTCCATTTTCAGATGATTGATTGAACAGAGCTCTGTGAGATGTTCAAAGTCTGGGATATTGTTTTCTAACCTAACCTAACCCTGCTTTAAACTTTTCAACAACTTCATCCTTGACCTGTCTGGTGTGTTCCTTGGTCTTCTTGATGCTGTTTGATCACTAATGTTCTGTAACATTGAGGCCTCACAGAACAGCTGCATTTATACTGAGATTAAGTGACACACAGCTGGACTCTGTTTAATAATCAGGTGACTTCTGAAGGCAGATGGTTGCTCTGGATTTTAGTTCATGGTTTCAGAGTAAAGGGAGGTGAATACTAATGCACACCACACTTTTCATATTCACCATGTTAAATTTTATTCCTCTTCACAACTATTTGCTATTTTGTGTTGATCTGTCTGATAGAATCCCAGTGAAAATACTTTGAAGTTTGTAGTTGGAACTTGACAAAATGTGGAGAAAATTAGAGGATGAAGACTTTTTTCAAGAGACTGTGTCTGCAGTCAGAAAACCTGGATTGACAGACAGTTAGTAACCAGCCTGGTTTTGCATCTTGACATAGTCTTCATTATTAGGATTAGTTCAACTAGATTTCTTAAAATACCCAGGAAATGTTTAACTTGCTTTATAGTTCAAGCCCTTTTTCAGTATTATCTTTTTTTGTTTGTTTGTTTCTAGTGAATTTCATCTCTCAGCACGGTTTAAGAGTTCCAACCCCAATCCTGATCATTTCATACGAGACATTTCGACTGCATGCTGAGATCCTACACAGAGGCAAAGTTGGCCTTATTCTCTGTGATGAGGTATTTTTTATCTTTTCTCCTGCTTGGGGATATGAAATGGTTTTGAAGTACTGATGTTTGATTAATAACTGAATGCTGCAGGGCCATCGGCTGAAGAACTCCGACAACCAGACGTACCAGGCTCTGAATGCCATGGGTGGTCAGAGGAGGGTGCTGATATCAGGCACTCCCATCCAGAATGATCTGCTCGAGTATTTCAGCCTGGTCCATTTCGTTAATGCTGGAATCCTCGGTAAGCACCACAACGGTAGCCAAAACAAGCCAGTCCAGACACACTGACATAAAATATTAAGATCACTTTACAATTTCATTTGGCTGGCCAGATCATATTTTATTTGTATTTATAACAAGCCCACAAGTATACAGTACACAAACCACTCGAACTATAAATCCCGTAATGCACTGGAACAGCCATTGTAGTCACATCCTTGTATAGCATGTAAGCATACATATTATTAGTTATTAGTAGAATTATTAATTGAAGGGCAGTTTACAAATGATAGAAATCAGTAACTTTAAGGGAAGAATATTGAATCATAAATTACTCTTTTCAAATTTAACTGAAGCAGGCCTGAAATTTTGTTGTTACCTTTCTGTTGAACTTTCCCCTAAAATAATTGACCAAGTATATACTCAAATGTAGACTACTGTATAAAATAATCAACACAAATAAATAAAATCAATATAGTGCTCTTCTGATATATTGAAGGACTCTATAGAATCTATTTTGACTCCAAAAATTAGTTTTTATTTTTTTGAAATTCCATTTAGCAAAAAATTTATTGTAAAGTCCATCCATCCATTTTCTTCCGCTTATCCAGGGTTGGGTCGCAGGGATAGCAGGGAGACCCAGACTTCCCTCTCCTCAACCACTTGGGCCAGCTCCTCCGGGAGAATCCCAAGGCGTTCCCAGGCCAGCCAACACAGTCTCTCCATTGTGTCCTGGGTCTTCCTCTGGGCCTCCTCAAGTGTTTTATTTTATGTCAGTTTACTAGAATTTCAACAATTAAATTGGATAATATCCAAAATTTCATGAATATTGACAAATTTTAGCAAAAATACAGCATATGCTTCAGTTCAACAGAATAATGGTTTAGCAAAAAGCATGTTTTTTTCACATGTGGGAAAAGAAACAATCCTTTTGTAAAATAAAACTTTTTCACAGATGAACTTAAGATTCACTCTACATTTCCTAATTATTACTGTAACAATGGTATGATATTCTTGTATTTGTGTGTTTGACCGGACGTGGCGGCAGTGGCTCAGGAGGTAGGGGTTCATCCTGTAACTGGTGGGTTGCCGGTTCGAGCCCCCGCTCCATCCATCTCCAGCCATTGTGTCCATGGCCTGCCTTGCCTACTGGTGGTGGTCAGAGGGTTCAGTGGCGCTGGTGTAATGGCAGCCTCACTTCTGTCAGTCTGACAGATTGTAGCTTACCACCACCAGTGTGTGAATGTGCGGCTCAATGGGTGATTCTGGTGTGTAAAGTTTAAAGCGCTTTGGGGTCCTTGAACTTGATAAAGCACTATACAAGTGCAAGCCATTTACCATTTGACCTGGTAAAGATTTTTGATGATGATGTCTGCTGTCTGTTTTGTTGACGATGACTTACTGTAATTTCCTCTAAAGTTCAGCTCCTTCAGCACAGAATTAACAGACTTGAACTTAAATATAAATGTGTTTTGGAAAACTGGTTGAGTTTTTTTATTTTATTACTTTTTATAGCAAAATAATTTGATTCCACAGCACATATTTCCTCCTGCAGTTTCAGTCATTATGTTCTGACAAAACCTACAGAAAAGTTGTTTTCCCAAATCACACACATCATTTAAACATGATGGTTCTGGTATAAACTTGGTGCTTGCTGTTTAATGATATTGTTTCTGAATGCAGCAGAACTGTGTGTGTCACACACAAAGGGGCTGCAAGATAAGAGCAAGGTTGTAAAGCAAAATATCTCAGCATATTTTTAAGAAGCATTTCTTGTCCATTATCTTGTTTTTTGTTGTTGTTTGGAACAAAAATTAAAACCAAAACTACAAATTAGTTTTATTGCACAGCCCTATTTTGGACTTTGCATCCCTTTTTTTATTATTTTAACTGAACATAATTTGCAGTGGCTTTATTTTTGTCACTATCACTCACTTTAAAATCCCTCCACACTGCTCCTGTTCTACCCTCTTGACTGCTCAATTGAGAAGTGAACATCATGCTGCCATAAAATCAGTGCTGTGGTATCAGAACACTTAGCAATTTGAGTACACGCTCACAGTATTGGAATCGATACCTGGTATTGGTGCATCCCTAGTTCAGGAATATATCAGAGCTACAGAGTGGGCCTTTTATGCATGTTCTCAAGTTTTCTACCATGGTTAATTAATGAACTAAGGTGTGAGTGAGTGTGAGTGTGCATGGTTATTACCTTTCCAGGGTGTAACCTGACCTCTGGTCTCTGAAGATGGGCATCATCCTCTCACCCACCTTGACCCTGAACAGGATGAAGATGTCATTGAAAATTGAGAGATGATAATAGGAAGGAAGTAATGAGAGACTGATATTATTGATGTCTTTAATTTTAAATTGACTTTCATTTGTAATTTAAATAAGATAATTTAGGGAAACATAAAGTTGTATTTTTGTACAAATAATCTGAATAATTTTCTTCTTGAACCAAGTTTTTATTTTGGCCTCTCGTGAAATGGAGTTTGACCCCCCTGCAGTAGCCTAATTTCTGTTTGTTCACCTTGATGGCAGGTACAGCCCAAGAATTTAAAAAGCGATTTGAGCTTCCCATCCTGAAGGGTCGGGATGCAGATGCCAGTGATAAGGAAAGACAGACAGGAGAAGAAAAACTCAAAGAGCTTATTGGCATTGTCAATAGGTGAGCCCACAGAATACATAAAAACAACATTTCACGACTAAAACCTTCTTAAACACAAGATCAAAATTTGTAGTTTTTACTGTGAAATGTATTTTCTTTCATCATTTAATGTAATTTCAAGTTTATATGTGTGACACTTGTGTTTTACTGAGCATGTGGTGCATCAACAGGTGTTTGATAAGGAGAACATCAGATGTCCTGTCAAAATATCTTCCTGTGAAAATTGAACAGGTTGTGTGCTGCAGGTAAGATGACTACTGAGACGTTTTGGATTATTTAAATATGCAATCTGTGTTTGTAAAATTGTTTGTTAATGTTTAATTAGATTGGTTTACGAAAGAGACAACTTCAGATGAACAACAACACCAGAACAGTACCACGTGGTTTCATTAACAAAATCTTAACAAAAAGAACCTGTAGTTTGAATTTTGAACATGTTCTAAAAAAGTTTGACACATTTTCTTTTCAAAAATCAGAGTGGTCACAGGCATCTCAAACCTGTTTCAAGAGCTCAAGAGAAGTATTTTGACACTTGTATGGAGTCTACAAGCTGGGATGAAAACACGCTGTGATGAAAACTCATCAACTAAAATCTGTAGGGGTTTGTTCAAATGTAGCGACTGAAATGGCAAAAAAACCTGTCAAAATCATGACCTCTATTCAAAATGGCCAACGTCCTGTTTTTTGTACTTCATTGTGAGCTTAATAAGTGTACCAGCTTTCAGACTTGTACATTAAAGTAAAGGAATAGGAAAAAATTTGTTGAATATTTCTATGGTGCGTGTTTTAGCTATTCTGCCACACCCAAAAATGATATGTTTGTACATATGTTCGGCTTTGGTCAAAAATGATTCCTGGCTATTTTTGTGCAGATTTAATGAAATCTGGTAAAGTTACAAGAATATTATCAAGATCAAAGTCCCTTTGGCAAAAAGTCAGTTTTTTAGAAAACGTATCATGAACTTATCTGTTATCTGACACATTTTTCAGTCAAAATTTGAGGTTTAGCTACACCCACAGCCTATGATGAAACTTCAAGTGTTTGATAAGTTTTAATTCCCCATTTCTAATCCCCCCAAGACTGAGGCTGTCCCAATGTCCTAGGAATTTGTTCAAATATGACGTGTAAAACTCCCAAAGGGCATCTTAGATCCAAAATGGCCAACTTCCTGTTGGGTTTTATGTCAAGCCTCTTAAAGACATTTTGGCTACGTTCACACTGTAGGCAAATGCCACCCAATTCAGATTTTGTTGCCCCAATGCGACACATATCAGATTTTTTGCATGGCAGTGTGAACTTGACATCCGATTTTTTTTTTTTTTTTCATATCCAACCCAGGTCTTTTCTGTATCAGGTGCTGAATCAGATACATATTTGATGTTTTGCAAAGCGACCACAGTGTGAATGTTTATGTAGCATTTCATCTGACTTTTACGTCGGATGAAAGGTCAGAGGTCCCTCACGTCAAAATCCCACCTCTCTTGATTCCAACTCTGTATCCACAATGCCTCTGCACAGAGGTACCAGCCTCAGCTCCAAAAAAGGTCATTGTCAGCATTTGTGCTCTTTTTCTTCTCATCTTCTTTTATCTTTTACCATTTGGATGTACAGTTGGCCCTGACTGGACAGCAACTTCAAAATCAATACACACATGCTAACACTTGTAGCGTCCATATTTACTTTCGTAAACATCACGTACGGAGTGCGACGTCATATCTTCTGCGCTTGTGGGTCATTTTAGGAACTGGAGTCTGATGGAGGTCGCAATTAAAATGTAATGTGAACGACCACACGAAAAAATCAAATTTGAGCTAAAAAATCTAAATTAAGCATTGACACCTGCAGTGTGAACGTAGCCATAGGGTGCCTTGGTGAGTTCTACATGTGTACCAAATTTCAGACCTCTAAGCAAAAGTAGGTCTTTGTGCTGCCAGAAGAGGTGGCGCTGTTGAGCCAATTTGCTACGCCTATTTTTGAGACTACCAAAATTTCATGTGTTTGAGTATGTTAAGTCTCTCAAAAAGGAAATAAATTTAGCATAAGAATAAGAAACAACACAAAACTATGATTTCAAGAGGCCTTGGCAGCGCTTGTAGCGCTCATACCTAATTATTAAAAAGCTGGTCCAAATGTGCCTGTCTTCATTTCTAATGTGTACTCAGTAGATTAAATCATAAATGTGGGGGCAGCTGCTAAGATGGGTGCAAAGCAGGTCGACCCGATGGACGTTGGTAAAAAAATCTTGTGCATGGTCTTAAATATGGACACAAAATAAACACCAGTTTTCCAAAACTGGCCATGGAGAATACAGCCACACAGCTCATTGATTGCAAACAATCAGATTTCAGTAAGATGGCAATGATAATTTTCCACATTTTCTTGGAAGTTTGAGTCACTAACTAGTCTCCAGCAATTGCATCTCAATGAAAAACTGCCTTTAGAAAATAGACAGGAGGTAGTTTGAGTCTTATTGATTTATAATTTGAGTTACCTACTTCATTTTAATAGTATATTGTGAGATTCATTTTAATATATGTAAAAGTTTTTAACAATTTAACACTGAGGCTGTTGGATGTGATTTCCTGCAGGCTGACTCCTCTACAGACTGAACTCTATAAGCTGTTTCTAAAGCAGGCCAAACCCATGGAGACTTTACAAGAAGGCAAAATAAGCATTTCCTCCCTGTCTTCCATCACATCCCTCAAGAAGCTCTGCAATCGTAAGTGCTGAAATAAGATCTGAGGGGGTTCACTCAAATAATAGTTAAGATGTAATATTTTGTCTTATAGCAACCATGTTCCTTAAAATGTTGGGATGCTCAGTCAGTTGTTAAAGTTGATAGTTATTTGAAAATACTACAGACCAACACAAACCCTATATTAAAATCAAAAGGCCTAGCATTCCTTGAAAGATAGCATATCACCCACCTCTATTCATGCCAGACTTTTAGACTCGTATCATCTTATGATAACAAAATAATTTTACCAGTGTCAATTGCAGCCGTTTTCTTCAAACCTTGAAAATAACAAAGTGCGATCACTTGTGATATTGTGATCAGTTAGCACTTAAAGTATGTGTTATGAATGACTGTCAGCTACTACCACACCAAATCTTAACTCAATATCTGTAAAATTCACTAAGGAATATTCATTTTTGTGTTCTCTAAGGTCAGTTGGCTGTGGCAGCCATCTTGAGTGGGTTGAGTCCAAAAGTTTATCAGTTTTTTAGATGTATTTTTGGGATGACGGTGGCAGCAGTATGCATTCCTTCAAGGAGTGGTAGGCTTTTAATTGCTTCTGAAAGACTCAATGATGGTCTTCTTAATATCTGTTTTTGTTACTAACCATTTAGTGAACCTGATTAATTGAGGTGTGACTGTAGGTGTTAAAACTTTTGCAACTTTTGTTGATGCCACAATAAATTCAGAATGGACATTTATTCATCTGTGTTGTTTTCCTCTTCTTCTGTAGTGACGTTTCAAGTTCAATATCCTGGTAGATATTTTAGATAGTTTAGAAATTTTAGTTATATTAATGTGCCTAAACAGAATATAGTTCTCAGTTTGTTCTCAGTTATTTTTCTAGTTACTCAAGTTTGGTTGGGAGGGCTCCCATCATGCAGCCATTACGGCGATGTTTTGACCAAACAATCTCCACCTTTAGCCTTTTGCTATTGCTTTGCCACTTTTAGCTTTGAGCTATTGTTCTTCTACTATATACTTTTAGCAAACATTTTGCTAGTTTTTGCTACTGTTCTGCTTATTTAAGCTTTTGGGTACTGTTCTGCTCCTTATAGCATTTAGCTACAGCTTTGCTAATTTTCACTAATGTTTTGCTGGTTTCAGCTTTAGCATCCCTTTTTTTTTGTAACGTTTTTAATTTGGAACTTTAAGGTTTATCTTGTATGTCCTATTTTGTCTTCCACCTTTTTTATTTTATGTTTTTATTTATGTTTATTCTCTGCTGCTTTGACAAACATATTTATTATTTCTGTTCTTTTTTGCTACTGTTATCGACTGTTTTGTTGCTTTTATGGTCTAGCTACTGTTCTTCTGCTTCTAATTTGTGTTTTGCTCATTTCAGCCTCTGTTTTGCTTGTTTTAACTTTAACAACTCAGTTTTATCTTCTTCGGCCTATTTTCGCTTGATGATATTTATAGAAAGCAGTTTTTCTAGTTGATTGTTGTTTCACACTGAGCTCTATCTTTTGGCAGACCCGACTCTGATCTATGACAGGTGTGTGGAAGGTGAGGAGGGCTTTGAGGGGGCTCTGAATCTGTTTCCTCCAGGCTTCAGCTTGAAAGCTGTTGAGCCGCAGCTCTCTGGTAAGCAAACATTTTAGTAAACCATGTTAAAAAGCAGTGAGATATGCAGAAAAAACGGCTCCATTCTCACTTTCTACAAGAAACCTGAGTTGAACTAGATTAAATTACATGAGAACCCATCAGTAAGGGCAGACAGTGTGACAATACTGTCCAGTGGACAATCTTAATTATTGCTTGTGTGTCGGTTAACAAAATATTTCATGAACCACTGGACTCTCAGAACTACTCACCTCAAAAAACACAAAAGGTCTATATTGTAATATAATGTCAGTTTCACAGATATTGAACTAAACTTTGTTGTGGTATTAGCTGAGTGTCATTACCAACACATACTCTGAGCATGACATACAGTAGGACTAATGTTAATTTCATGCATTAATGCCTGTCATGGACGAAAGTCAGTGATAAACGAGCATGCTGTCTTCTTTGTGCCTTACACAAAATCTGGACTTTATATAAATCGGTAGGCCTATTCTCCCAGTTGTTACCAACTTATAGTAGACATGCTTTTAATATGAGACGAGCCTCTGTTGTTACCTTTGAATTTGAATTTTTGTTTGTTTTTTATTTTTATTTTGTTCTACTGTTTGTGGTATGGACCCCAGGAAGAATAGCCTCTACTACGGTAGGGACTAATGGGGATCCTTAAATAAAAACTATTAAAAAAATATCTCGTGACATGAGATCATACATAGCAGTATTTTCAAGGTTTGACCAAATCAATTACAACTACTTCTTTTCTCATCATGAAATGATCTTAGCCCAAAACTCTGGCATGAAGGGCAGTGGGCAATATGCATTCCTTCAAGAAATGCTTGGCCTTTAAATTTGTTGCACTCTGGTTGCCCCCTGGTTGCCCCCTGGTTGCCCCATCCAGGGCTCTAAACAGGAATAAGTCAGTACAGAAAAGGAAAGGGTGCATTTCCACATTCACCCACAGCAAATCGCAGCCTTCTTAGTTTGATGAATCAGTACTTTGACACCAATACCCCACCCCCTCAAGAATTTATATTCTGCTTTATGAAGAGGATAAACTATAGCTGCTTTTCTGTTGAATTCTGCTTTCATGAGTACCTTTGTCTAGTAACTTTAATTTTAGAAACAGACACATTGACTTGGAGAGTTTTATAGGCTATTAATCATAGATTAATTATGCCTCTTTTAAAGAAATCAGAATCACCACATTTAGATTAATCAATTCAGAGCTTTACCAAATCCAAATAACAGAATCAGCCTAGTCAACCAAAAGTGGTGTACAGGATGTATCAGACCCTTCGGAAGCTTATATTTTTTTTCTGAGTTGAGTAAAAAGTACTAAAAGATATAAGATGATGTTTTAGAGCCAACAGTAAAATGGCTGTATTGGTTCCCAGAAATGGTGTGGAAGAAATAACTTCTTGTTGTTCTGTAATATTTTGTTAAACCCTAGGTGTTTTTACATTCCTTGACACTAATATTTCAGAGGGTAGTGTGGTTTTATCTGGATTAATCTTGTCCTCTGCTGCAGGAAAGATGCTGGTTCTGGATTATATTCTGGCAATGACTCGAACCACAACCAGTGACAAGGTGGTGCTGGTCTCCAACTACACTCAAACACTAGACCTGTTTGAAAAATTGTGCAGACACAGAAGGTATTTTAATGAATAAATGTGTTTCTTAATTAAACAGTTGTTGTAGAGAAAAACAAAGAAAAAAGCATTAACAAAAAATAAGACAAATAAGAGTTAACCAGCTTAGTTTATGCATGTTATAAATGTTTTTTGGTTTTACTAGTTAGAAACTCTAATATTCACAGGAAGGAAAGAAAACAAATGTGCTTTAGTATAAAATTTTATTCACATATCAACATATTCACATGCAAAAATTAGTTATAAATGAATAATTCCAGTATACCTTAGGGCAAAACAGGTGATTAAATTGATTAAGAGTGTGGGTGCTTCCAGTGAGCTTACACGGGGTAGAACTTTTGTGGTAGCTCTTGTTGTGGCAAAAAGAAAGGGAGACAAGACCTAGCTTGTTGATTTTTAACAGTGTATTACAAAAGAAATGTGAAGCAAAACATCCCAGGTATGAGAAAGATCCGAGCAGCAGAATATGTCTGACCCCAGATTATCTGAGAATGCTTGTTCGAACAAAGTTTTATCAGTAAGACATAACAACACCAGTCTCGTCATAACTGGAAGGCCGTATTACTCAGACTAGTGATGCTTAATACAGATCCTTTAGAGCTACTATCCTGCATGTTTTAGTTGTTTCTCTGCTTTGACAAACTTGATTTGAATGAGTGAGTGATTAACAGGCTTCTGCAGAACTTGAAATAACTAAAACATGCAGGGTAGTAGCTTTTGAGGACCAGAATTTGGCACCACTGACGGCAAGGGGGGAGCCAGGATGACGGGTCAGGGGGGAGATACCATCCCAACTATCCAAATATGGGTACCAAACCCCGTTGTGCCCTGAGGAACTGAATACGAGGGCAGCTGACCTGAGAAGTAAGATTGTGACCAAGCTGGATACCTACGACCTGCACCCCTTGCCAAGGCTAAGCAACAATGTACCCTCTGAAAGTCTGCTAGAAGATTTGAATGCAGCACTGCTAAGTATCTCTAAGGAGCATTGTCCCTCATGGAGGAGGAGGCTGGAAACTAAAATCAAGGCAACTCAGAGAGAAATCAGCCAGTTGTCAGAGCAACAGAAAGGTGCATTGAAAAATGATCCACCACAGAAATACCGAAACTTGTCTATTCCTGAGACTCTAGTAACTGCCAAACAACGCCTCAAAGCTCTGGCTACACGTCTGAGGAGGTACACTCAAGAAGCGGAAGCCAGGAGAATAAATAGGGTATTCTCCACCGCACCATCCCAAGTGTACTCTCAATGGCAGGGGAATAACACAAGAGTAGATCCACCCAGAGCTGAGACTGAGCAATACTAAGATCTGAACAAGAACAACAGAGCAAGAACCAGTAACTATAACAGTGGCAGACATCCAAGACAGAGTCTCAGGAATGAAAAGCTGGACTGCACCAGGGCCTGACATGATCCACACCTACTGGCTGAAGACCACAAACTGGCTGAAGAAACTGACCGCTTTCCATAAACGCTTAGACAAATGAACCAGCTACTGATGGAAGGGACCATTCCCGAGGCTCTAGTAAGGGACTCACCCTGAGTGGTTGACCCAAGGCCAGACAGTCCTGATCATGAAACACCCCCAGAAAGGGGCAATTCCTTCCAACTACTGGCCAATCACCTGCCTCTGTACAACATGGAAGCTCCTATCAGGCATCATAGTGGCTAAGATGAATAGGCACATGGGTCAATACCTGAGCGAGGCACAGAAGGGAATTAGCAGCAACACCAGGGGAGCCAAGCACCAGCTACTAGTTGACAAAACTAACTCGAGACTGTAAGACCAGACACACAAACCTGTGCATGCCTGGATTGACTACAGGAAAGCCTATGACTCTATGCCCCACACATGGATACTGGAGTACTTGAAACTATAACATTAACAGGACACTAAGAGCCTTCATTGAAAACTCAATGGGAATGTGGAAGACAACTCTAGAGGCCAATTCAAAGCCAATTGCACAAGTCAACATCAAATCCGGCATTTGTCCCCACTCCTGTTCTGCATGGGCCTGAACCCCCTCAGCCAGATGATTGCAAAGAGTGGCTATGGATACCAGTTCCAAAGTGGAACAGTCATCAGCCTCCTCCTCTACAGGAGGACAGCCACAACCAAGTACCTACAGAGAGTAAGGCAGGTCCTGAAGAGCCAGCTGAATGTTAAGAACTAAGTCCAAGGCATCAACACATATGCTGTGCCAGTCATCAGATACCCTGCTGGTAATACCCTGCAGTCAAAGTGGGAGACTCCACCTAAGGTGGTGGAGAATAGCAGGGCTAAGATACTGTGGGACTTCCAGATCCAGACTGACAAACAGGTGATTGCTAATCAACCGGACATTATGGTGATAGATAAGAAACAGAAGAAACCAGTGGTAATAGATGTAGCAGTCCCAAGCGACTGTAATATCAGGAAGAAGGAGCATGAGAAGCTGGAGAAATGCCAAGAGCTGAAAGAGAAAATAGAGAAGTCGTGGAGAGTCAAGGCCTCAATGGTACCAGTAGTCATCGGAGCACTCTGTGCTGTGACCCCCAAATTGGAAGAGTGGCTCCAACAGATCCCAGGAACAACCTCAGAGATCTCTGTCCAGAAGAATGCAGTCCTAGGAACAGCTAAGATACTGCGTAGAACCCTCAAGCTCCCTGGCCTCTGGTAGAGGGCCCGAGCTTGAAGTGAAAGTTGAACCGCCCATGTGGAACAAATGGGGCAAGATGGAAGGTTTTATACACACACACACACACACACACACACACACACACACACACACACACACATCCATCCATCCATCTTCTTCTGCTTATCCGGGGTCGGGTCGCAGGGACAGCAGCCTAAGCAGGGAGACCCAGACTTCCCTCCCCCTAGCCACTTGGGCCAGCCCCTCCGGGGGAATCCCAAGGCGTTCCCAGGCCAGCCGAGAAACATAGTCCCTCCAGCGTCTCCTGGATTGGCAGACCGGGGTGGTGGTCCCCTTATTCAAAAAGGGGGACCGGAGATTGTGTTCCAACTACAGAGGGA
>JAOXNZ010000117.1:23393283-23403772 GCA_028566095.1 Kryptolebias brasiliensis
TCATCTGACTCATTGCACTAGAGTTCATGCCACAGACAAAGCTAAAGTTGACTTTGATAAAAAGGATGAGCAGGAAAACTGCAACAATGACTGTGGATGTTGGCAGAAGTGGTGTTTTAAGCAGCATTGAAAGCAGAGACGAGCAGTCACAGCCTGCAGCTGACATCACAGGGACAACCAACTCCAAATCAGCAAAAACGGGAGACGAGCATGAGAATTCAGAGCAACAAGGTGCAGAACCAGAGGCATCCAGCAGAGGAGACGAGCAGAGGTCTAGTGACGAAAGTCCCAAAGGGGGGATCCATCTTCTTCAAAACAGATGACTACAACACAGCACACAATGATCTGGACCAGAACACACATATCCTGTTTAGTGTGTCAGTTTTCAATGTTTTGAAAAAAGGGGGGAGTAGAAATGATTATTACAGAATTTGCTTGGTTTTAATGAACAATATGTTCCATGTTAGATGAAAATCATGTAAAAGTTAGGTTGATTAAGAGTTTTTATGTTTTTCTTCAATATGAGCATTGTTAACTAAGATTTATGTAGTTATAGCTAATGTGTGCTACAAATTGATGGACTGATGCCAGAAATACAAAGATATTGAACTTTTTCCTCTTTTCTTTGTTTCGTTTTCATTCCATTTGGCTGCATGAGAGCCTGTGAAAAAGAAGCCGACGCCCTGTCACGGCTGATGGGAGAGGCCTCGCCACTCCAGATCAGACCTGCCACCCCAGTCTGTTGCTAACTTTCTGTGTCGTAAGGTCATACCCAGATGGGGCCTCCCAGATAGAATTTCTTTAGATAATGGTAAGGAGTTTGTGGATAAAACTGTAAAACTGATCCTACGAAAGTTAGGAATTAAACAACGCCTTGGAGCTGTTTGTCATCCACACAGCCAAGGAATTTGTGAAAAATGAATGGCGTGTTGAAAAACTGCCTGGCAAAAATCTGTCAACACACGGGTCTGAACTGGGTGGCTGGTCTTCCATTGGCTCTGATGGCATGTCGTTCAGGTGGACTTCGTGATTTACGAATGACACCTCATGAATTGGTTACAGGTAGACAAATGCCGTTATTAAACGGCCATGTGTCAGATGATGAAACTGTCGACATACAAAGGAATGATAATATTGAGATGTATCCATTTTGAATGTGTTGTTTGGATGGGTGCCATTTTGTTTGATACAGTTTTTTTCTTAATCTGGGGAGGTAAGACTGATGTGTTTCCTTTGTTCAAGAATAACTTATGTCTGCAGAGTCATTTTTTTGATCATTACATCACTGCTGCAATTTTGAAGACCCAGAAGAACATCCACCATTTAAGACACTTCATTAGCAAAACATTTCATGAACTGGATATATTTTAGTGAAACTCTTTGAAAGTGATCATACAGCTAATTAACATTATCAAACACAAAATGTCTATAACGCAGTCAGTTTTACAGATATTGAGCTCAATTTTAATGTGGTAGAAGCTGAGAGTGATCCCCAACACATACTCTAAGCAGGACATCTCATGATATGACATGAGCTGTAACTGTAAAAAAGCTGTAACTCCATAATTTCTGGACATAATATGATCTTATTCTAAAACTCTGGTACCAGACAGACTGGTTCTGGCTCAGCCTGAATGAAGGAAGAGCTTCACAAAAAGGTGTGAAGACAGTTTTCTGAGGAAATTCAACTCCTCCTGGTTTCTGCTTGGAGAACCAGGTCAGGATCAGAGGATCAACAAACAATTTTCATTTAAACATCAAATTAAAGGCCTAGCATTCTGTGAAGGAATGCATGTCACCATTTTAGACTAAGATCACCTTATGAGAAATGACAGAGTTGTAGCTGTTTTGGTCAAACCTTGAAAATAACGCTATGCACGATTTAATGCTATCTGAAGAAATCTCAGAGTATGTATTGTGAATGACTCTCAGCTACTACTACATCAAATTTTAGCTCAATACCAGCAATTAAGCCTAAGGCAATTAACTGTTGTGACCATCTTGAATTGGGGAGACAACAAAAGTTAATCACTTACAGATCTACAATCATTAATTATTTCCTAGAAGTTTCATTAAAATCTGTCAAGTCATTAATGAGAAATTTAGGTCAAATAGTGTTGACTCTGAATAGTTATTTGCAAAATCTGTTTGAGCTCCAATACATACCGAGCACTATCTCAGCTACTACCTACCACATGAAATTTGAGGTCAATATTTGAGTAATACCCATTGTTGTGATTTTAAGGTCAGTTGGCTGTGGCAACCATTTTGGTTTGAATTGACACCAAAAGTTAATCAGTTCTAGATGTACATCCAATGATTACTTTCTGAAAGTTTAATTCAAATCAATCCAGTGGTCATGAGGTATTTTGCTAACAGAGACACACAGACAGGCAAAAACATGATAGTTTGCCTTTGCACTGCTGCGGCAGACAATGACTAATCAATAAATATATTTTAGACCAGATCTGCAAAATTCTTCAGACTGCTGTTGCAGCATTCTATAAAGAAATGGAACGTTAGTCCGATCTCATTTAACTGAAATGTTTATTCTAGTTCAAAGTACAGATGGTGAAGAGGAGAAAACTAAAGCAACTCTCCTCAATTGGTATCATTCAAGTGGTTTCTTCATAAGGTTTTATTGTTCAGTAAGAGACAAATATAACAGACAGACAGGATACTTTATTGGCTCTGTACACAAGATGGAAAAAAAAGATTTTGGCTATTTCAGTGGAAGGGCCATTAATGATCAAAGAATCCAACAAGCTTACAGAGAAACAAGACTAGTTCCTCAAAGTATTTTGTGAATATTCTAAGAATCTTAATATACAAGAACAAAGCCTCCTTTTTAAAAACAAAACAACAACAAAAAACATTTAACCAATCTATAAATATTTCTTTTTTTATCTGATAAAATTGTTAATATTTAAACAAACTTGGTCGTACCAGAAACCAGAAGGCATTTTGGACATTTTGTAGATTCTACAGTGAAATGAAAGAAGGTATGGGAAAAGAAGCTGAACACAGGAACATAAATATTAAAAAATGTTTGCTACATATCAAAGTACAAACATCAGACTAGCTTTAAATGATAAATAAAATGACAACAAAAGTAAACATCTACTACACAGTGGAGACATCAGATCATAAACATTATGAATACAGGTCTAAAGTTAGAACCCAGCCGGTCCATCCACACAGTCAGAGCTTGTTGAATAGACTGATTACATGGTGTGATGTGGTCAGAGGCAGAACCCTGGAAAATAACTTAAAGTTATTCTTTAAAGTTCAGTTTGAGGTGTTATCCACAAAGTTCTACAGAAAACTGAAGTGATCAGATTCAAACACCACCCAGCCCTTTGTTCAAATGTTGACATGATGACAGAATTTCATCTAAACCACAAGATTAGAGTGTCTCAATGTCAATCTCAAGGTCAGGAACAACAGCCATATGGTCACAGAAACCACAATCAACAACATGATCAAAATGCCCCTTTAGAAAATCTGGGAAAGAGTTGTGGAAGATAGACTTAGACAAGTGATGACTGTGAGCAGAAGTATGGTTTTATGCCAAGAAAGAGCACCACAGATGCCATCTTTGCTGTGAGGATGCTGATGGAGAAGTACAGAGAGGGTCAGAAAGAACTTCATTGTGTCATAGTGTGGATTTAGAAAAAGCATTCGACAGAGTGCCGAGGGAGGAGCTGTGGTGTTGTTTGAGGAAATCTGGCGTGGCAGAGAAGTATGTTAGACTGTTCTAGGACATGTATGAGGACAGCGGGACAGTGGTGAGGTGTGCTGTAGGAGTGACAAATAGCTTCAATGTGGAGGTGGGACTGCATCAAGGATTGTCTCTGAACCCCTTCTTGTTTGCTCTGGTGATGAACAGACTAACAAATGAGGTCAGGCAGGAATCCTCGTGGACTATGATGTTTGCAGATGACATTGTGATCAGTGGTGAGAACAGGGAACAAATAGAAAAGACTCTGGAGAGGTGGTGGTATGCACTTGAAAGACGAGGGATGAAAGTCAGCCGTAGCAAAACAGAGTACCTGTGTGTGAATGAGACAGAGGCATGAGGCAGGTGGAACAGTGAGGCTACAAGGAGCAGAGGTCACAAAGGTGCAGGACTTTAAATAATTAGGGTGGACTGTCCTGGAAAATGGGGAGTGTGGTAAAAGAGGTGAAGAAGAGAGTCCAGGCAGGATGGAGTGAATGGAGAAAAGAGTGATTTGTGACAAAAGGGTGGCAGCAAAGGTCAAAGGAAAGGTTTACAAGACAGTGGTGAGACCAGCTATGTTGTATGGTTTGGAGACAGTGGGACTGACAAAAAGACAGGAGACAGAACTGAAAGTGGCAGAGCTGAAGATGTTGAGGTTCTCCTTGGGAGTGACAAAGATGGATAGGATTAGGAATGAGGTCATCAGAGGTACAGCACAGGTTGAACGACTGGGAGATAAAGTTAGAGAGTCTAGACTGAGATGGTTTGGACATGTCCAGAGGAGATGGTAGATGGATGTTAGAGATGCAGCTGCCAGGAAAAAGACAAAGAGGTAGGTCATAGAGATATATGGATGCAGTTAGAGAGGACATGGACATAGTTGGAGTGAGGACAGAGGATGCAGGAGACAGAGTTAGAAGGAGGAGGATGACTCGCTGTGCGACCCTTGAAAAGGGAGAAGACCAAAAAAAGAGCAAAAGCCCCCTTTCGCACAGGAAGCCCCATTAGATGATTCAATTGATGATCTGATTCAACTGATGATCTGACTCAACCGGTGATCTAGATCACCTGATGATTTAACTGATGATGATCTGATTAACCCGATGTTGATCTTCTTCACCTGATGATCTGATTCATCTATTGGCTTATTGACTTCTGATCAATATTACAACAGAAGTTTCTACTCTAAATTTGAAACACATCAGGTGAGAGCTCTTGTTTTTAATGTGCACCAAAATAAAATAAAAAACACTTCAAACACTATTAGAAGCTGAATAATCAGAGGACAGCTGATGGTTAAAAAATCTAGTTCGAGTCAGAAACCTCAGCTGACTGTTTAAGGGGATATTTGACTTAAGAAACAAAGTTCCTGCAGCTTCACCTGCAGACAACTGTTCATTAAGCCAGGACATAAGCAGAGAGAGAAGAACAGAAGAGTACAGAAACATGTTTTATGGCTCAGAAATAAGTCCAACCTTTCAGCAGCTGCATCAGTAAAACTTAATAAAAATAAGGGTTATGGTTTTAGAAATGTTTCCATCTAGTTCCATCACTCCAGGAGAAACATGACACCATGGGAAGATTTGACGACACCCCCCCCCCCCATGTCACTGTGAATCATCAAAAAAAAAAAAGATGATCTACAACATGTTGACAACATCATTGCTGACTTTTCATTCTGCATAGAAATGTCTAATCATGACAAAATTTCATCCATTTAGCACTAAAACCTCAACACAAATCCTTCTAACCACCAGAGACAAAGCATTTGAATGTCAAGCTTACACGTGAACATTCAGTGCAAATGTGAATGTCTGGTAAATGTGAACATTGGATCATCTGACAAATGTGTGAATGTCCCTTAAACTTTTGAGCATATGATGAACACATGAATGTCTGGCAAACACAAATGTCTGATGAATATGTGAATGTCTTGCAAAAATGTGATTGACTGGTGCATTTCTGAATGTTTGACAAATGTATGAACATCTGGTGAAGATGTAAATGTCTGGTGAACTTGTGAATGTCTGCCGAACATTTAAAAGTCTGGCAAACATGAATGTCTGATAAACATGTGAACATCTGGCAACCATAAGAACATCCAGTGCACATGGGATTGTTCAACAAACATGTTAAGGTCTGTCAAACGTGTAAAAGTCTGGCAACCATCTAAACATCTGGTGATTGTGTGAACATTTGGTGAACTTGTGAACATCTGGCGACCATGAATACCTAATGAACACATGATCATCTGGCAAACACGAACATATGACAAACATTTGAACGTTGAAGTATAAGCACTGGGTGAATGTCTGCCGAATGTAAAAAAAAAGTAAGAATGTCTGTTAAACATGGGAATGTCTGGTGAATATGTGAATACTAGAGACCGTGAACGTCTTAAGAACATGTGAATGTTTGATGAACTTGTGAACATCTGGCAAACATGTGAAAGTCCAGCAAATGTGAACATCTGATAAACGTGAACTTCTGGCTAACATGAAAATCTGGCGAACACATGAACATCTGACGAATACATGAACATCTAGCAAAATTGTCAGTGTCTTTCAAACATGACAATGAATGTGTTAGTGTCTAGTGAACATCTGACAAAAGTGTGAACATCTGGTAAAGATGTGAACATCCAGTGAATATGTGACTATCTGTCGAATATGTTAATGTCCAGCAATCACGTGATTGTCTTGCGAACATGACGATGTCTGTGTTACATGTAAGCGTTGGGTGAACATCTGTTTAACATGTGAATGTCTGGTGAACACATGAAAGTCCGGTGAGGATGCTCTTATTAACTTCAGAGGCATGATATAAAATGATTTTTTTGTGTTAATGTATATTTGATTTTTGCCTTAGAAGGGAGTTTTAATTTTAAAATTTGTTCAATAACAAAATTAGTGACAATTCACATCATAAACACTGAAATTATTAAAAAGAGGTATCTGGATACCAGAAAAAAACAAAACATGTGGACACTCAGCCTGGGACTAAAAACTAAACTAACAGCCTGTGTTATTAAATGAGGGCTGAGGGACCAACCATTGTCCTTTCTAATTTCTGTTTTTAATGTCTTCAGTGGGCAGAACCTCTTCATTGGGATGAGTTGGTGACGAAATGTGTGAGCTCTGTTTAGGAAGCCAGCCCTGTCTGGCTTTCTAATGTTACTGTTTTCTTTTAAAATCTGACCTGATTTTAAAAGAAAACTGGCTGTTTGAGAAACATGAGAACACAAGAAACAACTTTTTCATTAAAACAAAATGCAAGACTGGACCCATAAAGACCATATGAATAATGGAGAGATCAATTTCCAACCTTCTCCAAAACAAATACTGAGCGAGTAAAAAGTATAAACAACTTGCACAACCTTGACAACAACTTATCTTTTTGACCACAATCAGAAAAAAAATTCTGGAAGGAAACAGTGCTGTAATTGGAATAATAGTGTTACGTTCATCCATTTGTGACACCAACAGGAAAATACTTGTATTTGGGAAAACATCTGCATTAGCTCTTTTGTGATTCAGTGCTTTGTTGGCGTGCTGATTTTTTTATGTTGAGATATCAAGTGGAGAGGAGCTGCTTAGGCTAAATACTGCTGAGGTGTTTGATCTTCTCGGCTTGGTGAACGGATCCATCAGGACATCAGGTCAGAACTGAGGTTGCTTTTTTTGTCAACAGGAAAGTCAGCGTGCACTGATGGATTTGTATGAACATGTTCTTTGTGTGCATGTGTGTGTTACAGAATGTAGATCAGGGAGTTACTGGAGTTCTGGGCTTTATGTCTACATAGATGTTCAGTCACAGTTCTGGTTCGTTGATGGCCATCGGTGGTTTCAGGTCATCGGTGGTTTCAAGTCATGCGTTTGACATCTCAGCTTTGCTGAGAGCAATGGCTAGCTCCAGGTCCTCCTGTTCCTGCTGTCGGAGCCTCTTCAGCCGCTCACGCTCTGCCCGCTCACTCTCACGCTTGGCCCACTCCAACTGCTGAGCCTCATTCCCGAACTGCAGAAACACACAGTGGGGAGATAGAAGTCCTTCTCAGAAAAGGAGTTTATACTTATGTTAGCTTATATTTAGAGTTTTTAAACAGTTTGTGTACTATTGTCTTGACTTTTATCTATCTCTCTAAGTAAGATGGAGCACAGGACTGATTTCATAAGAGAGACCAATTTTAATTAAAACTAATGAAGACACAGGTTTTTATGACCATTTTAAAATTTGTACACACCTCTGGAATATTTCCTTTAAAAACTTGACCAAGGAAAGGTAGACTTCTGATGCCTTGTCTACACAAAAACAGTTTTTCCAAAACCATCCATCCATCTTCTTCTGCTTATCTGGGGTCGGGTCGCGGGGGCAGCAGCCTAAGCAGGGAGACCCAGACTTCCCTCTCCCCAGCCACTTGGGCCAGCTCCTCCGGGGGAATCCCAAGGCGTTCCCAGGCTAGCCAAGAAACATAGTCCCTCCAGCGTGTCCTGGGTCTTCCTCTGGGCCTGGTGGGACGTGCCCAGAACACCTCACTAGGGAGGCGTCCAGGAGGCATCCTAACCAGATGCCCAAGCCACCTCGACTGGCTCCTCTCAACGTGGACAAGCAGCGGCTCTACTTTTGAGTCCCTCCCGGATGACCGAGCTTCTCACCCTATCTCTAAGGGAGAACCAAGACACCCTGCGGAGAAAACTCATTTTGGCCGCCTGTATCCGTGATCTCGTTCTTTCGGTCATGACCCACAGCTCATGACCATAGATGAGAGTAGGAACGTGGATCGACTGGTAAATCGAGAGCTTCGCCTTTTGACTCAGCTCTCTCTTCACCACGACAGACCGGTACAGCGCCCGCTTTACTGCAGATGCTGCACCAATCCGCCTATCGATCTCCTGCTCCATTTTTCCCTCATTAGTGAACAAAATCCCAAGAGACTTAAACTCCTCCACTTGGGGTAGGACATCTTCCCCGACCCGGAGAAGGCACTCTACCCTTTTCTGGCTCGAGACCATGGCCTTGGATTTGGAGGCACTGATCCTTATCCCAGCTGCTTCACACTCGGCGGAAAACCGCTCCAGCGAAAGCTGTAGATCACGGCCTAATGAAGCCAATAGGACCACATCATCCGCAAAAAGCAGAGACGCGATCCTAAGGACACCAAAACGGATCCCCTCAACACCTTTGCTGCGCCTAGAAATTCTGTTCATAAAAGTTATGAACAGAATTGGTGACAAAGGGCAACCTTGGCGGAGTCCAACTCTCACCGGAAACGATTCCGACTTACTGCCGGCAATGCGGACCAAGCTCTGACACCAGTCATATAGGGACCTAACAGCCCGTATCAAAGGGCCTGGTACCCCACACTCACGGAGTACCCCCCACAGGATTCCCAGAGGAACACGGTCGAAAGCCTTCTCCAAGTCAACAAAACACATGTAAACAGGTTGGGCGAACTCCCACGCACCTTCTAGGACCCTGCTGAGGGTGTAGAGCTGGTCCAGTGTTCCACAATCAGGACGAAAACCACACTGCTCTTCCTCAATCCGAGGTTTGACTACCCGACGGACCCTCCTCTCCAGAACCCCCAAATAAACCTTACCAGGGAGGCTTAAGAGTGTGATCCCTCTGTGGTTGGAACACACTCTCCGGTCCCCCTCTTTGAATAAGGGGACCACCACCCCGGTCTGCCAATCCAGGGGAACTGCCTCCAATGTCCACGCAATATTGCAGAGTCGCGTTAGCCAACACAACCCCACAACATCCAGAGCCTTAAGGAACTCTGGGCGAATCTCATCCACCCCCGGAGCCTTTCCACCGAGGAGCTTTTTAACCACCTCGGTGACCTCAGCACCGGAGATCGGCGAGCCCGAGTCCCCAGGGTCCGCCCCCTCAATGAAAGACGTGCTGGTGGGATTGAGGAGGTCTTCGAAGTATTCCGCCCACTGACCCACAACGTCCCGAGTCGAGGTCAGAAGCACACCACCCCCACTATAAACAGTGCTGCTTTCCCCTCCTGAGACGCCGTATGGTGGACCAGAATTGCCTCGAAGCTGTACGGAAGACTTTCTTCATGGCCTCTCCGAACTCCTCCCATGCCCGAGTTTTTGCCTCAGCCACCACCCGAGCTGCATGTCACTTGGACTGCCGGTACCCGTCAGCTGCTTCTGGGGTCCCACAGGCCAAGAAGGCCTGATAGGACTCCTTCTTCAGCCTGACAGCATCCCTCAACACCGGTGTCCACCAGCGGGTTTGAGGGTTGCCTCCGCGACAGGCACCAATTACCTTGCGGTCACAGCTCCGATAAGCTGCCCCAACAATGGAGGCGCGGAACATGGCCCACTCAGACTCAATGTCCCCCACCTCCCCAGGAACATGTTCGAAGTTCTCCCGGAGGTGGGAGTTAAAGCTCCGTCTCACGGGAGACGCCGCCAGACGTTCCCAACAGACCCTCACAATACGTTTGGGCCTGCCAGGTCTGACCGGCATCCTTCCCCACCATTGGAGCCAACTCCCAACCAGGTAGTGGTCAGTTGACAGCTCCTCCCCTCTCTTCACCCGAGTGTCCAAAACATGCGGCCGCAGATCATTCGATCATTGAACTGCGACCTAGGGTGTCCTGGTGCCAGGAGCACATATGGACACCCTTATGCTTGAACATGGTATTCGTTATGGACAATCCATGACAAGCACAGATGTCCAACAACAGAACACCGCTCGGGTTCAGATCAGGGGGGCCGTTCCTCCCAACCACACCCCTCCAGGTCTCACTGT
>JAOXNZ010000117.1:23436824-23450242 GCA_028566095.1 Kryptolebias brasiliensis
TGGCCCTGCGATGGACTTGCGACCTGTCCAGGGTGTCCCCCGCCTCTCGCACAGTGACTGCTGGAGATAGGCACCGAATGGAAAAAAGTGGGTAAAGAAAATGGAAGGATGAATGGATGGATGGACAGATGGATGAATGGATGCTTTTAGTAACAATTTTGCTAAATATTGTTTTTTGCTACACGTTTGCTAATTTCAGATTTATACAGTTTTGCTTTTTACTGATTTACTTTTTAACTGCTGTTTTATTGATTTGTTCTTTTAGCTATGGTTTTGCTAATTTTAGTTCTGTTCTGCTTCTTCTAACTTCAACTTAGTTTACTCTTGTTTAACAAATTTCAGCAAAGTCAGTCAACACTGCATTGTGGCAGAAAATTCTAATTTCTCTAGTGTTTAGTTACTATGAGACAGAATCATCAAAATCATAGGGCTGGTAGTGATAGTGACTACACTGAAACAAAAAGAATTGATTCTATTCTAAAAGTTAATGTCCAAAACAGCTGGATTAACTGTTCCCAGTAAATACCTGTAGTTGATGATGGCGGCTTTGCAAATGGATCATTTAGAAATGGATCACCTATAAGAGGGGTTGTGTAAAGTAGGAAGAAACCAAAAGAGAAGCAGGAAGAGAAAAGTCAATAAGCAACTCAGGCAACAAAAAGTTATTTAGGAAAAAACAAAAAAGAAACAAACAAACAAAAAAAAAACAAAGTCACAAAGGCCCAGATTCACTAACAGTTTGCATGGCTTTTGCAGGTGCAATTTTGGGTTTTACATATTTGTCTAAAACACAAAGTGAGCTTTGTGCCTCTGTCTTGGCCATCAACCAAACTGTGTCTTTCTGCACTGGTGCAGTTTGCCCACATTTAAATGCAGCAGTCAGAAAAACACCCTCTGGCTGCGGTGGCTTGGTAGTCAGAGCCACAATCTTATAAACCTGAGAATTCTGAGGGGTGCAGGTTCGAGCCCAGCTTGAAAAGTATTATTATCTTCTCCTTCAGTGTCAGTTATTATTATTATTACAAAATTAAAGGTAAAAAATCAGAAAAATCCTGTAGGTGGAGAATACCAAACTTTCTGATTATAGAACAATTAGCAGTCAGTGCAGAGGTTAAAATAACAAAGTAAATATTTTTGTGGCATTACTATTGCAGACCTCAATGCACAGTTGCTCTGAGTGCAAAAGGGCGGTGGGCTGACCCTCTCCAAGAGGAGAAAAGCAAACAGCACACCTGGTAGTCCCATAGGGTCCTTGCTAAATTTATTAAGTAAAAAATTGGGAAGAAGTGATTACCAATGAATCCTGAAATGTCAGTTCAGGATGGTGTTTCTAAATTAATCTGAGTCCTCCCTGCAGTCAGATGTTGTTCATGTAGGAGTGTTTTTATACTTTATTGTTAAAACCTGCAGTTCACTATGAGAAAACGTTTTTCTCTGTTATATTTGTTGCTGATGAGCCTGTGACAGATGCTCACATATAAAATGTGCAATGAGGACGCCTCATTTGCATTCTCCAGTGTTCTGATAAAAGAGCACTAGAGCTAATGAAGGACAAAATAATGTACAAACACCAACTGCAGCGTAATAATAATGAATCTGGACCAGAGAGCAGTGAACAGAGAGGAGAGCCAACAATTAAAAGGACGGAGACAGTGAAAGTAAAGTGGGTGACCACCTTTGAATGGGTCTGTTTTAAAGGGGTCTTCAGAGTGGAAAGGGTCTGTGTGAGGTTCTTGAGGCTGGTTGTTGAACACTGAAGACTTTACTTTGAATGGATCCTCCTGTAAAATAAAAAGACAGAAAAATAAGAATGATTTGTTCTCCTCTGAGGAGAGCAACACATCATCTGTAGTTTGCATAAAGGACATAGCATAGCTGGTCTGCTGCAATGTTATTAACTTGTTAGAAACCCACTTTTTTATAGAATGGTTTGAGAAATTAAAAATGGGTGGCATGGCCAGGTGCTGCTAATGAAATGGGATTCAGATTAAAGGCCTAGTATTTTTTGAAGGAATAAATATCAACCACTGCCATTTATGCCAGAGTTTGACTAAGATTATCTAATGTTGAAAAATGATGTGATGTTTCTAACTGTTTTGGTAAAACACTGAAAATGACATTATACACAATCTTACACAATACAGCAAGATGTCAAGCTCAGCGTACGTCTTAAAGATAACTCAGCAACTAGCACACCAAATTTGACCAAACTGGACTCTGTCATGTCCAAAATATGATACTGTGATAGTTGGTTGCCTCAGAGATGGGCAGGAGGGAGAGTATAGGAGCTCAGTTGAAGACTTTGTGAGATGGTACAGGTCTAACCATCTGCAGCTGAACAACTCAAAGACCAAGGAGATGGTGGTGGACTTTCAAAAGAAAAGCTTCATCTACAGCTGGTGTCCATCAAGCGGGTTGATGTGGAAGTCAGTACATATAAATATCTGGGTCTTTAGCTGGAAGACAAACTGGAGTGGTCTGTGAACAGGGAGACACTCAACAAGAAGGGACAGAGCTGTCTGTACTTTCTGAGGAAACTGGAGTCCTTTAACATCTGCAGTAAACTGCTACAGATGTTTCTTCAATTTGTGATGGACAGTGTCCTCTTTTATGCTGTGGTGTTGTGGTGCTGGGAAAGAAACAGTAAGAAGAGAGACAAAACAAGGCTGAGAAGACTTGTGAGGAGGACTGATTCTGTTGTGGAAATGGAGCTGAATTCAGTAGGAGCCGTAGCTGAGAGGAAGATCCGGAGAAGCCTTGGCCATACTGGACAACACCCAGCCTCTTTTGCACAGCAAAACTCCATCACAGAGGAGTGTGTTCAGTGACTGACTACTGGTACTACCATGCTTCACAGAAAGACTTATGAACTCATTTGCGGCCTGGTCCATATGGCTGTATAACACCTCCCAGCTGGGACTAGCCTACCTATCTGTTAGGTCTACAATATATATGTGTTTCTTTAATGTCACAATGAACATTCAAATAACGATTGTATTTATTTAGTTTCCCTCTGGGAGGATCGATGATCGATGATCGATGATCAATCCATCCATCCATCCATCCATCCATCCATCCATCCATCCATCCATCCATCCATCCATCCATCCATCCATCCATCCAGTTGTAGATATACATGCAATAATTATTTTCTAAAAGTTTAATTAAAGTCTGTCCCATGGCTCCTGAGATATTTTCCAATGTTACAAACAAATAAACATGCACACACTCAGTGGCAGGCAGTGATAAAGGATATAATCTTCCTCACACTAATGTTCTGACCTGTCTGACCCGCCCCACGGCTGAAAACCCTCCGTTCTCTCTGTCGCTGAAGCCCTCGCTCATGTCAGCCAGGTTGGTCATGCTGCCTCTGTGGGTTCCATTCAATGTGTTGTTGTACTGCTCAATGTTTTTAGACACTTCCTGTTGATTGTCCTGAATCTGTGACAACTTGCTGCGAGCCTGTAAAACACACACAAACAGGTAAATCAGCGACAACTTCAAAGAAGCAACTGTTGCTACCCATCGGTTTGGGAAGGGTCAAACGTAATTTCCAAACTATTTGGAGTCCATCATTCTACAGAGAGAAAGATTATTCACAAGGAGTAGATGTCCCAGCAAATTCACCCCAAAGGTCAGACCGTGCAATGCTCAAAGAAAAAAGATCCATCTCAGATTATACAGGCCTCAGTTAGCAGGATCCATTGCGAGTTATAGCTTTCTTTGCCCCTCAGTCCTTGGGGTAAACTACCTAAGTAGACCACAGTGAAATCACAGTTTAAGTTCAGGTCCATCATAGTATTGATTTCCTTTATCACCTCCAACCAGTAGGGTGCTCTCTTAGTACATTCCCAGAAGATATGAAAATGTCCTGCTGACACATTCCCACAGTTCCTCCAACACTTAGCCTTTTCAGGGTCATTACATTGTTTACTCTTAATGTTAGGGGTAACAAAAAAGCGCATCATGTTCTTCCAAGAAAATTCCTTTTACAGGCCTGAACTTGATATGTGAATCACAGACTTGGATATGTTTAACCAAACATCATCAGTTATTGTTATTTTGGCTTTTTTTTCCCATTTAACTTTAATGTATGTTGTCCTTAGTTTTCTCCCCAGTTGTAGACATGAATATAATCTGGATATCGGTTTCTTTGGCAATAGTCATGAGTCTAGAAGGATCTTAACTAAACCTGTCTCCTCCTCCTCTAAAAACTTTATATTTTTATTATAATGGTGTCTTAGCTGGAGGTATCTAAAAAAGTCCCATTTTTCCAAATTCCAATTCTAATTCCAATAACCTGTTATACCTTTCTGTGACTACTGTGTGAATCTCTTATCCATATTTGCAGGGGGGAAATCTCTATCATAGACGGGCTATCACAAAATCTGAGCATTTCGTTCAATTTTATTTGTCTAAATATTTTATGCCATGTGTCCAATGGTACTTTTATCCACAGAGGGATCAGGTCTGCATCTATATGTCTCTTAATAAGACAGTGATCTCCAAGCCAGGACTGAAGGGGTATCTCACTGTAGGACAGATCTATCTCTTTCCATTTAGCTTCACATGTTGGGTCACACCAACCAATTATAACTCGCATCTGCGCTGCCCTATAATAGTCCACTAAGTGTGGTAAAGCCCATCCACCCTTTTCTTTTGACAGTTGTAGTGTCTGGAATTTTACTCTCGGTTTTTGTTTAACCCAAATAAAATTTGAGATTATTCTATCCCAATCATTAAATTGTTTGACAGGTACCTGTATAGGCAAAGCCTGAAATAGGTAAAGAAGCCTTGGTAACAGGTTCATCTTTATTATATCTATCCGATTATGTAGATTCATGGGTAATAATGACCAACGCTGTAGATCCGCCCTAATCTCTGATGTTAGTGAGGTGTAACTGCATTCAAAAAGATTGGATAACTCTGCAGGAATTTTAACTCTCAAGTATTTTATAGATTTGTTATTCCAATTAAACCTGGACAATTTCTGAATCTTTTTGTGATGGTAAATTTATACCCCAAGTAAGTGCCAAATGTCCTGAGTAAGGAGAGGAGATTAGGTAAATTGACCTCAGGACTAGTTAGCGTTATGAGCACATTGTCAGCGTAGAGGCAGACTTTGTGCATTGTGTCTTTAATATTTACTCCTGTAATGTTCTTGTGTTCTCTGATGGCCTGCGCTAGTGGCTTGATAAAAAGCGCACAGATTGGGGCTAAGGGGACACCCTTGACAACAGCCCCTTGTATTGTATCTGATAAATCCCCATTAATCTTAATCCTAGCAGAGGGTGATTTATATAAAGATTGAAAGCAACCTATAATTTGATTATTAAAGCCAAATCTTTCCAAAGCTAAATAAAGATAGTTCCAACTTACTGAATCAAACGCCTTTTCGGCATCTAAACTGACAGCTATCGAGTCTGTGTTTTTCATTTGATCTATAAAGTGAAGAGCCTGTCTCACGTTGTCATGGGTTTGCCTGTTTCGAACGAAACTGGTTTGATCTGTGTCTGTAATTTCAGGAATAATAAATTCCAGCCTTTTAGCCAATACTGTTGTAAATATCCTGTAATCAATATTTAAAACTGATATTGGTCTGTATGGACTGCATTCTGTTTTATCTTTACCCAGTTTAGGAATCACTGAGCTCACTACTCTTCTCCAAGATGGTGGTGTTTCCCCTCCAGAAAGTACATGATTAAAGCAATCCTTAAGCAGCGGGGTGAATAAGTGTCGGAAGTGCCTATACCACTCCACCAGGTAGCTGTCCTCACCTGCCATCTTATTCCCGTTCAGTTCTGAAATTGCTTTATTAATCTCCTCAGTTATTTGTTGTGTTAGCCTATTATTTTGATCTGTTCCTATCAATGGTAAATCCAATGAGGCAAGAAATGCCTTTATTGAGGACAGCTCTATTGCATGAGGCTCAGTGTATAATTGAGTATAGTATAATTCAAATGATTTTTTTTATGTATTTTAGATAATGGTATGTCTTTTTATCTGTTGGATTTTTAATTTTCTGTATAAATCTATCAGCCTGCTGTTCACGCATTCTCCACGCAAGAAATTTCTTTGAGGCCATTTTCATAATAGTACTGTTTCATAAATTTAGCCTTTTTCTCCATCTGGTCTTCATATTAACAGTTTAGGGCTTGCCTTGTTTCACTGATTTGTAATAGGGTGTCGTCATTATTATTTTCCATATGTTCCATTTGTAGAGATTTTAGTTTTATAGTGAGATCTTTTAAACGTCTCTCTTTTTCTTTTTTCTTATGAGAGGACCACATAATTAACTTCCCTCTCAGAACAGTCTTTGCTGCATCCCATAAAATGCAAGGAGGAATATCCTCCTTGTTATTGTGGTCTATATAATCTTTTAATTATTTTTCTACAAAACTGTCAAATCTTGTATCATTTAATAGACTATTGTTAGGCCTCCACAGGGTTTCTTTGCAATCATTATCCAGATGAAGTGTCATATAGACCCCTGCATGGTCTGATATGTCTCTCACCCCTGTCACATTCCATTATTCTGTGTTTATCAACATTTGATATAAAGAAATAGTCTAATATTGAATGCATATGGTGAGAATAAGAAAAAAAGGTGTATTTTGGATCCTGAGTGTGTAAGTCCCTCCTTACATCCACCAACCCTGATTCTTTAAGCATTATTTTAATGCATATTGCTTCTGTCTGAGACTTTTTAATTTTGCTGGAGGAGTCCAGAAAAGGTGAATGTTCCAGTCTCCTCCGCATATCAGTATCCCAGATACCTCTGTTGCAATCATGTCAAAATTTTTCCTAATAAGCTGTTTATTATTCCTGGGTGGTCTATACACATTCAATAAGGTGACTTTTTTATGATCTATGTATCCTTTGACCAGTATGTACTGTCCTTCTTTGTCTTTAATTTGTGAGGATAACTGAAAATTCACCTTGTTAGACAATAAAATGGCTACTCCTCTAGAACTGCCTTCTGTATGTGAAGAAAAGTAAACATTTTAAAACTCCATTTTGCACACTTTTTCATGCTCAATAGTAGGAAGATGTGTTTCTTGCCAGAAAATTATGTCTTACTTTTCTCGTTTCATTTTAGCAAGAGCTTTGCCTCTTTTAATGGGATTATGTATGTTTGTATGTATGTTTCTAGATGCTCTGACAAACAAAGAGGGGCCTGTAAAACAAACAAAAAAACCCCACATCTGAACAAGTAGCATACGTGACTTCCATGAGTGAAGTGCTAGTCCACCTTCAAAGTAGTGAGGAGAGTCCCTAGAATCCCAGGGGGCTCCTCGCAGTGCTGCCCATCGTCTCCCGTCCATTATGGCAGCGCCCATGGAGAAAGCACACCTGTTCCCAGATCTGCGTTCATCCGTAACACTCATACTTTTCAGAGGAATACATCAGAAAGTTACTAGGTGCTGTTATCGTTGTGCCTGAACGCCTTAAGCTTTTCCTGGATGTGTTTCACTCACGTTTCCTGGGTCCACCGCCAAGTCCCGCTCGCTCCTTCCCAGGAGGTGGCTCTCGGTTTGGGCTGGGAAGTGTGCTTTGTTGATTTATCCGCCACTTCCAACACGCTTCTCTTCCTCATGTCGTCAGACGCGTCTTGTACACTGTTGTAGATCACAGGGCCATTCTCATAAGGCACCCGGAGTCTGGACAAATACATGGTCTGAAAGCAAAGCCTTTTCTTTTTTAAGATCTTCCTGATGGGGTTATATGCTTTATGTTTAGCAAGATTGTCACTGGGGTTGTCTTGGTCGAAATACACCTGTCTTCCTTTCAGCTGTATCTCTTTCTTACCCCATGCAGAATGAAGCACAAGGTCCTTCGTGGTATACTCCAGAAAATGTATCACGATAGATCTGGGGTTAGAGCTAGGTGGTGGTTTGGGGCCGAGCAACCGATGCCAGCGCTGTATGCCCAGCATGATGTCCGTGAGGGAGAGTTCAGTTTTTATAAAATTCTCTATAAATTTCTGCAAGTTGTCGCCTTCTTCTCCCTCTGTAATCCCATGGATACGTATGTTTTTCCTGTGTGAACGGGCTTCCAGGTCAGTTAAGCGTGTTTGGAGGTCTTCTTGTAATTGAAGAGTCTTGTTCAGTACGTCTTTGACATCCGTGTTAAATTCCTCCACCTTGGAATTCTCTTGTCTTTCTCTTGTTACTCCCTGACATAATATTGTGTGTGTTAAAAACAATGTTTTAGTAAGTTAATTGTCGAGGGGTAACTGGACTGTCTGGGAACTCGGAAATTATGATGTTGTTCTCTTCTCCGCCATCCGGAAGTCAACCTGTGACCTTCCTGATGTAAGGCAACAGCTTATTAAGTAAAACATGTGCTCCAAAAACATGGTGATGGAGGGGTGATGATTCAGACCTGGTCACCTTGCAGTCATTGAGTTGATCACAATCTTTTCTGTATACAAGTATAGGTTATATGATTTACAACAACATTACAAGTGCTAGAAGTGGTTCTGCAAGCTGTTTAGTTATGGGGTGAATTTAGTTTTCACATACCACTTCTGCATTTTAACTTTGTTTCTTTTGTTGTTGAATAATAACATCACAAATGTCACTAACAGCATGTAATATGCAAAAATATGGACTACATGATTTTCATTTAATTATGTTGTCTGCAACTATACAAGGTTCTGTCTGTCCCTTGTCTAACTAAATAAAAGGTAGCCACAGCCACAAAAAATAATAGAACTATAACCTACGAGACCCAGCATCCTCATATAGGTAGATTTCCATTGAGCTAAGTCTTTCTGTCCTTATAAAAGGACAATGAGGAGCAGCATGTTGGGTGTTGCTCCTAGGTGCAAAGCTTTAGATGGTTGGGGGCAGCCAGGTAATGTCAGTGAAAGGCCCTGGAGCTTATCAGCCAACAGCCAAGCAGGTTGGAGTTATGAAGAGGGGAGCCTGGTGGTGTGGGTCCAGGGCATGGAGCTCTGGAGCAGGCATCCTGGACCTCTGTAGTAACACTGGTCACCCCTAGTGATATGGCAGCATTATTCCAATGATCGGCCGGGCAGCGTCCAGGAAACAAATGTCTTTGGATTCCAGGCGGAGTATGGTTGCAAAGCTGAAACCTAAAGGAATTGGTCAAAGGGCACCACCAACAGTGGAGCCTGCAGCTTAATTTGACTTAACACTGAAAAATGCACCCAACCCTAACACCAAAAGGACTGACAGATTTATGGCTCTTTCTTGATTCTGTGGATGGTCGTTCTTAGTGAAGTGATTTGTCTTGTTAATTCTAACAAACAAGACTCTGACATACTAACTAGTTAAGCAGGCCCTGTGCAGTTGGCGTACAACTTCTTAAGGACAAGAGGTGTACAGCCACATGAGACTGAGCAATAACAGGTCTGTGATGTCCTTAGATGTCCAGACCTGCAGGCATGTCACACTGTGGATCAGTGTGTGTCTATCCTTCGACAAAAAGCGTGGATTACTTTCTGAACCCCAGTTGTGATAGGGACTGGGGTTTGCAAATATTTCCTATGAATAAGGAATTAGGTAAGCACAGGTAATAAGTTCCTGCTGATTAACTCCTTGCCCTTTGTACACATTGCCTGCTGCTTCTAATGATTGGATAGTTTAGATGGCCACAGCCTTGGTGGAGTGCCAAGAAGACAAATAAACTTGACTATCTAGAGGAAGTAAAAGTCGTAATAAGGTTTATTGTCTCCTTCCCCAATGAGATTGTGGCAGAATGGCGCACTTGGGGGTATTTTTTGCCCATGTGTTCCATCAGTCTCCAAACTGTTAGCGGTGGATCACTCGGCTCATGCGTTAATGAAGAACACAGCTAGATGTTAGAACTAATGTGAATGTGAAACGGAAACAATGAACAGCCACAATTCAAATGCACTTTCTGGCCCTAGGTTCCTCCTGGGACTACGGCTGTTTGAGGGTCGCTTTGACGTCAATCAAAAACATCTGCATTTCCATGGCTGAGAGCAGTTGCAAGCGAACACCTTCATACCCGAAAGTCCAAACCTTCAGGATGCACAATGTGATGTGCAGGAGCCCGCCCAGGTCCGAAACTCTGCCGTCCCCCGGTCTTTCCATCCTTCATCCAGTTCTGGAATGGGTTCATCCCAAAAGAGGAGCTTGTGCCCTAGAAAGTATTGCAGTTCTGTCAGTGTCTGGTGGTGTCCAGTAAGCTGTCGCTGGCTCTTGAAAATCCAGGGGAGAAGGTGTAAATAAGGAAAACAGCTTGAGAAACAAACTGCTAGAGCATAAATATCCATTGCTTTTGGCACGTTTTTTTTTTTTTATTATTTTTTATATATTTCATCTTAAGGACACATTAGTCACATTAGCAGCAGAAAGGTTGATGAATGCAATCGAATGTGACAGACTAAGGATTTGTCTAACCCTAAACATTCAGTAACTGGTGGTAGGGACTTGCTGATGCATTTTACTGATCTTACATTAACCAACAGCTAGTTGTTGTATTGCCAGTACCGATATGAACATGGTACACTATATTACACGTTACTTGTATAACTATATATTCTGTCTGCATTTTTACTGACAAATATGCATGTCTGTCTGAAAAAAAAACAACATATTATTGTGTTTGCATTGTATACATTAATATATGTTGTCAGTGTGTTTAAGTAATGAAATGCACTACTTCTGTTTTTTAAAAAATGTAACCTGTGCTATACAAAGCTAACCTCTGTAGCACCAGTGCTATGAGCTTAAACGTTAATGTACATTCCTGATGCTTTTGTTAGTGGTTTTCAGTATGTTCTGTATATCTGTTCATTCCTGCTAAATTGACTTTTGTTTTGTAGTATTTGCCCGTTGCCAACACAAACAGAAACAGAATTCTACCTGGTTAATCTCATCCTGTGTGGCCTTCAGAGATTTGATGATGGTTTCTAACTGGATCTTGCCAGCAGCAAGGCTCTGCTCCAGCTGACTCTCCTCCTGTTGCAGCCGGTCAAGGTCTGCCTTTGCTCGACTAAGCTCTTCCTCCTGGTTCTGAAGGTCTGACTCCTGCGAGTGAATCTGGCTCTGGAGAGTTGAGATCTACAGGCACAAAAGAATTACAAAATATATATATATAACAGAGTTTGAAATTCCCTGATGCCAAAAGTGTATGTTCTTTAAAATCTACTGACTCAAATATCCAGAATTTCTAATGGATTTTTTATGTCACATTTGACATTCCAGTGTAAACATTTTACTGTAGATGTTTCTAAAATGATTTTAAAATCTAATATTAATAATGTTTTATATTCTGACTTTGTGTGTTAATATATTGACTAAAGATGCCGGACCACCATCAAGATGGCCACATAGCAGGAGTGCTCCTGGTCGAACCAGAGTAATTAGAGAAATCTCCCCATATAAACTAAGTAAATCTATTAATATAAACCGTTAAAAAGGGGATAAGAGCCGTACCACCACTTTGAACAATAAACGCTGTTCGAGTTTAGATGGGTGAGAAAAACGGGACGAAGCAATAATTAGCAGCTAATGGGTTCAAACTAACAAACAACGAGGCGCAGTGTCTAAAAATGACTGACTCCGAAATGATTCTGCAGCAACTAAGAAGATTTCGCCAAGAAAATAAAGAACAACTCGATACAATAAAAGAAGAAATTATGAAGGTGAATACCAAAATGGACAAGGTGGAAGGACGTAATGAAAAGGCAGAAGAAAGGATCCAAAACATGGAGGAAGTCATCATGGCTATGCTAAAGTTATACACCAAGTTGGAGGACAAATTGCCGAATCTGGAGAGTCACTCCAGACGCGAAAATATAAGAAAATACGGAGTACCGGAGGGATCCGAGAAGGAATCGACAATGATGACCTCCTTTGTGGAAAATTTACTCCGAGAAAGTCTTGAGTTAAATGACGACATGTCTGACCTTCAGATTGAAAGAGCTCATCGATCAGTGGGACCGCAGCCACAGGTGGACGCTCCACCACGCTCCATCATAATCAAGTTCTTAAGCTTCAGAACTAAAGAGACAATACTCCGCAAAGAATGGCGGGGAAAGGGGTTCACCTGGCAAGAAAATCACATAAACCTGGACCACGACTATCCACCTCTTATACTTAAAAAACAAAGGCAATTTACAGAAATACGTAAAGTATTAAAAGAAAATAATGTCAAATTCCAGACCCTCTTCCCCGCCAGGCTGCGTGTCGGATATTTTCTGCTTACGTACTATTTTTTCAACATGAGACTGCAGGTAAGGGCCTCTCTCGCCGGACCAAGGAGGGAGATCTTCTCTTTCGAGCCCCTTTGGGGAACTCATCAGGGTCAGGTTTTTAGACCCCTATATAGGAAGTCATATGAACAAATTGTGTTCAGTTTGATGTATGTTATGTTTATTGTTCTTCCCCTGCTGGTTCTCGCAGAGAGGGGGAAACGAACCAGGTTTTTGAGTGAGATAGAAGGGGGAATCACATAGATGCAAGACAGATCCTTAAAAATAGCATCATTTAGTATAAATGGAGTACTCAATCCAATTAAGAGGGCGAAAATCTTATCAAAATTAAAGAAAGACAAAATCCAAGTAGCTTTTTTACAAGAGACACACCTTAACGACTTAGAACATGCTAAATTGAAAAATTAAGGATTTAAATATGTTTACTTTTCTTCCCATGAATTGGGAAGGCGGAGAGGGGTGGCGACCATGATATCTAAGGCTGTAAATTACAAACACATATCAGAGTGTAAGGATAATGAAGGCAGATTTGTTATGGTTACAGGCAAAATAGAGGGAATTGTAGTAAGTCTCCTCAACGTGTACATTCCTCCGGGAAGTGACTGGTCCTTTTATAAACATATAGTCGATTTAATGACAACGAAAAGTCAAGGGATTTTAATATGTGACGGGGACTTCAATATCTGATTAAATCCGAAAATTTACTCATCAAATGGAAAACCCAATGCAAATAACATCAGCAAAAGATTAAATACTTGGATGGGCAAGGTGGGGATTATGGACGTGTGGAGAGAGAGAAACCCTAAGAGCCGAGACTTCTCACATTACTCACACGCTTACAATGTCTACTCACGCATAGATTACTTTTTTATGTTTAAAGGAGATCTTTTTAGGGTAGACAGCTGTGAAATAGGACCCAATACAATTTCGGATCATGGTCCCATTTACATTTCAATCCATCTGAATAATAAGAGAATGTCCACTTTATGGAGACTGAACTCAAATATTCTGAAAAACCTGATTATTAAAAAGCGAAATTAAATTGTATTTGGAGAATAACGACAATGAAGAAGTAACTCCACCCATACTCTGGGACGCATTAAAAGCAGTGATTAGGGGTAAAATTATAACCATATCCTCATATGAGAAGAAAATCAGAGAACAAAAACTCAAAAAATTGGAGGAGGATTTGAAGAGACTACAGAGA
>JAOXNZ010000126.1:5215-15225 GCA_028566095.1 Kryptolebias brasiliensis
ACCTTCCTACCTGTCTCTCTAATCACTGTGGCTGTAGTAGCCCAGTCATCTGGAAGCTCTTTCTTACCATCCAGAGCTTTTAACAGCTCCTTTCTGAACTCCTCACAACATTCTTCCTTCCTCAACTTCCATCATTGGGTCCTCTTCTCTGCTTTTATTCTTTTCCTATACTTCACAACAACAGTCATCCTACACACCACCATCCGATGCTGTCTGGCCACACTCTCCCCTGTGTCTCTTTCCTGTCCTCTCAAACCCCAGCTGGTCAAGGTAGAAGATCACTTGTCCTAAGCCTGGTTCTGCTGGAAGTTTCTTTCTGTTAAAAGAAAATTGTTCTTTTCCACTGCTGCCTCTGTGCTGCTCAGGATGGAGGATTGCAGCAATTCAACACAAACTGCCAGCTTCCTTAGACAACTTAGACAAATTGGCATTTTCTAATGTACTGTATGTGAATGCACTGCAATATAATAATTAAATAGATCTGAATCTGATCTGAATTTGGACTTGTTTTTTTTTCCTTTTCTACAGTGCCCTGAGATGACTTGTTATGAATTGGTGCTATATAAACAAATTATATTGACTTAAACAAATTACTTGCGCTCAGTGCATGCCTCCATTATTTCTCATGTCAGCGCCACATCATCTGAGTTACAGTTGAAATTGATCTCTGGTCAAATGTAAATTAAAAACATATTTGTTTTTCTTTGTTTTTACATTTTCCAGTCCGTTTACACTTTTGACACATCAGTAATGACTGTACTTCATGACTATCGTTTGAGAACAGTTTTTCTCCCACACTGAAAACTCAGCTTTATGTGTCCTCTGTGGTCAGAGAGCATTCTCTTCCCCAAATAGTTCCATTTAAGGATAAAAACTTTGATCAGTTATAGTTATCTAGTTAAAGAAACCAATCTTATATAATGAATAATATATAATTAATGTGTACTTACTCCTCCTCTTTCCGGTGTCCATGTCAGAAGTAGCAGCTTCACACAGCAGAACTATTCCCATGGATACAGCACTATCTGATGAGAAGGTCAAGGGTTAAACAACATGTAAATCAGTTCAGTCTGGTTATAACATACTTTTTAATACTAATTATGTGTTTAAAAAAACAACATCAAAAGATGAAGAAACCCAAAAGGACCAAAAGTGACCAAAGTTAGACAGCATTCTGACCATTTACAGATGAAGCTGAAAACAATGATCATGTCAGAACAACAGGAGATGGGATATAAAGTATTTACTAGTTAGCAATAACACTACGACTGCTGAGATATAAAGTAACACTGCTCATCTTGTTACACCACAAAATTTCTTTGTGGAAAGAAGTCCTACATGAATGGATGCTGGCTCTGGTACCAGTCTTGAACCAGACTGAAGAAGACCAGTGCCCTCATATAATGGTCCCAGTACAAGCTTTAAGTCCCGTTCCCTTCATGCAACTGACAATAACATTTTCTTTGGTAAAATAAAAATACACAGACAAATCTCGCCCACCGCCAAAAGTGAAGGAGGAAAATAATGGTTTTGCCTGTGCCAAATCTCTCATGAACTACTGATTTTAATGAAACTTGCAGAAAGTAATCACTGGGTGTACATCTACAACTGATTAACTTTCGGATTTAACCCAATTTGATATGGATACCACAGCTAATGGACTTAAGCCAATACAGAATGGCTAAAACAATTTTACAGATATTGAGCTAAATTTTGGTGTGGTAGTAGCTGAGGGCATTCATAATACATACTCTGAACATGACATCTTGCAATATCTTTTGACATTGCACATATTATTTTCAAGATTTGACCAAAACAGCAACAACTTTATCATTTCTCAACATGGTCTTGGTCTAAAACTCTGGCATGAAAGGCAGCAGGGGATGTGTATTCCTTTAAGGAATGCCAGGTCTTTAATGTTTTTAGCCGTTCACTCATTGTTTCATGTAGTCTTATCTTGTTGTTTGTTCAAATATTGTAAATAGTCATTTCAGAAAACCAATGTAAAACCATGATTGCATGTGGGGGAGTTGGTGGGACTTAAAGCCTTAGTGCACAGACTAGTCCCAAAAAAACACAACATGGCAGCTTCCATAAACCAGGTCCTACTGGCTTCCATTCTCAACAACAAGAGAAGGTGAGGACATTTCATGGAGTATTATAACACGTCTATGGCACTGAACCACTAAACACTCTAGGAATTTTAGAGCATCTCCAAAGCAGCAGGGATCTGTGGTCATATTTCACTAATGGTAGCCAAATTGAATTCTAGGCTTGTTTATAACTTTGCTTGTACAAACTGTAATGGAAAGTTGAGTAGTTTAAAGTGCATATATTTCAGTATCAAAAAACAAAAACAAACTAGAAATCTTAATATTGCTATCAAATAAATCACAATTGGGCCTGTTCACATTTTTTAAGCAATTTTAAAATTAGCTTTTCTGACACGTCTGTGGAGGCAGGCATTTATAAAACAGAATTACTATTACCATATGTGTAGTGACAATGCAAATGAGAACAACTGGAGCACAACAGCCTATTGTAGTAGATTCTTACCTAAATTGGATTGTTTTGTTGACAAAAAAAAAAAAGACAGTTTTAACTAAAACATGCAGAATCTGAGTGTAGCTGCTTATTATAACAACACAGTAGAAAATGGATAAGTGAGCACCCATACTTTCTCCAAAGATCCAGCTCAGCTACCTCTCACCAACTTATTAACAATAAAGTCCATTGTTTAAAAAAAAACATGTCACAAACACTAAGGAAAAATAGCATGACCCCAAAGGGTAGGCTGAAGTGTTTAGGAGTCCCTGGATTTGGCGTTGTAGAAATTTGTAATGGCCACATTAAATTAAAGACAATTTTAGGCCATTTCTAATAAACACATTTTAAAAGAGGTGACAAATAAGTGTTTCTTCCTTTGCTACAGTAAAAGTCTGACTGTTAATACAGTTGAAGGATACTGAAGAGTAAGACGATGTGTGTCTCTGCCACAAACTGGGCCTGGCTGCTGCCATGGATGTAACTCTGAAAAAAACAGAATTAAAACTCTTGGTTGGTATTGCTTTAAAGACTAGAACACAAGAAAACTTTATTTGCTGGAAAATAGAACATAAAAATCAACACATCTGACATTTTTTTACGAAATAAAACATATGCTGAAACTTTCTGATCAATTTTCAACTTTATTGTGCAAACAGACTAACATTTCAACACAATTAGTGTCTTCATCAGAGTCCATTTCAAAATGTTAGTCTGTTTGCACAATAAAGATTAAAATTCATCAAAAAGCTTCAGCTTTTGTTTTATTAATAATTATAGGTTGTCCTTTTTGCTGTGAGGCACCTGATCCAGCCAGTCACTGCCAAACTGATGCACAGAGAGTCATTTTAACTGGAACATCTGACATTTGTTTTGGTGGATCATCAAGCCTTTCAGTTACTGCCTGTTGCCAAAAGGTGAAAGTTGGATGACAATATTGTTGTCTGTTTGATTGTGTATCTGTTGCTAAAATGTCACATAAAGCACTGGACAAATTTTAATGAACCTTGCAGAAAGTAATCATTGAATGTTCATCTACAGTTGATTCAGTCAACCTGATTCAAGATGGCTGCCACAGCTAATTGACATTACCAAACACAGAAATAGCTATAACTGAGTCAAGTTTACAGATAGAACCTAAATTTGGTGTGAGACTGATCCCCAACACTAATTTTAAGCAGCAACACATTGCACAGGATCTTTGTTTAAAATTTAGTCGTTAACTACATAAAGTCAACTCTGTCCGTCTGTTAGCAAAATATCTCATTAACCAGTGGACGGATATCCCCGAAACTTTCATTAAATCTACCTTTACAACTGATTAACCTTCGTAGCCAACACAATTCAAAATGGTCAACACAGCCAACTGACCTTAAAAAACGAAAAAATTGTCTATAACCTATAACTCAAGTCAGTTTTCCAAACATTCTGCTAAAAATTTCATGTGGTAGTAGCCAAGAGTGACATCTGGTGCGATTGAACATGTTATTTTCAAGCAGCATTTCCCTCACCAGGTCGCTGTTTCCAATGCTCATAAACAGACATCTATTATGCAGCTGTGTGACGTAAAAAGCGCCATTCAATGACCACAAAAAATATGTATTTTTTGCCTCTTAGTGACAGATTTGACACTGTTAAAAACGTTTTCTTAAATTATGTTGTTTCTTATAACTTCTCTTTTTTCTGACTTGTTTCTCTGTAAATATCAGCCAAAACAACACAAATGCCATCTTATCTGTGTGAGTGGAAAGTCTGTCAGCTCACATGGTGCTTGATAAAATCAGGTTTTATTTAAGCAGTGGGTCAACTTTGTAATGTTTTGACTTTGACAGTGGTCATGATTAAAACATAGTTTTAATAAGCCACCTTTTACCCACGGTTTCAGACTTATTTTGTTTTGTGTCAAGAGTCGACAGACACGCCGAGACACTTGACAAGTTTTAGTCGCTGTAGCAGGAAAGACGGAGCCTGGCTGAGCAATGACATATATTTGATAGACGTGCTATCACGTGACTTTGTATGTGACAAAAACACTGCCTATTTGTGGAAGTCATTCAACCATTGCATTCAACAGTACTGCAATGCCTTAACATTGCGCAGCGTTTTATTGCACTAATCGTCGAGGAAAATGCTCGGACAGCGTAACATTTCATCTAAGTTTTTTTTTTCTATTAACAAGACTATGTTTAACAAGAAGGTTACAGCCAGAATCAACCTATACTGCCAAAAAATTGGATCAATTGTGAGCTACACAAATGCACAACTGAAAATAGTGCCATTTCAAAGAAGTGACTGCCTTGCTACTGCAAAGTTCATGGAGGTAAAACATCATTGTAATTCGTTAACTATGTCAAAAAAAATATTCATTGCAAATCTGGAATAATCTTTATATCTATGAAAATGTATTCTTATAAATGTACAAGCATCTTTTACCTAATTAAAATATACAATACAAGAAATTTAGAGCATCCATGGCCTAATGCACAGCTCAAATGGGCTACACTGGGTTAAAACACCACCCAAACCAAACCCAGATACTGTACGAAAAGTCAGATAGTACGCCAGACTCAAATGCCAAACTCAGATACTAATATAACATCACTCAATATAAGTGCCAGTGAGCACAATTCATTTCAGGAATAAGGGCTATACAATTGTGTACTATCATATCATGTAATATTCTATTTGTACTTTCAGGAGGTGGATATAGTCTTTGATATCTTCAATTCAAGGAATCTACACTGCAGTGATTTCAAATGTCCGATATACCAGAGCAACTGGGTGGAAGTTGCAGAGAAACTCCAGTTAATTAAACACTACCTGCATTCCTTGAAGGGTATAGACCACAGGTGTCAAATTCTGTTCCTCAAGGGCTGCTCTCCTGCATGTTTTAGATGTGTTCTAGATTTAAAACACCTGATTTAAATGGATGACTTATGGACGAGCTTCTGGAGAACTTGATGATTTGGTGAGGAGCTAATTAACCCATTTGAATCAGTTGTGTTGGAGCAGAAAAACCTAAAACTTCCAGGACAGTGGAGCCTCGAGGCCTGGAGTTTGACACCACTGGTCTGGACGGAACACCCATTCATTCAACTCGAAGGTAATGTAATGATTGATTATAATATTCATGGTCCTTTGTTAAGTAAATAACTACAATGTACAATAACCAGTATGTCCCTTTCCCCAGGCGATGAGTAGCTATAGAAGGAAATTGTTTTAGATACATGCTTTAAATTTACTGCTGTTTAGTATACTATGAATGACAAAAATAAGCTTAACTGCTATGTCATGTTTTATGCTTACAGATACTTGAGTGTTTGGTTTTTTTTTTTTCTTCATTGTAAACATTGATAGTTTGACCAGATTAGTACAAGAAGTTCTTGTCAACCAAAGTTTCTTGTTAACTTACAATTTGAGCTAAGATCATTTAGAGCTGTTCTTCAGCACAGTACGCAGAGCTGGTAAGTTATAGTTTGAGTTATACTTTACATGCACTTAATGTCAAAAAAATTATAAAGCATAATTGATATATAAACTTAATGTATCCTCACAATCGCATGCAAATCTCACTAAGTTCTTGCATGTTATTTTAATGACCATCATATTGATATTGCTTGTATAACAGTGTAAAAACTGGTAGTCTTGATGATGGTTTATTAAATTAATATGTTTTATCAATGTGACACCTAGATGTCATCATGCAGGTGGATTTAACAACAACTCAAGTTGTCGTCAATTCATGGCCATCTTCCATAAACTGATTGGGCACAGCGGAGTATCACCTTGTGCCAATGGAAATGTGGTCACTCTAGACAGCACACAATGCTTCAGAGTTACTGATGCAGAGCAATGTGAAACAGCGGAGTCACCATTTAGTGACAACATAAACCACACATACAGTACATGGATCTCTCCAAAACTTGCTCTTTTTGCACCAACCATCGTAACATACATTGCAGGATTTGTTGTGCATCAGGTCATAATTGATGGTGTTGTAATGAGTGTGAAGCATCTTTGGTGTCTGCTGCTATCCAACCTTGGCATAAAGAGTTGTACCAGTTGCTTGAACTAAAGAATAAAGGAGGGCTTGTCACGCTATCACACAATGTAGTTCACATCTTAACTGTAGGAGAGAAAGGCATCACGCTGTTCATGAATACTGCATCAGCAAAGAACATCTGGTGTATAAGCAAAGTGTTGGTGAATGTGAAGAATGAATGTGAGCACATTGATCTATCGTGCTTGGGAAAACATAATTGAATCTCAATATGGAATAGATAACCATTATTTTGATATCATCAAACTCTTAGTTAACAGTTACTATACCATCAGAAAGAAACATGTTGCAAGATTACACTCCTCACATCTTAAAAAAAAATTTGTCAGAAGCTCACTAAGATGATACTGTTCAAAGGCCAGTAATTCAACTGTTGAGACAATGAAAAAACTACCCACTTCCCACAATCACTTCTTTCTGTTCACAATGCTAATCACAGTTTGCATTCTAGCAACTGCATCAATCTCCTACTAGCTAAAGCACCTAACCCCTTTAGGTCGCCCTTCATTTCAGATCTATGCTGCTGATGACTGGAACCATCTGCAACGGACCTTAACGCTCGGTTCATTTATTTTGCTGTCTTTCCAAAATTTAATGCAAAAAAAAAATTTGATCACTGTACTTGCTTTTACTTTTAAAATGTCTGTCACTGTTCTTATTGTTCACAATGTTTTTTTAATTATTTTTTATTTCACTGTATTTTTTATTTTTTCAATTTTGGATAGCATGTTTTAAAAATGCAAATTTGCACAACTTGATTTGTGTCTTCTGCTTTTATCGCTGCCTCTTGACCAGGTCGTCGTTGTGATTTTCAATTGACTTACCTAGTAAAATAAAGGTTATTATCATTATTATTAATAGAACAATAACAGTGTCTATCTGTGAAACTGTACGATAGAGTACATGTAAAATTGGGCTCTCCTAACCACAAAAACTCAACATTGTTTACTTAGCCCTGTGCCTTTAAGAGGATTTTTTCAAGATGGCGTCGCTCTCTGCGCACATTGGCTAGTGTCTCTAGACATGCGGAACGTCATTGTGGTTGAGCGTTTCAATTTGTGTCGAAAGTGCGGATTTAAATTATACAACAGTTTTTAAATTGTATTGATAGGTCGAATAAAACTAGACTGATGACAAATAATTTACGCCGCATATTTTCTGAAAACTGTTGTCATATTTGGAGCGCGTTGGTGCAGGACACAATAACAAAAGACAGGCAATTGTGAGTGAAACGCCTCAAGGAGGAAGTACTTACGACCCCCTCTACCCGAAACAAACCACAGCTCCTATCTGAAAGAGGATTTACGTGCCAACCGCTAAAAAAATACACAAAGACGGAGGTGCGAAAGTTGTAGAAAGTGAAAGCGGACAGAGACACACAGAGATAGCGAGTTTTGTGATATTTAGCGTGTTTAGCTCATATAGTTAAGGTGTAGTGTGGTGTGGTGTCTTTGGCTCGAAACCATGAGATTACTGCATGTGGAGCAGGCACTGCAGCCTTTGTTAAAGATAGAGGAGGGAAACGCGGAGTCAGAGTCTGAGCCAGAGAGTGAGGACTTTGACGATGAAGTGGACGATCCATCTTTTGTTTGTGAGGAGGACAGAGAGGAAGAGTTGCCTCCGGCTCACATGTGCTCACAGAGGACGGGACGGCGCGGCACGCCCCCCCGGTCCAGATCTCCTCTGGCTGGGACGCCAGAGCCACGCCTCAGCTCTGAGCCCTGGAGGACAGAGGAGGAGGCTGATGCTGCCCCAGAGGTAAGCAGGTTCCAGCCACGGAGAACACCAGGGGTCCAGCTGGATACACTTTCCCCCCACAGCCCAAAAGACCTTTTTTTATTGTTTTTTGCCACTGACACAGTCAGTACAATTTGCAATAATACCAACAAGAAGGCAGCAAAAAACAAGGAATCTGGAAAAAAATACAAATGGACTGACATAAACATGGAAGACTTATACCAATTTTTTGGTCTCCTGATATACATGTCGTTGGTGTCACTGCCAAGTATCCAGGATTACTGGAGACAGAATCATATTTTGTCTGTGCCCCTTCCAGCCAAAATAATGACACGAGACAGATTCAGATCTATCTTTTGGAACATTCACCTGAGTGATCCTGAAGAGGACATAATGAATGACAGAAAAAGGGAACAGCAGGCCATGACAAACTGTTTAGAGTCAGGTCTCTTTATGAAGACATCCTCAGTGCCTGTCTGGCTTATTATCACCCGAAGAGGGAGCTGGCAGTGGATGAAAGAATGGTGGCAACCAGGGCAAAAACTGGAATGACCGAGTATATGAAAGACAAGCCTACAAAATGGGGGATTAAAATTTTTGTGTTGGCTGAATCCAACAGTGGCTACACCATCAGGTTTGGGATCTATACTGGGAAGACCTTTACTCCATCTGAACATGGACTGTCTCATGACATAGTCATGAGCCTAATTCAGCCAGCCTGTCTTGGCACTGGGTACCATATTTACATGGACAATTTTTACACAAGCCCTAAACTGTTCATGGACCTAGCCAACATGAAGTTTGGAGCATGTGGCACCTACAGAGAGAGCAGAAAAGGATTCCCCAGAGGGAGAAGAAATGCTCTCACCAGAAAAAATGAAAGAGGGTCTGTGAGGTGGATTAGAGAGGGCCCACTTGTTTTTGTGAAGTGGATGGACACGCGGGAGGTGTCTGTGTGTTCCACCATCCATCCTGCATTTTTGGGTGAGACAGTGAGGAGAAGGGTGAAGGACGGAGATGAACAGTGGACTGTGAGAGACATTCCATGCCCAACACCAATCATTGCTTACAACAAGCATATGGGTGGGGTTGATCTGTCGGACCAGCTCATCCAGTATTACTCCACTCACAGGAAAACTGCTCTCGGCTACAGGACCTTGTTGCTGCACTTCCTGGACATTGCAACAACAAACGCCTTCATCCTGCACCGTGAGATCTGCGATGCCAAGCAGGTCCAGTCCATGACACACAAAGACTTCATGGTGGAACTGGTGTGTCAGCTTTGTGGCATGGAAAAGGCAGGTGTTCCCCAGAGCAGGAGAGAGGATCACATTCCTGTGCCCATCATCTCTACCACCGATGCTGGCCAAAAAGCCACCAAAGGCAGGCTGAAATGCAAACGCTGCCGTGACGTGGACAACAAGAGAACTGACACACCGTGGAAGTGTCAGGCCTGTGATGTGCCCCTCTGTCTTGTTTTGGACAGAAACTGTTTTTTTGAGTGGCACAAATGAATTGTGGCATTTTATTGTGACACCTCATTGTTCTGTACAAAAACTGCCTGAAACAATGCCTGCATTTTAATGTAAATCCAAAAAAGGTTAAAAACAAAAACAACTGGACTTCTATTCTGTAGTTGAAGACGTTTCACTTCTCATCCAAGGAGCTT
>JAOXNZ010000126.1:151159-162610 GCA_028566095.1 Kryptolebias brasiliensis
GCACGGGATTAACAACACAGACAATCTCCGTAATTATTACAAATAGCATGTGGTTCCTAGGTAAAACTAATCCCGTGCAAATAGGGCTTTTGACAAACTGTTCTCCTCTGTAATCTTGCTTAATGTTTAATAAAAATTGCACATTTTTCCTACAAAGCAAAAATTCACACACCCTAACTTGTGGTTTATTTAAGTCCATCCTCTACTTTTTCAGATATTTGGAAACCAGATCATTGCTTGAAGAGATACAAGCATATCCTGCGTATTTTATTACAACTCTTTGGAGTGGTACAAAAAAACATGAATGATCTTTAAAGACAGGGAAAGACTGTTCACCTCATTTGTCCCACATTTGTTCAACAGATCCTAATTGGCTTTAACAATCACCTCCAACCATGCTGTGTTTAGTCTGCAAAGCTCTTTATATCCATAACAACGTTTCAACACCTGACATGTTTTCTGGGCTGTGACTTGGTACATCAGTTTAAGAGTACTTTATTCACCGGGTCTATTTTTGGCTTTTAAAATGTTGCTACTTATAAATGTATTATCTTTGCACAATGGCACCTTTTAGCCCAAAAGAAAATTCCCCACAGGAACAATAAAGTTAATTTAATTGGATTTGATCTATTTCATTCACATGCTAATTAGTGTATACATTTAGTTTTACATCTGTAGGCTTGTTAGCATTTATCTCAGATGTCCTTCTGTTAAAAACAGAACTATTCTTGGCAGCCCTACATTTAGTTTTTTACGAAGAGTCACATAGCAGTCAGGAGCATTCTTTTTGTCTATTGTAGAAGTGTGATTGATTGCTAAGTGAGGAGACACAATGCTCTGGTATGATTGGCTGAAAAACCGATTTCGACCCTAACTCTAACAATGTCCTGGCACATTGCCCTTTGCAGGGTGTTGAATATAATGTGAGGTAGGAAGGATGTGCACCATTGGGCTTGAACGTCAGTTGCAGTTGCTTGCAGTAATTATTTGTGTCTATTTTTTAAAATTAATTTCATGTGTGTTTTGGTCAGGCTGCCACAAAGAAGCAGAAGTATGAGAAGATCTCAGAAAAAAAGATGTCCACCCCTGTCGAGGTCCTTTGTAAGGTAAAAATCACTTGACAGTGCAATTTTGCTCCTTTCAGTTCATATTTATTTTAAGGCTAGTTGCTAACTACACTTCACTACTACTCACTTCAAACCTGCATCAAACAGCTAAAGCAGGCTGGTATTAACTTGGGAAAAGTTTTCCATCAATAATTTTTAACCTGTTGTCACTACCCAAGGCAAATATAATCTTTTATCTAACTCTTGATTGGGCAGCAGAGGCACTACTGTGTTTTAGGGTTCAGCCCAAGGTAATGCATCTGTTCCCTAGGTCGGTACGACCACCACTATTACAACTACTACTAGAGGGGGGCTGATGTAATATCTGGGCTTCAAGTCATAACATTTGGCTTGTGTTCAAACTAAAATACCCATTATTGTACACTTGTAGAAATCTTTACTGCCTACAGTAAAATTTCTACTATAGGCTGTGACTAGTTTCTCTTTAAACAGTTTTATTTTTTGCTTTATCTTGTCATTTCTTGTTTTTTATTATTATAAGACAAGTTCTTGACTGAAACTTGCTAATTTAATCTTTGCTGAGCAATAAACAACAGCATCTTACCACATTGACTCAGCCTACTCTCAGGTGTCTGACAGTGATCTACAGCTTGTCAAAGTTTTGATTTGAATTTTAAGTTTATTTTCAGGTCAGAACTTTTCAAGAGTAAAATAAATTGGCTGAAATAAAGTGGAAAATATTTTCCTTTTTAAAGAAACTGACAATGGACTCCAATCGTTGATGGTCAATATCTTTGTCCAGTTGCCCAGCCCTTGATCACACCTTCTTACTTTATGTTGATAAATGCTGTAACCCAACAGCCATGAAACTTAAGCTGGTTACATGATGTTTGCAGGGTTTCCCAGCTGAGTTTGCCATGTATCTGAACTACTGCCGTGGCTTGCGCTTTGAGGAGGCTCCAGACTACATGTACCTGCGTCAGCTGTTTCGCATTCTCTTCAGGTAAACACACAGAAACGGGCCAGTTTAGCTTCTGTTACTACAGCAAAAAGATTATTTTTGTAAAACTTGCTTTATGTTAATACAGTCATTTTCTACTAGTAACCTGATGCCTGCTCTTTTCTTATTTGCTTTTCTGCTGACCTTCAACAATCTTTCAGATAGTTGTCAATATTTGTATTGAATGTGTTGTTCAGTCAGGTTGCCTTGTGGTCTGTTGAGAGGATGTGACTAAACCTCAGTCAGTAGTTCTTTGTTTTTATTGTCACATTTTGTAATGCAGCTGCTCTGAACTTGCTTTCCTTGTCAACAGCAACACTGCTTGTTGCTGCAACCCCCACCCCTGTTCCCCATAGATGTGGCCAGATTTTCAGACGTTTACAGGGTTCCTACACAGTCTTGAAAAGTTGAAAAAGTATGGAATTTCATTTAAGTATTTTCTAGGTCTGGATAAGTACGAAAAAAAAGGAAACAAAAATGGAAAAACATTGGTGTTTCCAGACAGCTATTAACTACTGCATTTTCTAAACACTAAAAATCAGCGTTTCTAGAAGTTGCTCAAATGAGCAGGATATAATTCACTTTGGCTGTGTTTAAAAATGAACATAGTCCCCATGATGTCCACTTTGCGACCATGTACCACTGGAGTTGTTATCTTCTGTAAAGTGGGACTCAGGTTATTCTTTGTTGTGAGACAACACTGTTTGTAATGTCATCAATAAAAATACAACAACTTTAATTGTTAGCATCAACCATTTAGATGCATGTAGGAAAACGTAAAAAAAAAATCAGTACTATTGTAAAAACTTCAAATACAGTACATTTACAGATGTTTTAATGTCAAAATTGGACAAAAAGTCTGAAAATTTGAGTCTGGAAACGTATGAAGATTCAAAATGGAAAATTTGTAGGAACCTTGGTTGTTTCTTTTGTTTCTGTTTAATTGTTGAGCTATTTACCACTTTCAGTAACATACAAGTGTTACTTTCACTTTACTGTGGTTCTCTATAGGCTGACAGTCCATAATGTGTTTTTGTGTGTTGTAGGACTCTGAACCACCAGTACGACTACACATTTGACTGGACCATGCTGAAACAGAAAGCAGCCCAGCAGGGAGCCTCCTCAGGGGGCCAAGGCCAGCAGGCACAAACCCCCACAGGCAAGCAAAATGACAAACCCAAGCCTAACATGAAAGGTTAGTAGCAAACAGCCAAGTGACGTTTTTTACAGACACCAATTGCTCATATCCATTCAGTTTTGTACGTAGGACTATTATATATTGTTTGGATAGTTGAAGAAATATACTGCCTGGCCCAAAAAAAGTCACAGTTATGTTTTGTTGGTTACCTTTAGTTTGGATTACAGGACTGATTTGTTGTTGAATTATTTAAATAAGCTTGAGCAACATCCAAACATTTGTGCCCATCTATGCTTTAAGTTTGCTAAAGTTTTGTGATGATGAGGTAGTGTCGAACCAGCATGTTTTCTCCAGCACATCTCATAGATTCTCAATAAGATTAAGACCTGGACTTGCTGCACGCTAATGAGTGTGTGAAATCAATTTTTAATGCTTCCCCAGCCTCTCTCTCACAATTTGAGCCTGATAAACATTGTCGTTTGGAAATATGACTGGACCATCAGGGAAGGGGGAAAAAAATCTGGTTGTTCAGTGTATGACCAGCTGACCTAATTTTTGGGCTCACAGTACTACTAAACCTCACCTGACCAACTTAAGAAACTTCAGATTACTTCACTAATCTCACTATATGATAGTCACAGGATGGGTGAATCCCTGTGTCTATGCCTCTTACTCTAATGTCCCATCACTCTGAAAAAGGGTAAATTCAACTCATAGGACCATGTGATCATTTCCCTTGCTTCTTTAAAGATGATAGTTCACCACCATTCTTCTAGGTTTTAAAAGGGCGTCAAATAGTTTACCCAATTTTATTGTTTCAACAATCTGAGTTCTTTTGTTTAATGCAAACCATTTTTTAATTTTTGTAAAACAATATGCTTTGTGGATGACATGGCAGTGCAGTGGTTAGCACTGTCTCCTCAGCAAGAAGCGAAAAGGTATTAATATCTGCAATATTTGTCCAATGAAAGGCACTTGTTTGTAAACTGAAATCAAGGTTGTGACTTTTTTTGGTCAGGCAACAACAGAGTAAAAGCACCAAATTGGAAACCGTTTTTCTGCCAAGTGGCATTAGTTTGAAAGGCACCCTAAAACAACAATTTTAAAAGACGAGAGAGAGGGAGACAAAGAAAATCTAAAACTAAGCAAAAGTACAATTGGTCTGTCTTGCAGAAGCAAGGACGTCCTTGGGGAATTTGACTACTAACTTTGCTACCATGCTGTTCTGTTCCTGTGTTGGGGCTGGAAAACAGACTTTCTCCAAAATGACATTGTGCTGATGCTTTCAAACTGAATCTGATCACACACCTCCTACTCTACTACACTTTCTTTTTGATCATTCCCTCTCTGAGTCCTTATTTTTAACTCTTTACTAAACACCTTTTTAAAATTTTGACTCTATCTGCATTGTCAGGGTGTTGAAAACCACTTGTGCCCTTGCAGTAATGACTTCTTTTTCAGGACAATAAGGAAACATTCAACAGATGTTGTTCTATACATACAGCAGAACCTGCTGTCAAGTTGTATCTGAACTCAGATGTCATTCATTATCATTTTTAACAGAAACTTTTAAAAAAATTAGTTCAGTAGCTAATTTAAGGATAATGTAACATATTAAATGGGAAAGTTCAAGATTGAACCATCAACTCTTTGATTGAGAGACCTCGTGAGCTACAGCCACCCCACATTCATACAAGAAAAAATATATACAGTAGAAAACAGTTGTTTCCATGGTTAACGACATTTCTTTTAGATATCTTGACAACACATCATCACAGTCCTCCTGGATGCTGACGTTTAACCTCTGGTGGCTCATAGGCTGCTTTAAATGTAGAGTTTGGAAAAGTTTTATGCCTTCTCATTAATTTTTATTTTTGTCAGAATTTATTTTATTGCAATGGGGAAAAGGAAAATGTATTTTGTTTGATTTCTACAAAATAATAATTAAAAAAAATTCAACACTCATAGAATAAGATTATTTTTTCTATTTGCTCAGGTGCACTGTACGCTTCCAAATGTCAAATGTATTTTTTTTATAGCACATTCAATAAAAAACAACTGAAGTGGACCAAAGTGCTCTACAGTTTAGTCGCACTAAATGTTCAACAACAACAACACTGAAAATATACTAAAATAGAAGAGACGTTAAATGAAGAAATTAAAGCTAAAAAAATAATTTCTATGACAACATAAAATCCTTACCTTTATTTGGGTTTCAATATCTTATCAAATTAAAAAGTCAGGGGAAATCGATGCGCTTTCAGCAGAGATTTTGAAGACTCAGAAATCTCAGCCGTCTGAATATTAGGAGGTAAATTATTGCACAGGTTTACAGCAACAATTGCAAAAGTCAAATCACCTTGATATTGTAATTTTGATGTTGTTATATCTAAGGGAAAACTGGCTATTTCCCTTCATTTCCCCAATTTTCAACAAGTAACCGCCCTGTCTTTTAATTATGGAAATATTGTAACACTTTGGATACAACAATCTTAAAGTTATTTTTAAATGTATATATTTATTCAGGAAATTAAAACCTTTGTGATTTAAAATCTCATTTACATAAATGTCCTAAAGGCAGAAGCTCAGAACAACACACACACATATAGGAAATAAAAAAAACGTTCACACATCACAATTTATAAATAATAAAGAAAGTAAAAGGAGTGAGTAAGGCTGTGCAGCAGTCCACTCAGTAAGAGGAAATATCATCAAAACAATTGCTTTTTTTGAAATTAATTTCTCAGGAGAACATTAACACATTACTTTGCTGTTTTATTGCAGGTTTGGTTTCAGAACAGAAGAGCAAAATGTCGAAAACAAGAAAACCAAATGCACAAAGGTAAATATCTCATCCTCCACCTATTTTCAACCATCCTATTTGTGCATTCTATAAATATTACTATTACTGTCAGAATATTTGGGTGCAAAAAAACTCCCCATCTCACATAACAACAACTGTCTGGCTGTCTGACAGACATCTTTCCCTTCTCTCCAGGTGTCATCTTGGGCAGCGGCAGTCACCTGGACGCGTGCAGAGTTGCTCCGTATGTCAACATGGGCGCCCTCCGAATGCCCTTCCAACAGGTAGGGCGCCTTCTTCGTCCTCTTAGAAGTCGTCAGAGCTTAAAAATTCTAACATAATGAATCTGGGGATGCATGCTCAGGTTGAATAAAACATTAGAAACAAATCTGATTACTCTGCAGCTTGTGAATGCTGAGGAATCTAAAAAAAAAAAAAAAAGGAAAGTCAGAGAGGAAAGTTTGTGTTTAGGGCCTTTTTATTTGTGAAATCCCAGCATCTGTGTGCAGGTACTATAAGAGTTGTAAGAGATGAATGCTGAATAAGGAGAGTGCACCTTTCACCTCCTTCACACTCCCGCTTGTGACGGCGGCGTTGTCCGCTTGACCCCTGTGAGAAGCGGTGGCCTAATTAAGCCAGCGGCGCGGCAGGCGTGAGCACATAAAAGGGGATGATGAAAGCAGCAAACGGAGTGGGCAATGATGGATATTGACGTAGAGCTGCACTGGCAGGGGTGGAGGCTGCAGGCCTGCATACTGAGAGAGGCAATGCTGCATGGGGCTGAAAGTGGCCGTAGGCGTGCACAGATACAAATATTCCAATATATGCTTATGAAACGTGGGCTGCTGGGGTTAGAGCTATAGAGTGGACTTGTAAAGTACATAAAACATACTCATGTTTGGGGGATTTCTCGCAACTGCGCACCGAAAAGCACGTCACAAACAACCTAACATTTTGAACATTTTGTTTTATTTCGCAGCAGACTGATTTATTTTACAAACTAGAATGAGTCCACCACATCGTGTCCTTTCATTAGTGTTCCTGCATTTTAATTAGACATCAGTGGCACCAAACGGGTGGAAATGATCAGTCAGAGCAGCAGTTTGTTGCTTGATGGTTGAGATTTATGTTGTTGTTTGCAACTTGTGCTTCAGAGTTATGTTTCCTTTCATTTGACTTCTGCTTAAGTGATTTTTTTTTGGTGTTTAATATGCCAATTCGACTGAAATCAAAGTAAGAAAAAGAGGATTTAGTTCAGTTAAAACTTTGACTTTGTATAGTTCTATTTTGGTTGGAGAAGAAAGCTTAAGACACTCGAGTTTTCCTCCATCTTTCCTGCAGTGTTTGAAACACATGAGAAATGGCAACAGGCTCAGCTCTCTCCCTCTGAAGTGAGCTGATGCTTAATTTTCACCTACTTCTCATAAAATAATTGCCAAGAATGTGAAAACTGATATCCTATGCTCCTTCTGGTTGCTTCTTTTTTTTTTTTCCTCTTGACTCAGGAATATGTCTGACTAAATATTTATAACTCCAAATCTTTTTAGTGCAAAAATTGTTTATTTATGCAATTGAATCCATAATCAGGATAACAAGGCTGCGTATTTCCAAGGGTATAACCAAGTCCTCAGTGTGAATTACAGAAATCTGTTCGGGATCCTGGAAATACTTTGATTCTTGACGATTAAATTGGATGCAGTGTCTGACAGCGATGTATGATTCATTAAGTTTTAGAATAGCTGACATGAAAAAGGAGCGCAGGGCCTTAACTGTTTTCTCAGAAAACACAGCGTAAGCAGCAGCTTTGAGGGGGGATTTAATAGTGTCAGACTGTGAAACTTAAATCTTAAATTCTTTATTTGACTTTATATTTATCCACAGGTTCAAGCACAGCTCCAGTTGGACGGCGTCACCCACTCCCACCCTCACCTGCACCCTCACCTGGCTGCTCATGCTCCCTACCTGATGTTCCCGCCCCCTCCCTTCGGACTACCAATTGCGTCTCTTGCCGACTCAGCCTCGGCGGCGGCGGCGGTGGCAGCGGCAGCCAAAAGCAACAGCAAGAACTCGAGCATCGCCGACCTGCGACTCAAGGCAAGAAAACACACGGAGGCTCTGGGACTCTGACCCCACCGGGCTGCCCCTCCGCTCGCCTGATGCCCATAATCGCCTCTCACACCAGACTGAGCCTGTGAAAAGGGCCGTGACACTCACAGCTAAAACTAAAACAAACAAAAACACTGAGGGGGAATGAAAGAGAGGAACACATACAGACAGAGAGAGAGAGGAGAGAGTGGAGAGGGAGAGAGGGAGGGGAGAGCGGGTGTGTGTGTGAGGAAGGAGGAGGAGGAGGAGGAAGTGAGGTGGGGGAGAACAGTGAAGGAAGAAAATTAAAAAAAAAAAAAAAAAAAAAAAAAGGAGGAGGGAGCGAGAAAATTGTCACAAAACCAGCTGCCAAAACAAACCACTTGTAGAGAACGGTAATTAAATACCAATGAAATCACCTTTCACTTTTCGCCCAACAGGCAGGACTTCTGCGGGGCCAGTGGCTCAGTCCACTCCAGGCACAGATCACATCCCAAGGACCGTACAAACACATATGGATGTCAGTCTGAGGGCCCCGAGGGCCGGGGGCCCGTCAGGCCAGAGGACGTTAGAACAAAGCAAACTGGCAGGCAGCAGCAGGGCTGAAAGCAGAGTCTTGCTGACGCTGGTCTGTTGATGCACGGAGGGTTGAGTTTTGGGGGGAGACAGACCCACACACCACCTCACCGAACTAATGGAACAGCTCTCCGCCTTTACGATTCCCCCCCTCTCACTAATTAAAAGAAGAAAGCTTTTTAAAACTAAAAGAAGGCCGTATTTGTCTCCAACCACTGTGTTCCCTGCTGCTGCCAAGTGCATGAGCTCTAAAGGAGGACCTCTGTGGGACAGACGTTTTTTAACACTGCCATCCAACCCTTTCAAAGTCTAACATCTCCATCACAATCTTATGGACTTGTGCAGTAGCAAAAGCGACAATTCCTTATATTCTTTGTTGAGGTGGAGAGTGACTTTATTGTCTGTTGATGGCGAGACTTGGTTTGTATTCTCTTCCCTTGCAGCGCTCTCTCTGTCTTTATTTCTATCTTGTTGTGTTGTATTTTGGGTAAAGAAGTGAAGATGGCCTTTGCACTTCAGGTCTTGTTAGTGGGAGTTTACAAATGGCACTACAAGCGGATACTACTTTACTAACTGAAGGGGGTGGGAGTGGGGTTTGATATTTTCACGTGATCAACAAAGGGTATATTTGGGATGTTTTTGTTTTTTCTTTTTGTAATACTGAAAATATGAAGAAAGCATCAGTCAAACTGAAATGCAATGGTGTGCAGTTTAAGTGCAATACTGTAAATAGCAACAACAACAACAATAAAAAAAGTTTAAAAAAAAATAAAAAAATAAAAACAGCTAGCAGTTAAGCTTCAGTGATAAAAGTCCCATTGAATTTTCTTGTTTTGGTTGTTTTTCATGCACTGTTGGAGCTTTGTTTTTCAGTGGTATTTGTTTGAAAAAAACAATCAGGTGCCATATTCCCATGTAATTCAGAAAGATTTGTATCACCAGGCACAGCTGTGGAGGAAAACAAGAGCACAGTTTTGGATTTCGCAAAAACTAAAGCAAAAATTAATTTGAACAGCTCTGCTACCATTGCAAACCTAATTTACGTTCACATTTTGGACGATAAACATGATAAAACCCAAACCAGCCAGTTTATTTGCAACATAATTAGCCTAATTTTGCATGTCGTTTGTGACGTTTGATATTATTATTTACCCGATAACTCAAACTGTACTTTCCAAATGGTTTCAAACACTGCTGCGCTAAATGTGTAGATCAGTTTCAGGTACCTCTGGCAGCCTCCAGACATTTTCTTTTCGTTAACAGACCTCCATTTTAAAAATGTTTATCTAATGTCTCCACTTTAAATTAAACATATGGGTGTTTTATTTATTATTTTTGTCTGAAAGTTTATGAGAGATGAAATAGTTGAACTACAAGTGTAGATTTTTACATGGCTTTGCATTTATTTTTGTATGTTTTTTTAAGTGTTGAGTTTGAATTAGGAGGTGTGGCTGTAGTGCATTGTTTTCTTTAAAAACAACAACAAAAAAAAATATTAATAATAATAACACTAATAATGTAGCGTGTCTGAGTTTACAGAGATTTCAGGGATGGTTGAGCTAAAAACAATACTCCATGGAATTTGTTGTACCCATTCAAATGATTTCCATTTCATATGCAAGCATGCCTAAACATGAATCATCGTACAGTTGTTTTGTTTTTTTCTCCCCTTTTGATTAATGAAATATGAATGTACATCTTGTACAAGTAAACTATCAATAAAGTTATAAATATTTGTACTTGAGTTTTAAAATGCTTTTTAAAAGCCACGTAAAAATATGACTTGATTGGTGGTTAAATTATTCCTGTCAGGGAACCGAGGGAACACAAACACAATCATGACTGTCAATAATTTTAAAAAGACAAAACTTTCTGTAATGTCTGGCATCTTGCAAGATGCTGGTTTATTCTCTCTGCTTGTCAATCATCATTCTGTGGGTGGAGCTTAGCGACTGTCTCAACCTGTGGACCGATTTCGGTCCAGAGCCGACATTCATGTAGAATCTGTACCTGCTGGCCCAGATCTTCACATCCAGCCAGAGAAATCTGTGTTGTTGTAAAGTCCAGATGCAACCTGATTCCCACAGCTGATCAAAGTGACACAGAGAGAAGGACTCTCTCTGTGTCACTTTGGGCTTTAATGTCGTCGACTAGAAGTAAGACTTGCGTAACTACAGAGGAAAGTGTGTGAAAGTGAAAAACAGTAGAAGAAAAACAAGAAAAATCATGTATGTGCATAAAAAGAGAATGTTTTGTTTTTGTTTCACCTCAAAGCAATAGTCTGGATCTTTAAAAGTGGGGTTCTGTGGAAAAGTTATGAACAATTATTATCTTACCTGTTGTAAATAGCTCATTGAACAACCTCGGTTTGGCGAAACTGAGTTTTATTCTGACTGTATTGACGAGCTAATGGCTCATCTGAGAAGTGGCCAAGACTAAAGTGGATTGGTCTAAAACAATTCAATCTCCAAACTTACGTAATGGTTCATGCAAACATTATTATACAAACTTTTACATCACCATTCAGTTATACCAGAAGAAAAATTATATTACTCCCAGAAGTGCCCCAGGTTGTAAAGGACATGCTACAGGGCTTTCTGAAGGACATTCAAAGTTTTTTGATTTTTGGCTGCTTTTGTTATTAATTTTTTAACGCCTGACCATTTTCAGAGGAATGTTTCAGGTTCGTTAGGTCACTGAACTGTGAATCATTCAGACATAAGAAGGTTCCTTAACTCAAAGGATGAATTAGTGTTGCGTCAACACATAAAAGACACACAAC
>JAOXNZ010000132.1:0-10653 GCA_028566095.1 Kryptolebias brasiliensis
CCAATCCAGCCGACCGAGGCCAAGGGAACACCGGGGACCCTCAAAGACGCCACGGCAAAGCCCCCACAGAGCGACCCCCACCCCCCCAGTGCCGGCCACCCGGGGGAACCCGAGCCAGCCCAGAACGACGAACCCACCGCCAGCAGCCCCTGGACCAGAGACATATAAATGTATACTTAAATTAACCCTGTGTAGGTTGATTGGGTTACCATGGTTGGCTGTGCTGCATTTGGATGCACCAATCTGTCCGAGAAAGAGATCAGTATGTATGGCTTCCCAAAAGACGTTGAAAGAAGAAAAAAATGGTTGGGTTAAGTCAGCAGGAGCAACCTCACCATCACTAGAGATCAGTGGGTATATTGGTAGAAAGATGTTAGAGATGCAGCTGCCAGGAAAAAGACAGAGCTATATGGATGCAGTTAGAGAGGACATGAAGGTAGTTCGAGTGAGGACAGCAAAATGATGACACTCTGGAAGGAGAGCACAGTACCCTATTTAAGTTTACCCTATTAACACTGAAGGGATTCAAACCAGGAGTCATGTGTTGGCCATCACATGAGGCCTTCAGTCTGGTCTAGAAAGTTGAAAAACTTTTCAGAGCAAGGTCCGGTCAATCTTTCATGGAGCTCCCAAATGCCATGGAAACTCTAGGGCAGGGGTAGGCAACCCTGGTCCTTGAGTGCCACTATCCTACATGTTTTACTTGTTTCCCCTGCTCCAACACACCTGATTTGAATCAATGGAATTGTACTATCTAGTAATATGGCTCTAAGTCAGTGATTCTGAACCGATGGGTTGTGACCCACTTTTTGGTCATGGACCTGTTTTCAGTGGGTCATAGGCCTTTGCCTGGTCAAAAAAATGTTGGGGGAAAAAAAATCAATTTTCTGATTGTTATGTCAGCCTTATGGTAAATTCCTGAAAAGATTTCTGATCATTTTAATAAGACATTGTTTGCGATATATTCAATGGATGGGTACTCAGCTAAAACTACATATTTTGAGTCTTTCTGAAACTGCAACTTGCAAAGCGTTCCAAGCAGAGGGGGCAGAGAAACTGAAAGCTTTCTTTTCCTTTTCTCTTTGTACCTGAAGAATGTAGAGATGCAAACTGTCCTTAGAACGTAAGGCATAACCGCTGTCTGTTCTACGAAGAAAAGTACATAGATAAATAGGGAGCTGGCCAATAAGAGCCTTATACACCAGAATCATTCAATGTGTTTATTGCCTTATATTCAGAGAAGGCATTCCAGCTTTACAGTACAGTTCACAGTGGTGGGTGAGACGGCTACAACCAGTGATGAATCTCAAAGCACAGTGGTACACCGGAGTCAAAAGACTGTAGGCAGCTGGTTGAAACACACATATACAGAACACTGCCATAATCAAGTACAGGCAGAAAAGTAGCTGTGATCAAAAACTTCCGAGCTCTGAGGGAGAACCATGATTTGTTTTTATAATAAAAACCAAGCTTCATCTTTAATTCAGAGATCAAATGTTTCACATGAAGTTTAAAAGAAAGGTCATCATCAATAATTAATCCCAGATACGTATAACTGGTAACCAGCTCAAGAACTATACCTTGGGCAGTTCTTATTAGGGGAATATTCGCAAAGAGGACAGATGAATTTGAAAAAAGCATTATTTTAGATTTTTCAGCATTTAAAACCAGTTTTAGTTGCTCAAGACGAAACTGCACTTCATCAAAAGCAGCCTGTAGAAATTGACATGCCTGTGCAATTGAATGAGAACAACAATAAATAACACAATCATCTGCATAAAAGCGGTATGAGGCATTTGACAGGTTTTTTCACAATGGAGTAATGTAAATTGTGAATAAAATAGGTCCCAGAACTGAGCCTTGAGGTACACATTTTTTGACATCGAGAAAAATGGAATTTGCTCCAGCAATCTGTACACATTGCGTCCTATTTGCCAAATAATCTGCAAACCAGCAAGAAACTTCTTTAGAGATGCCCATCTTGAGAAGGATATGTAACAGGATACTGTGATCCACAGTATCAAATACCTTGGATAAATCAATGAACTGAGCAACACAAAACCTTTTAGAATCCAAGGCCTCAAACACATAATTTAAAACTTATAAAGCAGCAGTTGCTGTGCTGTGCTGCTTCCTGAAGCCTGACTGAAGAGGATTTAAAAGATTGTGTGTTTCTAAAATTTATTTCAATTGATCACAGACCAATTTTTTCAACTAATTTCACCAGAATACATCATTTTGAGATTGGCCTGTAATTATTCACAATTGAGGATTCACCTCTTTTTAGCAATGGAAGGACAAATGCAGATTTCCAAACTTTAGGATCTTTGTTTGTGTTGAGGCTTAGATTAAAAATGCAGGTTAGAGACTCAGCAATAAAATCGGCAGCCAGTTTTAGAAAAAAAGGATACAAGCCACCAGGACCAGACAATGTTTTGGAATCCAATTGGTTTGGAATCGCACCATGTACCTCAGAGACACACACAGGTGTAAAGTTAAAAGAACTAACAGCAAGGGCACAGCTAACAACAGCAGGAACAATATTCAGAACTGTTTTTTCACTGTTAAATCACTGTTAAAAGAATTAAATAAATTCCCTGCCGCACTAAAATGTTCATTAAAATAATTTTACATGGCACATTTATCAGTCAGGTTAATAGAATCTTTGACTAAAAATTGGGCATTTCACTAGAAGACACACCACCAGAAACAGATCTCACAGTATTCCCAAATTTCTTCGAATCATTTAGATTTTTGGTGTTTTTAGATAGGTAAAATTCAGATTTAGATTTCTTAATTAGGGAGTTGCATTTGTTGCGAAGCTGATGAAAATTAATCCAGTGAGCCTCCATTTTTGTTTTACGTGGTTTAACCCAGGCTTGATCTCTTTCTCTGAGATTACCAATTTCAGTGGAAAACCAGGGATTATTTTGTCCTTTTATCCTAAATTTACATAGGAGTGCATGTTTATGAATTATCCTAAAGAATTCGTCATGAAAAAAATTCCAGGCTAACTCAACATCATCAAGGAGAGAGATTTGTTTCCACTCCAAATTAAACAGATCATGCAAAAAAAGCCTGCTCATGAAAACGTTTCAAATCTCTTTTTAAAAGATTTTGTCAGGTTATGGTTTTATGTAGTGTCTTTGTTTTTGTCTACTGCCTCTGTCTGTCATCATTCACTTCTCCTCAGTCTTTCAATTGCCTGTCTGCCATGCCCATCTACACCTGCCACTAGTTCTGATAATTACCTCACCTGTGCCCACTTCCACTAATTTCCTCCTGTCTATAAAACCCGGTCATTTCCTCCATATACTCGTCGGTTCATTGTCTCTTGAGGTTTCTCCTGGTCTCCCCGTGTGCTGTCTGGTTCCCCTCGAGTCTTGCGTAAGTTTTTGTGATTTAGTCTGTTTAGGGTGTTTGCTGCCACGTCAGCCTTTGTTTTGTTTTGGTTTCTTTATTTAAATAAATTAATGCAAAATCAGTCTGCGCTCTGGGTTCGCCTCCTTCTCCGCCAAACATGACAGATTTGTGGTTTAGTTTTGGGGAGTTTGGCATGTCTGACTACTGCAATGGCACAATGGTCACTCAGATCATTCACAAAATTAGCTAAAGTCAGTATACTTATGAGGGGCATTTGTTATTATTAGATCAAGAAGCGATGATTTAGCAGGGTTTTTAATGTTAGGCTGGGCAGGATATCTATTAATTGACTTAGATTGTGTAAATCACAGATAGATTTTAGGCCATCTGAGGCTGATAACAACCAATCAAGGTTTAGATCACCCACTAAAACAATCTCACCAGAAATTAACCCTGAGACACAGTTGTTTAAGGACCTTAGAGCATCACTACAGGCTAAGGGAGGCCTATAACAACCCATGATTGTAAAAGATTGATTCTGCTGAAATTGAAATTTGACTGACATGAATTCAAACAGTTTGCTAATAGATACAGAAGAGAGAAGAGTCACATGAAACCTGCTTTTTATATAGATAGCTACACCTTCACCTTTCCTGGGACGATCATAACGGAAAACATTATAACTACTAATGGCACTATCCTGATCTGAGACAGATTTATTCAACCAAGTATCGACCCACTTGGAGCCAAGGAAAATACAAGAAGTACTGTAAAAATAAGCTTCATGTTCACCATTTATGGATATAGTGGCTAGTGAAACAATCAGGCGGCATCCAGGATGCGGAAGGCAACAACCGCTTCGCTTTGGCCCACCTTCCGGCAGCCGCGGCCGACAAGGACCATCGGCTGAGGATCAGCTGGGGATCAGATGACTAGCAGCTCTGTTGGCTGGCTATTCAATGGGATCCGGCAGCTAGCAAAATTTTAGACTCAGGCAGTTCAGCAAATCTCTAGCCTGCAGTAGATGCATGGACTATCAGCAGCCATCAGGCAACAACAGCATCAGATGGCTCAACAGATGGAACCAGCCTAACATCCAGGACCAACAGGTAGATGAAAAATTTAGAGTCTTACATGAGCAATTCTTTTCTATCTCAGGTGGAAACTGCACCATTTTTTCTTTCAATAAATTTGAGAAGTTGAAAGTATTTCTTCATTTAGATAGTGACTTTTTACTAAGACATGGTTTCTGCAGAAATCAGCCAATCAAATTTAATGCCATGTTTTAACATTTTTAATGCCATTGACAGTGAATGCATAAATTGCACAGGTTTTTATAAATGCCATTTTTTGCACTGTTTTGTGCACTGCAATGTTTGACCTATTTTGCATTTAAGTTTTATGACTAATTACCCGTATCAGTAGTTCATGTTGCTATTTGTACTTAATAAATATGTGCAAAATGTCACTGAGTTGTGATTCTAATGAAATTGTAAAGTAGGTATTTAGTAGTGTTTTTTTTACGTGGGTTGGTTGATGTTAATTCCTAGTATATAAACAAAGTACATTTAAAAATATTTATGGGGCAGGACCCTGATACATAACGACTGAACAGCAGCCTGTCGAAGACAGTTTAGTCTAATATTATGGTCTGTTCCAGTGGCTCATCCTGCACTCCTCACCAGGGGAGGCACTTTCTTCAACTGTTTTGTTAGATTATTTCAAGATAAAACTGTGTTATAGGCTATAATATGCTGAAATAAAAATGTGCTATTGAAGAAGATAATTCTGAGCCACTTAAAAAATACAAATTAGGTGTGCACAATAATTTTCAGCCACTTGTACGATACTTCAACTTTTCCCATTTGGTAACACTGGTCATGGAGCAGAAATCAGCTGTGTTGACATGGAGCTCTAACAATAAATGTGTGACAGATGTCTCCCTTATATCGGTTTCAAAGCATGATGAATTAACTCAGTTTAGCGATTTTCATCATGGTAAACAAATTTTTTAAACTTAATACAAAGTTGCTGTGCATCATTTTCGGTCTTCCCTCGGTAATAAAGCTCTTTGTTGTTTAATTCCATGACTGGGTGGATGCACAAACCATCCATCTTCATTTCATGACATTAATGAGCAGCAAAGCTGGTTTACCTTTCCACATGTGGACCATGTCAATTCTGTTTCACAGCACAAAGGTGCAGCAGGGTGGGTTGGCTTCGACCCCCTCATTGTCTAAGTCCATTCAGAACTCACACCAAAGCAGCCAGAAGGTGTTTAAGTCCTGGCTTCATTTATGGTCAAAAATAACCACATGGAGGTGGATCCATCACCTGTGAGAAGGACCATCAAGGTTGGGTGCTATGCAAGCTGGGTGGCAGATGAGGAAGGGTCCCTGGCTATGTCAATTCCTGGAGGCATAAACTAGCTCTAGGGACATGGAATGTCCCCTCACTGGTGGGTAAGGAGCCGGAGCTTGTGTGTGAGTTTGAGTGATACCAACTAGACATAGTTGGGCTCACCGTTATGCACAGCTTGGGCTCCGGAACCCAACTCCTGGAGAGAGGCTGGACTCTTTCCTACTCTGGAGATGCCCAGGGAGAGAGGTGACGGTGGGTGTTAGGGTACTCACAAGCCCCCGGCTTAGCGCCTCTGAGTTGGAGTTTTCTCTGGTGAACGAGAGGGGCTGTGGCTTCGACCTGCAGGAGGGAAGGTTCTGACTGTTGTTTTTGCTTATGATCCAAACAGCAGTTCAGATTACCCAGCTTTATTCGAGCCTCTGGATGGTGTCCTGGAAGGGGTGCCATCTGGGGATTCTGTTTTTCTTCTGTGTGATTTCAATGCCTATGTGTGCAATGGTGGAGTTGTCTGGAACGAGGTGAGTGGGAGGAACAGCCTTCCTGATCTGAACCTGAGCGGTGCTCTGTTATTGGACTTCTGTTCTAGGCATGGGCTGTCCATAACAAACACCATGTTTGAGCATAGGGTGATCCATTAGGGCTGGTTCAATGATTTGTTTTGTAGTTGTGTCATCAGCGCTGCAGCCCTATGTTTTGGACACTCGTGTAAGGAGAATGGCAGAAATGTCAACTGATCACAATCTGGTGGTGAGTTGCTGAACAGACTGGGTAAACTGGGTGCATCTGGCACAGCTTCCTTGTCTGTGAGATCTTCAACTCTCACCTCCAGGGGAGTTTTTTGTGTTCCAGGGGATGTTGGGGAAAAATAATACAAATGGGCCATGTTCAGGGCCTCTATTACAGATGCATCTTCCAGGAGCTGTGGGGACTGTACGGTGTGTTCCAACTGTCAAAGGATCACACTTCTCAGCCTCCCCGGGAAAGTTTTCTCTATGGTGTCGGAAAGTAGGCTCCATCCAGCTGTCAAACTTCGGATCCTGGAGGAGCAGTGTGGCTTTTGTCCCAGTCTTTGAATAGTGGACCAGATCTTCATCCTTGAGGTGTTGCTAAGGGGGTCATGGGAGTTTGACTCGCCACTATACATGTGTTTTGTAGATCTGGAGAAGGCTTAGGACCCTATTCCTCAAGGAATTCTGTGGGGGTTGTATGGGGTGCCTGGGTTGCTTTAAAGGGCTATTTAATCCCTGTATAACTAAAGCAGAAGCTGTGTCCACATTCCTGTCACAAAGTCACTCTGTCAGGGCTGTCCCTTTTCTCCAATCCTGTTTGTGTGACAAAATCTCCAGACGCAGTCGTGGAGAGGAGTGTGTCTGGTTTGGGAACCTCAGAGTTTTGTCTCTGCTTTTTGCAGATGGTGTGGTTCTGTTGACGTCTTCAAGCCATGACATTCAGAGTGCACTGGGACGGTTTGCAGCTGAGAGTGAAGCGACTGGGATGAGAGTCAGCTCCTCTAAGTCAGAGGCCATGGTTCTCTCCAGGTCTTCGCCTCATGTGGAGGAGTTCGAGTGTCTGGGAGTCTTGTTCAGAAGTGATGGTTGGATGGAGCAGGAGATGGATCGATGAATTGGGGCCTTGACCGCATTTATGAGGGTGTTGCTTTGATCAGTCATGGCAAAACATGTCATGGTAAAGGCAAATGGTAAAGGCAAAACCCTCGATTTACTGGTCCATCTACGCTCCAACCCTCGCCTATAGTGATGAGGTTTGGATCATGAATGAAAGAACGAGATCATGGATACAAGCGACTGAAATGAGCTTCCTTCATAGGGTGGCCGGGCTCAGCCTTAGAGATAAAGTGAGGAGCTGAGTCATTCAGGGGAGCTTGGAGTAGAGCCACTTCTCCTTTGCATCGAAAGGAATCAGTTGGAATGGTTTCGGCATCTGATTAGGATGCCTCCCTTTGGAGATTTTTCGGGCATCTCCCTCGTGGAAGACCCAGAATTTGCTGGAGGGATTATGTATTCTCTCTGACCTGGGAATACCTTAGGATCCCCTGGGAGGACCTGAAGAGTGTCACTAGGAAAAAGGATGTCCTGGATCTATTGCCTCCGCGACCTGACCACGGATAAGTGGCAGAAGAATGATGGAAGTCTGAATAAAACTTTTAAATGCAACTTTCACTTGAAGTACTCAACATCTTTGATTTAACCTTTGAAGCAATATGTGTTTTTTTTCTGTTTTGGGTTTATGTTTTGTATATGCTTCACCATTATGTCTGTTGATCCTGTTGATGACAGCTCCTTCGAACGAATGATAAAGCATGTGCAGCTGATGCAGTCTGATTGTGGGCCTCTTTATGCACTCTTATTTCTTTTGCTGTTTGTCACTATGTCTCTGTGACTAAACCACAGAATGTTCTCAGCAAACCCAACATAGGAAATTACATTCTGATGTCCTCTGGCAACACAGACGATGCTGTGTGACCCAGATTCATGTTTTTCTCACTCTTTTTTTTTTTATTTTGCCTTTTTCTCTGCCTGCTTGTGTTGGATGCTAAAATTTAAAAAAGAGCAGAAGAAATTATTAGTAGAAGGAGGGTGCACTATTTTCAGTGACCTGTTTTTGTTGGAGTGGGAAGTATGAGAAGAGTAGAAACATAAAGCTTAAGGATGTGTATATCCATTCAAAGACTATGTGGGTTCAGCTGAAGTCTGTCCATCCATAAAATATATATAATATTTCTGAATTATCTGTCTTATGTTGTGTGTACATGTGTTTGCAGCACATGATGGTGATGGAGGACATGTTGAAAGACTTCCTGTTAGGAGAGCACCTCCTCTTGGTGGGAAACCAGGTAGGTAAAATATCAAATTCATGTAATGTTTTGTGATTTATTTCTGTTCACAAAAACAAATATTTCAGAACCTTATATCAAAAAAGTCTTACGATAAATGTTGTTGAACTCAGAGGTGGGCGTGTCTTGTTTTTGCTGCAGTCGGTCCTTGTGAAGTAGGCTGCACATCAACTTTGTTTGAACATGGATGAAGGAATTATGAAACAAGCTGTCTGCACCTCAAAGTCACCCTCCAGCTTTACCCGCTAACACCTCACTGTTGGCATGAGGACACATGTAGCACCCCCTCAGCGACACAGAGTCCCATAGTCATGATCTGATGGAATGTGTTACAGGGTGGACAGAATGGGACAAGTGAGGAAAAGTGGCTATGATGTGCTGTCATCCCAGAGGAGATTTTTTGTGTGTTTTCACTGAAATGTTGACGTGCACAGTCATGTGACAAAGTTTGAGTTTGAGAAGCTATTTGCAAATATGAGTTCATTAGCATGCATGAATGAAGCTTGAAACATTAGGAGCATGTTACTGAATGTTTGACAGACTGGCAACTGCAGTTGGCCAGGAAAGACAGGCTCAGTTGGAGTCCCACAGATCACCTCCCATCAAAACTGGGGCCACATCGTCAGCTTTAAAGAAAATCTAGATATCCTACCTGAACTGGGAAGTTGAAGCTGGAACAGGAGCAGCTTTCCTGTAGGCTGGTTCCAGTACAAGTTTTTAAGTCCTGTCCCCTCTGTGTAAATATTATCAGGTGTTGACTTTTGTTGGTTCACATAGTTCTTATGTTGTTGCTGTATTTTCAAGTATTAATGTCTCTAATATGGGCTAATGTAATTAGTAGAAGTGGGAGGTAAAATCAGTCTTTGGATGCATCGCACCATGGACATGAAAGATTCTGAATTTTTCAAATGTCAAAAATCTGTTTTGATCATTTTTGCTGCCACTGTAAGAGAGTCAGTTGAGCAGTTGTTGCAAGGTGTTGTTTGTCCTAGTAGAGTTGCCATAGTTTCTTGAAGTTGAAATATGTTCCAGTAAACCTGTGTATTTTCTTTGCTGAACCGAGAAGAATATTTGTCTGTAAATAATAAGCAAAGTAATAGTAATGTGACTGCCTTTTGTAATGACTTTTAGATGTTTGATTTGTGTATAAATTTCCAGTGATAAATACAATGCTAATTGCTTTAGCTCTATGGCGTTTTCAGCTTTAGGTTAGTGTCTATGCTAATTGTTGATCAGTCTGTGATTAATTGGATTTTTTGAGATATGTTAATGTTCATTCTGTTTTAGGCATGAAAAAATATAAATAAGTTTTTTTTTATGTAAAAAAGGCCAAAGTAGTTTAAGTTGCAAGATATCTGAAATACACTTACTGATACTTTTACCATGTCCATATTCTGGATGAGATTTATCTTCTGTTTATGATGTTTTTTGTTTGTGTCGACAGGGTGTAGGTAAAAACAAAATAGTGGACAGATTCCTACACCTTCTCAACAGACCCAGGGAATACCTACAGCTCCACAGGTAAGAAGAATCAACATTCTTGTTAAAGGTTCTTGGGAAACCAGCCACGAGGGAGCATAAGCCACTGTATCTCTCGTGCCGGTCCCAAGCCCGGGTAGATGTTCAGGGTTGTGTCAAGAAGGACATCCGGTGTAAAATACTTTTGCCAAAACAAACAATCAAACATGCGACACCATACCAGATCGAGGTACGGGTTAACAACGGCCGCCACCAGAGGAAGGTACAGTTGAAACCAGAAGTTTACATACACTATGTAAAACACACATAGGCCTTTTTTTCACACTGTCTGACGTGAAATCTGAATAACTTTACCCATTTTAGGTCAATTAGAATTTTCTAAATTAATTATATTTGCTAAAGGCCAGAATAATGAGAGAGAGAATGTTTTTAAGGCAATTTTTATTACTTTCTTCAATGCCAAAAGTTTAAATACAATAAGATTACTATGCCTTTAAACAATTTGGGACACTTGATGTTATGTCTTTGGAAGCTTCTGATAGGTTTATTGATAACATCTGAGTTAATTAGAGACACACCTGTGGATGTAATTTAAG
>JAOXNZ010000148.1:0-10701 GCA_028566095.1 Kryptolebias brasiliensis
AACTCCCAGAACTGAAACTCGTATATTTAACATTGGTTCTAACTGGACAACTCAAATGTAAATAACCCTTGTAAATTATAAATTATATAGTTCTCCTCTTAATTTAAAAAAAAAGACCAAATAGAACCAGAAAGGCTATTGTCTGCACCATAAAAAATAAATTCAGTTGTTTTTAGGAACACAATATCTGTAAATTCTAAATGCCTGGAAAGTATAAAAACATTATTTGTATGTTTGTATAAAAGGCTTTATGTACTCTGTTATTATTTTTTTTAGAAATTTAATTATTGGGTCTTAATTTGTTTTACTTCAGTCAAAAAATAGCAGTGATCCAAAAAAAATAAAAACAGATGATTCCTAACCCTAACCCATCTCTCTGTTTTTCTTTTTCAGGCACAAATTCAGTAGATGAACAAGGAAATAAGGTGAGCTTTATGGCTCTCACATACAGAAAAAATACATTAATGATTTAATCATCTTCAAACCATTTAGATATTTATGATGTTTGTGAAGAGTTCCAGTCTGGTTTTAAATCCTGTCGTAGCACTGCAATGGCACTTTTAAGAGTTTTAAATGATCTTCTTTTAACTGTTGACTCAGGTTGCTCCATTGTTTGTTCTTTTAGGTTGAACTGCCTTTGATATGATCAATCACAGTATTCTTTTATCAAGACTTAAAGGCTCAGTTTCTATTGAGGCTTAGATCCTCTTTGTCTGACAGCTCTTTTTCGTTGTCTATGAGGTAGTACTCTTCTTCCACAGCATCTGTTTGTTTTGGTGTATCTCAAGGGTCCATATGGGTCATACTCTGATGGACTTGTGATCTTTTCAGAGTGTACTCAGCCTCTCGCACAGTAACTGCTGGGGATGGGCACCAGCTCCCCCATGACCCAGAAAAGAAATGTGGGTAAAGAAAATGGATTAATGGATGCTGCCTTTGAGATCAATATTCAGAAAGTATAACATTTCCTTTCACTGAAATTGTGATGTCATCCAAATATATTTCCCTTTTCAACTGGATGTCTCGTCCCCACTGCAGCCTCTGTTTAACTGTCTACAAAGTGTCAAAGACTGGTTAACTCAGAATTGTTTGCCCCTGAATAAAAATAATACTGAAATAATTGTATTTGAAAATTGTACCTCTTTCAATGAGTTAACTGATATCCTTGCTCCTCATTGTTCCTCCACTGTCAGAAATCTGAGTGTTTTTTAGACAGTTTTTTAAATTTGAAAAGCAAGTATCCACAGTTGTCAAAACCAATTTTTATCAGTTACGTGAAATTGCCAAACCAAAATCTAACATTCTTCTGACAGACCTGGAAACACTTGACCATGCTTTCATCACCACTAGACCTTAAATTTTGGCTTTGAACATTCAGCTCCCTTTCGCCTGCAGTTAGTTCAGGATGCTGCTGCTCATCTTTTAACAGAAGGCATGAACACATCACCCCAGTTTTAGCACATTAAACTGGCTGCCTTTTTGTTTTAGCATTGATTTTAAGATTCTTATATTTATTTTATTGATGTTTTTTCCTCTTTGTTTGTAACCAACTTGTAAAGCACTTTGGTCAACCTTGTTTTTAGATGGATACTTTATTGATCCTTTGCAGGAAATTACAGGGTCACACCAACAGCAGTTATGTCACACACAGACAATAGCAACAAAAAAACTAAGAAAAAAAAATATAGTGCAATAAAATGTGCTCTAGAAATAAAATTGACATTGACATTAATCTGAATCTAATTGGTATCTAATGTGGGATCTGTTTGCATTGACACAGTTTTATGCTGCTGCAGTAGATTTTACTCCAAAACTAGAGGTAGCATCTGTATTCTGTTTACGCGAGCCTTTACCTGTCGTCTGATTACCTTTACAACTTGAGAACCCCTCTAACTGTAAAGTTTTTGTTAGACTCTCCTGCAGGATGTGTTTGGTTAGTTTCTGATTGAACAAACTTCTGGGATTTCTGCTGGTGAATGTTTCTGTTGATTCAGAGCCTTTGGCTCTGTTGCTTCTGTTGATAAATGCATCGTTTTATATTTTTAAACCTTACAGATTCTTGCTGTTCAGTGATATTTGTTGACATCACAGTTTATCAAAGTATGAGAATCTGAACTGATTTAAAGCAGAACTGAATGCAGATTGAATATTTTTTCTTTCTGAAGACAAAAGCCTGATGGTTATTGGGTGTTTACTTCTTATTAGTTGGTATGGCAGTCCACACTTCTCAGGTTGTTGTGATGTTTGTGAGTTTGACAGGCAGAGAGGACACTTCATTCAGGTGTCGCTATGAGAAAGGAAGGGACACATTTATCCCACCTTTACTTCCCTCCTTTTGTTCATTGTCATGCTGTAGTTTAAAGGCAGATGGGATCTGGCGGCACACTTGACACGTAACTGAGATTTTCTCCTCACACGTTCAACTCTGCTTAAAGAAGTTGTCAATGACCTCAAACTGTTGCTGCAGAATTTTTTTTAAAATTTGCATTTTAAAGACAAAAGCAAATTAATACCTATGATAAAAGTTTGAAAATGGGAGTAAAACAAGGTCAAGTTTCTGATACTGAAGCCAAATCACAGCAGGTTTAACATTAGAACTACTTCACATTTTCTCTGAAAACATCAAATTCAATTTATAAAAATAGTTGCATTCTCATTAGGCAGAAATCAGAATAACCAGCTGCTAATTTTCAAACATTAAAAATGGCCCCATGTTTCCCTCCTGTTTCTCCTAATATTCCACTGCAATCTTGCAAAATAAAACAGCCCTTCAACACAAACTGACATCCAGAACATTATGTTACAGTCTTTGCAACATGGCCACAACTTTATTTTTTATCTAATGTTTGATGTTTACTGTGACCTGGCTGCAAGGCAAGTTTCCCTACAGAAACAATAAAGTTCAGTTGTTTTTGAGTGCAAAAATGAGTTTTCTTTGCATAAGTCAATACAGGAAATTTAGCAGTTTGCATTGATAAAATTATAATGTAATGTTTGTTTGAAAATAAGTTTTTATTCAATCAGATTTTTAAACCCAGAATATTTTTGGCTTCTTTTAAGATTTTATTTATATAAACTAATTTGTGTTGTAATTGTGTTATATAATTCTGTTATATAAACTAAAGTGTGATTTTGCACTGTAGGAAGAAGGGAATTTGCAGGTTTCTGAGCAGTTCATTCTGGTTGTGTTTCTAAAATCTGTCATCATCCAAGGTTTGTCACACTTAACAATTATTCACAAATATTTCAGATATTTTGATTTAGACCCTGTTTACACATGAACGATCCCCTGGAAACGTTAGAGATTTTCTGATGATTGTGAAAATGTTACTCGTTGACACGGCAACGCTGTGATTGAAACGCTGTTGTTTCCATGCTTGGTCAGTAGCTGGCACTGTAATTTTTGCATTTCAATGCATTTCTTCACTGAGTGCTGTTTTAAGTCCCAGATGAAGTTCTTTAGGTTTTGTACCAAGAAGCTGAAATTCTGCAATTTTTTTTGTATCATTTAGTGGGGTTTTTTAAGCTTTAATGTGCAGCTGTGGGAAAAAAAAAAACAAAATAAAATAAAAACAAGGTCAAATAACATACTTTATTACCAACTGATCAAGTTTCTGTAGGTATTCATTGTTTCTTTGTATTTGCATTGTTTTAAATTAAACAAAATTTTGTCTTTAGACAACCTGCTCTGGAATGAACTAATTTTTATAATTTGCGTGAATAAAACATCAAACTATGTGAAAAGCACTTTTTTCTCAGACAGTTCAGTGCCTGGGTTAATGAAGAAAATGAATCATTATTGTTGTATTTGTGTTGTTGAAACCATTTGTTGGGAACCTGCTTCTTGTCTCCCTCAGTCTCTACTGCAGTTCTCAGATAGGATCTGGTGTCGAAGGTGTTGGTCTGAGACCAGGCACTTCAAAGGGCACACTTCTGTCACATTAGGACCCTTTTATTAGTTTCAACGAGCCAAATGTTTTACAAATGCTTCCTGTTAATTGGCCTCTGTCATCGTGTCTCTGAACCTGTTGACCTGTGAAACAACACCCAAAGATTTAAGAAAACTCAGACTGAAATCTGCTGGTCTTTTTATTTAAACAAACCTTGTTTGTGGCCAGTTAAAGCATCTGTGACATGTGTTGAGGTGTGGTAAACTGGAACAGTCTTTTTATTCTGCTTTGTTCCCTTCAAGGAGGATTGCTTCTTTCAAACAGAAATGTCTGACTCGCCTCTGATCCTGTGGTTGTCGCCGTTTCTTCCTGCTTGTCTGATTTATCAGAAGGCACACTTTTCTCACCTCGTCGTCCTGAAGCTCTTTCTCGTCTTCGCAGGGGGGACATTTGCTGATTGAGGTGTGACGTGAGGCATGTGCCAGTGATCTGAGAGGTGTTTATGCGAGAACCTTAAAGGAAAACAATTCACAGCTGTGATTTCTGTGTGGATCCAGAACAAAGTTTCTGTTTTGTTTTTTTTTTCATTATCAGGTGGATTTTCACATTAGCTTTCAGTTGTTTTCTCCCCATCTGTTAAAAAATAACGTTTTCTATTTCTATGGAGATCTCTTTATGAACTCATGATGTTTTGTGACATATCCGTTATTTTAGTATTAAAGTTCATTTCTGAGTGCAGAGCTTGGTGTTAGTCTCTTTAGTGGGATTCATCCAGCAGCTGTTTTACCTCTCAGCCACCAGGAGCAGCTGTGCACATGCTGCTGTTCACATGCTGTTCTTCCTCTCTCAGTTCTCCTTTTCCCGTTTTACCTTTCCTCTCAGGCCCTGTTTGCACAAAAAATGAAATTGAAATGTTAGTATTTTTCAGTGTTTATTGAGGTGAATCAACAAGAAAAAAAAAGTGTTTACATGGATATGACTGCTCATTCAATCTGCTGTAGTTTCCATGCCAGGCAGGGTTGGCAGATAGGAAACGACAAACTATTGTACTGTCGCTTTATAGTAATTGTATTTTGACCCAAACTATCATATGTGCTGAGTGAGGTGCGCTTTCTCTGAGCTAGGAGGTTCTAAGATAAGTTATGTGTTGTGATTGGTGCATGTGCACAGAAAAGGAGGCGGACTTGACTGTTGCCAATTGACCATCCTTGGCTCACTTCCGGTCCTTTTACCCCAGGGGAGGGACAAGTCAGACAATTTACCCTTTAAGGATGACGCTACAAAAAAACTAAAGTTTAGCTATTTATTCTAATAAGGCAGAGAATTAATATAAGAACCAGCACTGGGACTTCTGTAGACAACACCTTAAGGATGAAGCTGGAAGCAGAAGCCCTGAACTAAGGAAGTGTCCACTCACATAGATCCTAGGCTCCGCCCATTCCAGAGGGCCGGAGCGCTTCCCTCACGTGATGTCAGTAGTTTTCTATGTGTAGCCGGAGATGGCTTTTAACTGTTTCAAGCAAGTGTTTCAGCAGGTGTACTGTAACTTAATCTGTGAGCGTGCAGCAACAATAAACTATTCACGATATGGCAAGGGCTTGATACAGCCAATAAAGGTGGTTGAGCAACTGGTTTTCCTCTAATTCTCTTTAGTACTTACCTTTATTTTAAGACATATCTAACATGACCCTAAAACTCTTATAAAAACGCTAATTATGTTATGCCGGACTTTCAATGAGGCACACATGCAATCTAAAGCATGTAAACAGTTCGATCCAAAATGGTGACTACACGGACGTTTGTTTGGACTGACATGTTGAAAAGGGTGAGTAACATAAACAGCACTTTGCTGTTTGTTATTATTGTTTATCTTCTCATACATGCGCAGAACAGCTATTGACTGCAGCCGTCTGTGGTTAGCATGCGTGATTTCACATGTTGTGGCTTCCTTGAAATGCAAATAGGAGAGTCTGAAAGTCTTCACTCTGAGACCTGGGTTCAGAAAGCTTCAGTGTCAGAGAATCCAGTTGCTGTTGTCATGTAAACAAACAGCTGAACTGAAAAACAACTTTGTGTAATGTCTCCTCAGTTAATCAAACTAATTTATTATTCTTCTGTTCCTTCTGCAGATTCCAGATGAGTTTGACATGGGTGAGTTTGTTTAAACTATGCATTTTTAACATGTTTGACTCAACTTGGCTACTTTTTGTTTCCTATTGAATGGAGTCTTGTTTGTGATCATTATTCACAAGTTTCAGTCACATTTGACAGTTGTATTTTGTTTCCCTGTCATGTTTTTAGTATTTAACCCGTTTTCAGGATAATTAATTATAAAATTTGCATTTTCAGCATGCCTTGACCCTTCTGTTCTTTCAAACTTCAGGCAGGTCTCCAGGCTTCCTTTATTGTCTAAGGTGATGGAAAAACTACTCCATTCCTAACTCAGTGCCTTCTTGGGTGAACTTGAAATCATTTTCTCTGACAAGTGTTCCAGTCTGGGTTTAAATCTCACCACAGCACTGAGTCTGCTCTGCTGAGGATTTTTATTGATATTATGTTGGCAATGGACTCTGGTGACTCTGTTTTACTGGTGCTACTGGACTTAACAGCTGCCTTTGACCCTGTAGATAATGAAATCTTGATCTCTAGGCTGGAGCAATAGATAGACAATAAAGGTTCAACCCTCCAATGGTTTAGGTCCTACCTCTCCTACTACTCACCAATACAAAAACTGTTTTGTGTTGGCATCAATAATTCATTTTTTTCCTCTACGGATCTCTCCTGGGGAGCTCCACGAGGATCCATTCTGGAACTTCTTCTTTTCTCACTCTATCTTCTACTATTTGGCTCTACTTTCCAGAAACATTGCATTTCGTTTCATTTGTATGCTGATGACTTCCAGGTGGATTTTCTGCTGATGACAACTGAAGTTATGTTTCTAATCCAACCACTCCAGAAGGGTTCCCAGTACCAATCTTTACTCCTTGGCTTCAAAAGACCGCTAGAAGCTGACAGTCCAGAGAACTAACTTCAGTTCAGAGAATGTTCACAGTAAAAGTCATTTTAAGATAATTACTATGGGAAAAAAAACTTAATTTGTTTTGTTTATGTATAATATACAACATTAGAAGATGCTAAAGATCTGCCATAAGAAAGAATACCCAGTCAGAAATCAGTGTGGTTTTTAATTTTATTACGTTTCATTAAATGTACATTAGACTGAAGACAGACAGTAAAATTGTATATTCTCCTGTCAAAGAGAAGACTAACCCAGTCATTTTCTCCAGAAAATTACTGTTTTATTAAAGGATTTTCGTCCTTTTTGTACGTTCCAGAACATAGTTTGCTCAGTGTTGGCACCTCTGTGGAAGCGTGTCTTCACATATGGCAGATGCTTTCTGTATCAGCACGCTGCAGTGTACTCTGGAGGATTGAGTCTCCCTGGACCAGATCACATGATACTTCAACATGTGTGTTTAGAGATGGAGGATACAGAAAGGCACACACGTGCGTGTTTATCTTCCCATTGTGCTCTAATTTGCACTAATGAGCCCATGGCCTCATGGGAAACAGTCAATTATTTTTAACCATTTGCAGGATGACAGCTGGAGTTCTTATTAGCTATGGTTGGTTCATTGCTCAGGCTGCAGGTTGAACCAGGTTAATCACTGAAAATCAGCTGGTTATCCTTCTGATCAATCAGATCTCCAGTTCAACTCCTGTCAAAGAAAAAGAATATTAGGTTCATCTTTATTTTTCTTAATTTTTTCTCTTCTTGTTATAAACATCAAAGTTTTACTGTTCAGATTAATTTAGTTCTTTCTTTTGTTTACAGAAAGTGAGTAAACAGTAGGAAAACTAAAACTGATGACAATGAAAGATTAGCCTCAGCTTGGTTCTGCTGATCCTCCCGACAGCGTCACAACGATGCTCAGATGTTATCAGCTCCTGATTCGTAGGGGTTGGCTCCTTGGGGAGTTTTAGGTTTTCAGAGCTCCGAATCAATAGCTGTGCTCCATTAAAGGAGATCTAACCTTTTCACAGAGCGCCCAAGATGTTCCTTTATTAATTTTTACTTCTTCCTAACTCAGTCTTAAAGAATTCCAGTTGATTGATAGGATGTCTTTTTTGATGTCTCTTATCGTCTCATCTTGAAGGACTCCTAAAACACAAACAACAGCAAAACATAAACAACATGAGACATTAAAAACGCATTTATATCAAGATGAAGCAACCACTTTTTCTACTCCAGAAAAATACATTTACAAAATCATTTCAACATGACCTGGTTGTTTGAAGATACAAAAATAAAGCCAATCAAAGGTTTTGGAAAGAGGTGGTTTAGGAAATTGAGTTAAATATTTTATTGAAAAGTATCTTTGATCAATTATATTTAAAAGTTAAATACACCCAAATAAGACTGCACAAATGTGTTAAATGAAAGGACTGAAACATTTGCAGCTTTAGCGCGGTTTATTTTTGTGGGTCTGTGCTTATCCATTATTTCACTTTTGTTATAGAATTAATCTGAAGTTTAAATGTCTGAATGAGACATGAGTCAAGTGTTTGTCCTCACGGTGTTGTGTTCTGTCTTTCAGACCCTCCTGTCATCCAACAGTTAAAAAGAACCTACAAATACTTTAAGGACTACAGACAGGTGAGTCGAACGTCACAACATTTATAAAACTGACTCCAGAGAAGAGGGGCTTTACCCAATTTTTATAGACTTCCCAACCATCTCATTTTATTTGAAGGTGCCCTGAAATTAAAGTGATATGGCTTGTAAATGTTCAGTTTATGTTCTGATATCAGATGATCATCGAGCCAACGAGCCCAAAGCTGCTGCCTGACCCTCTGAAGGAGCCGTACTACCAGCCTCCGTACACCTTGGTTCTGGAGCTGACAGACATCCTGTTGCACCCGGAGTGGTCGGTGAGTCAGGTTTTTAATGGTTTTAGTTTGACCACAAACTGCTCTTGAAACCCTCCAGTTTTCTGTGTGAGTTTGTATTTACAACAGTTTGTGTTTGACCTGTGTGTCCAGCTGTCCACTGGCTGGCGCTTCAAGAAACGTCCCGGCATCGATTACCTGTTCCAGCAGCTGGCACCGCTCTACGAGATTGTCATCTTCACTGCTGAGACCGGCATGGTGAGAAACTGGAACACACACAGAACTGTCTGTTCTGACTGATCCAACCTTTGTTGTGGTTCGCTCTCTTGAGCTAAATTCTCTCTGACGACACAATCATTTGGAAATCATTAAGTTTATCTCCTCACATAGTAACTTTTGCTAGAGTTTATAAAGACAGATCCCATAATATTATCCTCTAAACTTGATGTTAGCTTGTTTGGCTTTTCTGTTTAACAGCAATCTTTATCCTCACCCTACAGTTTAGTTGGAAAATGAAGAATATAATGCTTTACTTTTTGGTCTAAAAAACACTTCTAATGCACATGCACTGGGAGAACATATAAACTCTAGACAAAGGATTTGAATTTGGTCAAAGGTGACAGCTCAAACCGCTGCTCTACTGTTCTGCCCGTTTTCTGCAGATCAAATATTTATTCTTTATTGTGTTTTATGTGAAATGTGTCACTTTACTGTAAAGATTTGTCCCAGAACACTTAAAAACATTTAAAACATGTTCATTATAATTAAGCAGCATTGAAGAAGCAGAAACTAGCAGTTGGTTTGTTCTTTTACTTTTAGAATTATTTTACCTAAAACCTGAAGCTTGTTTTCCATTGTTAATGCAGGTTTTTGGACTTCTTGTGTGTTTGTGCAGACAGCGTATCCTTTGATTGACAGCATTGACCCACAGGGTTTCATTATGTATCGTCTCTTCAGAGATGCGACACGTTACATGGAGGGACATCACGTCAAGGTACGACTGTCTGATGGTGCTGTCGGGACATGAATGTTGAGCTTCACATTTTATAACCTTCTTGTCCCATGTTCTGTTTCCATCTGGAGCCTCAAGGAATCTTGGCAAACTGCAAAGTTGCATCTGGGTTTATTAAACTTTAAACAGATTCTCAGCAGCTCCTCTGTCTGTTCTGCTTTCTGATGCTGCTGTTAATTTCTTCTCCTCCTTCTGTCATTGGCAGCATTTTAATTGAAGCTCAGTCCGCAGCTTAGAAGGAGCAGGTTAACCTACATCCACCTCAGACAATTTCTGCCTCCTCCTCCCTCCCTCCCTTAAATTTGCTCTTGATGGTGATCGTGAACTGTCAGGGTTTAGTTGAATCATATTTTTCTAGCAGCTGTTTTATCTGATGTCACTTCAGGAAGCACAAAGTGAAGAAAGCTTGGTATCTGCTTGTTAGCTGCAGCGTTGACCCTCTGTCTGACTTCAGCTTTTGTTTCCTGTCCTGAATTGGAGCGTCTGCTGCAGACCTCTACTGGTTCAGACGTCTTATTGTTTGCTGCTGAAAAGAAACAACAATGGGATTATCTGTCTTTTGTCAGTTTTTAAGCCTTAAAGTACTAATTGTAGTATTTTTTTATTTGTTGGTGAGTCCATATTTTTTGTCTGCCTCATGAAAAAAAAACCTTTTAACTTCAACAATTTATTTTATCATTAATTGTATTGTTTGTGAACTTCAGAATGACCTTATCTTGGTGCTTCTACTGTGAAATCTGTGTTTTACCACTTGCTTCAACTAAACACCATTGTTTTCTATGAGGACATGTTTCACATTTTTCAGTGAATTTCCTCTCCGTCAAACAATATTCTGCTGTCAAAAGTAAAAACATTTAATCTTTTATTTTTTTATATCTATATCAATAAATATATAGATATAAAACTATT
>JAOXNZ010000148.1:46610-58566 GCA_028566095.1 Kryptolebias brasiliensis
ACAAATTGAAGTCCAGTTGCTTTTGTTTTTAACCTTTTTTGGATTTACCATGTCCTGGATGACTGAGAATCTACACCTGCATACAGGGACTTGATTGCCCTTAAAAGCAACCCTGACACCCCATACTTCCGCATTACCCCACCCACAGAATGCCTTGAGGAACATGGCCATTAGCCTTCTCCAGATCCACAAAACACATGAAGAACCAAACTTCCCTGAACCCCTTAGCAATCCTGCAAGAGTGAAGAACTGGTCCAATGTTCCACAACAAGGACAAAAGAGTGAAGAACTGGTCCAATGTTCCACAACAAGGACAAAAGCCAAACTGCTCCTCCTGAATGTGAGGTTTGACAATTGGTCAGAGCCTCCCTTCCAACACCCTGGAGTAAACTTTTGCTGGGGAGGCTGAGAGGGTGATCTCTAAATTGCTGGAACACACTCTCCAGTCTCCTTTTTAAAAATGGGAACCATCACCCCAGTCTGCCTCTCCGCAGGTGTTGTCCAGCCCCACAATGTCCAGTGCCTTCAGCATCTCAGGCCAAATGTCATCCTCCTGCCATCCTGTGGTTGGTTGTAACTATAATGTTACAGTAACAGCATTAAGGGTTTTTTAACTCAAATGTAATCACAATGTTGCAGAAGCCAGTTGGGGTTGTAGGTTTATATTTTCCTTTCAATGATCCAGACTTTCCTATAATCTTTAAAAATGGCCCTGATCATATAAGTGTAGGTTATTACAATGCTCTTGGTGATGCAGCTGCTATGGGCACCATGTCCTACTTCCACTCTCACCACAGCCAACATGATTTTGCTAGATTCTTACCACAAGGCTCCAACAATGTATGCGCCCCACGAGTAAACACCACAACACACTCAGTCATCCTTCATTCATCTTATGGACACAAAGCACACTTGTTCTCATCAGGGTCAAACCTGCTGGCTTGGTAAGACTAATACTTTTTGTATGTTGTATACATACCAATAGTCATGAAAACCACCTAAGGCAGACATAATACAATTGGCAGTAAAGTCATCCTAGTGGGATTTGATCTTCTAACATGTAGCTGCACCCTGACATGGTCAGAGAAAGTAGGCGGGCCCAGGGCCGTGGTGTGATTGTGGGCATACATGGTAGTATTGTTATTGGAACATGATGCTGACATATAGAACATAGTGAGGGAGCAGAAAAGCTTCTCTGGGAAATTGGCAAGAAAAACCTGTTTGGTGAGGACTGAGCATAGCATCATCATGTTTACCTTCACACTGAAGGAGCTTTTCAAATTGGCTGCAATCCAGCCATGTTCTAATAGATGTTAAAGGTCATGGAGAGAACCAGGCTCAGGATGAATGGCCATTTTTGTGCACTTGTATTTACGTTCATAGTTCAGCTGTACCGAAGCATTCCAGTCAGGAGAGTACAGCAAGGGTTCCTAACCATTGGGTCGAGACACTTCCTCAGTCTCTTGGAGGAAGAGAAACTGAGATTTTAACTTGTAAAAATCCACCACAGTCAAACACGGGGATCTGACAGCCATCAGCTGTTTTCTAGCTTTACTGCAATTGTAACATCAGCTTTATGTTTAATAAATTAATATAAATTGATATAACACTGGGGTGGCACAGCGGCACAGTGGTTAGAGCTGTTGCCTCCCAGCAAGAAGGTTGCGGGAACGCTTCCCGGCCTGGGGCCTTTCTGGGTGGAGTTTGCATCTTCTCCCTGTGTGCATGTGGGTTTACTCCAGGTACTCCGGTTTCCTCCCACAGACCAAAAACACCCATGTTAGGTTAAGTTCATTGGTAACTGTAAAATTGGACCTAAGTCTGAGTGAGAGGGTGAATGGTTGTTTGACTCTTTTGTCTCTATGTGTCCCTGTGATCAACTTGCGACCTGTCCACGGTGTTCTCTGCCTCTCGCACAGTGACTGCTGGAGATGTGCACCAGCTCCCCGCGACCCGGAAAGGAGAAGCGAGTAAAAGAAAATGGATGGATGGATGACATAACACTGGCCAAACCATTGTCCTCTGATTGACAGCACATTACAGCTTACAATGACAACACCTGGTTCAATCAGTTCTAAAAACAATTCGAACACTTTAGACTAAATGGACATTTATATTGAGAAAGATTCTGGATTCTGATAAACAATTCATTTAAACGTTTAGCCAAAAAAATCCCAAAACAAAACAAATAAAACAAGTTGTATCTTTAGAATATTCTAAATGATGGTTGTTTAATTATCTTAAATCAGCCAGCAGCTGAGCAAACCTTTATTTTTCTTTGTTCGCTTTTCTTTTAACCCCAAGACACTCTGGTAATAACTCTGCTGCTTGTGTGGGGTCATATCAGTTCAGTAGGTAGTCTATCATTGAAGATCAGGACAGATTGTGTTCAGACTATCAAACGAATGCAGATTAAAGGAGTCCAGACCCCCTCTGAAGGTGGTCTGTGTGAAAACATTTTCAATGCCCACTGAGGCAATTCAGACCTGTATTTAGTGCTGTCTGATTGCAATCAGATCACTAAAAAACATTTTAAATAACAGGTGTGTACAACGTCTTGGAGTTACTGTTCATTTACTGTTGTGTTTTAGGCTTGTCCAGTTTGTCTGAAGACCACATGGTACAAGTCCAGTCCAGTCAAGTCAACAAGGCGGTTTAAAGTGCTTTACGTCATAAAAACACAAAAATACAAAGTCATAAAACAAACAGATTAGAAAAATAACATCATATATAAAAAAAAGAGCCAGACAGAGAAATGAGTGAAAAAGCAGGCAATGTGGGGAAAAACAATACTCTGAAACCACAAAGAAGATCAAGACTACTTTAAAAGATAAAACACCTGGCTCCTTGAAGCCTAATTTTAAAGAAATGATGGCTGGATCAACAGATTTATAGGGTGCTGTAGCTTCATATAGACATATAAAAATGACACTGATAGGACATTTCTCTGTCCGCTGTTCACTGTTACATTGTCTCTAACACCTATTTAAACATCATATCATCATATATGAAAGCCCTGAATGCTACTGGGATGTTATTGAACATACATATACATATCATAGTAATAATTTAATGTAATCACTAAAGGTTTGGCAGGAGCTCAGTACGACACTACTCTTTTGTTTTAATCCATAGATTGTAACCCTTTTTCTATCACATATATGTAAAAAGTTATTTTTAGTTCTTCAAATAGCAGGTTTTTCTGAAATTGGCAGTAGAAAATTGATATAAAACATTACATTTTTTGGAGAGGCCATGGGTTTCGCAGAAAAAGGTTCATGGTTTTTGGCTAAACATATGAAACTCACGTTATATTTTGGTTGTGTTTACAAGTTCCTTTTTAATCAGAGAAGTTAAAGAGAAAATAAAATCCACTGGCCATGATGGTGAGATGATTGAGCAGCTCTGAGAGGAATGAATCTCCCCAGCAAAACCAAGCTGTTCTGTTCTATTATCTCCCATCAATGGTCAAACATTTCTGTCCTGACCAAAGACATCTTTTCCAGGTTAATAGTTTCCTCTTCTGCATGACACAAGGTGGTATCAAATGATTTAATAAAAACAGTTAACACTGTTCTGCATCATCAGTCCGTCTATCCGTTCTCTACTGCATACACTATTATTTGTCTCTTTTATTTTTAGAAATAACTATGCAGTCTGTAATAATTTTAGTTTCTCTGTGCTCTGATGTCTAGTAGTGTTCTTCAAGGTGCTAGTTTTGGTCCTTTTTACAATTCGACAGATTCTGAAAATTAAAATTTTGTTTTTTCTGACAAAGATTTGGGGATTTATGTTTGAATTAAAAATGTATAGCAGCAGAACTTATGTGCATGCTCATAAACTCTAGTCCAGGTTAGATTTATTTATGGATGGGACAAAAGATTGTAAGGCTAAATACAAAATTGGACAAATTTGTAATCTTTTGTTAAAGAAAGAAAAACTCACAAAGGTCACTGAAATAACTTGGAACTGACAAAAGTAATAAAAAGAAAACACTAAAATCAACTAATGAAAATCAGTTGTAACTCTAAAAGTGTCCCTAGGCAACAGCTCACTGCGACCTGGAAATGAGAAGCTGGTAAAGAAAATGGATGAATGGAAAATCAGTCGTTGCTTTTGAAAAAAACCCCAAACAAAACGAATGAAACTGGCTCTGACTAAACGAATGGTACATTAACCTAATATTTTGTTGCCCAACCTTTTGAGTTAACCACTGCAGTCAGGTGATTTCTGTAACTCTCAGTCTTCTGCACCTGTCCACAGGTGTTCTGGTCCACTCCTCATGAACAAACTGCTCCAGCTGTCTCAGGTTTGAAGGGTTTCTTCTCCAGATGTTTCAGCTTCTTCCACAGAAGATGTTGGTGTTTTTAGCTGTGTTTCGAGTCATTATCTTGTTGAAGGACCCATGACCTGCGACTGAGACCAAGCATTCTGACACTGAGCAGCACATTTAGCTCCAGAAAGTCTTAATAGTCTTCAGATTTGATTGGACCCTGAACAAATTCAAGACTTCCTATGTCGGATGTAGTAAAGCAGTCCCAGAACATAGCCAAACTTTGGAGTTTACATGTACGTCTTTTCTTTGTACGTTTAATTTTTTGGTCTGTGAACATAGAGCTGGTGGGACCTGTTGCCAAAAAGCTCCAGTTCTGTTCAAAGGACATTCTTCCAGATTCTTTGTGGCTTCTATCATTCATTTCCTCCATCTAGTAACATTAATACATTCAGCTCTTTCATTGGTTTTATGTATTTTTTGACTCTTCAAAGGACCAAAAAACAAGCAACAATTGATTAGTTCATTTCATGTTTTTTTCATTTTGTTTCATAATTCTAGACCTGAATTACTGTACCAACCACAAACCATGCCAGAACGAAGCCTCCTGCACCAACACAGGTGAGGGAAGCTACACCTGCACCTGTCAACCTGGGTTTTCCGGCAAAAACTGCGAGATCGAGACCAATGAGTGTGACAGCAACCCCTGCAAGAATGGTGGCAGCTGCAAAGTACGTCAACAAATGCATCTTGCCTCCTGGGTTCATTTAAATGGAAAGTTTAGGTCCAGGCAGTGAGCATTTAGCCAAAAACAAAACTTTGCTGCTGAAAATGTTGACTAGGCACATCAAAATCCTTGTGGTGCAAAAAGCTATAAGCCCTCTGGGGATGAACACAGGAGGCTGGATTCAGTGGATTCTGTAGGTTGGGACATCCATGGGTCAAGCTTGTACCTGTGCGATTTCCTGAGGGTAAATCAAACTGGGATTCAGGAAGTTTAGAGGCTTTGGGCTCTTAGTAAATGTTTCTTGAGTTGTTTTAGAACAGTTTCTTATTGTTGTGGAGAACATTATTCGACTGCGGGAGGCCTTCATTTGCAACCAAGGGTCAAGTTGAATGCTTTGACATAAAACTATATGAAAATGCCCAAAACGCTGCATTCTTTTTGATGTATTTTAGAAAAAGAAACAATGGACCATCCTATATGAAAGAAAAAAGATTATTATGTCCCATATTTCTATTAGTCCTACTAATTGTGTTTTAATAATCAGGAGTGGATTAGGAGTAACAGCTCATATACGAGCAGGAATCGGCTCCTTTTATTTCAAATTTTCTTATTCTAAAACACTCTATTTACTATGAATTTTTGTGATTCAATATAATAAAAACATATGTGCTTAATGAGATTTTTGTTAAATATGTAAATACAACTGTAGTTTTAGTTATGCAGATCTACAATACAGGAAGTGTCAGTGTGCTCAGATTTTATTGCAGCAGTGTTCTCTTTTCCTTACAATTTTTAGAACAATCCAACAATACAGTTTATGTGGGAAGTATGTTTGAAAGTCCTCCCAAATACCAAGACATAAGATTTCCCTAAAAATCATTGAACTGTAACAGATTATTATTCTGTCAATGATTTGTGTTGTTGGTCAGTTCATCTTACAGCAATGACAGAATTCACACCGTTCTGTGATGGTACCATCTTCTTTCCTCCCATTTTCCCTCCAGGATTTGGTGAACAATTATTCGTGTGCATGCCCTCAGGGTTTCTATGGGAAGAACTGTGAGATCATCGCCATGAGATGTGCAGATGGGCCATGTTTTAATGGGGGAACCTGTGTGGAGACCGACGCTGGCGGGTACAGCTGCCACTGTCCAGTTGGTTTCACCGGCTCCAACTGCGAGAAGCGAATTGACAAATGCAGCAGCAGCCCCTGCACTAACGGTACAAATCAGCTGTAACCCATGTCCTGCAAGACAAAAACAGCCTAACATCCATAAGGTTAAATCTCACAGTGAAAGATTATGAGCTAGATCTGACTTTCAGTCTGTGGTCTCATTAAAGGTAGGTTCATCGCAGACTCACCTGCAGCTTCTCTTCAGTTTACCACTAGGTTGTTAAAGTTTGTTCGCATTTGAAGCAAACTTTGAAAAACTAAAGAATCTAAAAAAATGTTGAGAATTTACACAAATGATTAGATAACCCTAATCCCAATGGTTTGGTGGGTCTTGATTGACAGATTGAATAATGTTTCTCAGTCTTGGTCTTTAGGACCTGCTGTCCTGCATGTTTTAGATGTTTCTTTGCTCCAACACTCCTGATAAAACAAATATGTTGTTAACTCTTCAGCACATCATTAAGCCTGTTAACTTATTATTTTAAATCAGTCCTGTTAAAGCAAACATCTAAATCATTGTTGTGTCAGTGAGTCTGAGCTTTTGACATATACAGTAGGCTTGGGTATTTTTATTTTTTTGTCACTCACTGACTCCAAATGTACCTTCATTCTCTGGATCTTGCCAAATAAAAAGGATGGAGACAGAACAACCAACAAATCAGGTAAGTTGAGTGACGTTCCAAAGAATGTCCATCACACAGAAGCACCATGTTTTAGTGAACATTTTAAGAACTTTATTGTGAAATGATAAAGGTACAGATGAGAGGAAGACAGGAAGCAGTGTGGAAGATTGGCTGGGTGGTGCATATTACATTGATGTCTGGCAGGGATTCAGGAGCGGAGAGGAACTAACTCAAACTATTCAGCATAGTTGGGATTTATTTGGGTTAACTGGCTAAATAAAATCTCAAACTTCTCTCATGAACAGACATTATTATTGCTGACTATTATCTGGTTAGGTTAAGCTAGGCTAATGGTTTATTTACCCTGAGAATTTGGAAGGTGTTTCTGGCGTAAACCTTAATTTATGGATTATTGAAAAATCTGCTCATAAATACAGCAACAGTGTGCAGACAGATGGACAGATAAACAGAAAGACAAGCAGGGGGACAGACAGAAAGACAGATAGTCAAACAGAGAGTGTCAGACAAACAGAGTGACAAACCGAGATACAGACAACAGAGAGAGAGACAGAATAACAAAAGACAGACAGACAGAGACTGGAAGACAAACTGTCATGAAGACAGAAAGACAGACAGACAGAGAGACAAACAGACAGAGTATATACAGATTATATTTGACATACAGAGAAACAAAGTCAATATGAGACAGTGAGACAGTAAGACGGACAGGCAGGAAATGAAACAAAGCAAGACAGAAACAGAGAGACAGACAAACAGAAAGAGAGACAAAGCGAGACAGACTCAGAAACACAGAGACACAAAGAAAGATAGCGACTGACAGAAACACAGACAATGGGAGAGACAGATGGATAGATAAACAGACAAACAGGGACAGCTAGAGAGACAAACAGAACAAGAGAAACAGACAGACACAGGAAAACAGAAAGACAAACCGAGTGACAAAGAAACAGACAATAAAGACATACAAATAGCGAAACAGACAAAAAAAAAAATAAGTCCGAGAATCCCACTGACCAAAAGAAAGACAGACAAATAGAGATAGAGAGTGAAACCAAAAGAAAAGGTGACAGACAGATACAGACAGAAAGGAAAATAAACAAATAAAAAAACCTGAGAAAACAGACATACAGAAAGAAAGAGACAATCAGAATTAGAGACAGAGTCCCACTGACCAAAAGAAAGATAAGCCAATAGAGAGAAACAGACAGTGCTATATAAATGTAGTCCATTTACTATATATATACACAACATGCAGTATTTATATGAGCAGTGGTTTTATGTCCTTTGAAAATTGTAAACAATTGGATTATTTGTGTTTAACATTTTATTGCTCATGTGGAAATAACCTTATTCTGCTAGTTGTGGTCTTAATTTTTTTAAAACTTTTTTTATATGGCAGGAGGGACAATACATGATGTCCAGGGTGGGTGGGGTCATTGAGAGTACAGCAGGTTTTATTCTGAGGATGGCTGATGTAAATGTCTTTGTGAGAGGACTCTTACTTTGAATCTTCTTCTCAACATACACAATACTTAAAGTCCAAGTAATGTATTTCCTTTTTTAAGGACTCACACATGCATGTAAACACACACATGCAGATATTTTTAGTACAGCTATTTGTCATCCTCTGGGTCCCAGGTCGCTACTGTAGATAAAGAGAAAGAAACTAATTGGAATCTGTCCACAGCTGTGCAACTTAGCTTTTCCAAGCACTGTCCCCTGAATCAGTGCTCAGTGTCTTCCCATGCAACTGAGCAAAAATCATGCACTGCCTGATTTAGGGCTAAACAGCCATGTAAATGAACACAACCCCACCTCCCACCCCTGCCCCTCTTTCTCCTGGGAGAGAAAGTCAGGCACAGCTATCTACATTTCTGGCCTATGGACCACCTTAAACTTAAAGGTCTAGATCACTTAGTGGCAAGATGCCACTAAGTGATCTAGACATTGGCATTTTTTTTGTGAAGTCAACGCAGTGAATTGTGGTCTGAACAGACTCTAACCCTAACCCCAGCAGGTAATGTGTTGATTGCCAACTAGATTGTCAGACATTTCTTCACTGTACTATACACTGTCTCCCTGACAGTTTCAAGTTGAGGTATAGAACAGAGTGGTTGACCTCTTTGACCTGCTGAGAAAAAACATCAGAATATCTGAAGATGACCTGAAACAGTGTCTGTGCAATGCTCTGCAGAGTGGCTGTCTCAGCATATCATGTTGCTTATGCTTCTAGAACTAACACAAAGCAATAACCTTATGTTCACTGGTGTAACAGTCTTATTAAGTCCATTGCAATGCAACACCAGCAACTGGGTGAAATCAGCATTACTCATGGTGTCACAGCTTATTCAATATAACCTTTCAGTAGTTAAATAAAATAGGCGTATGTTAAGTGTTGCTTCAAGGCAGACCATGTGACCATCAATGTACATCACTTGGTCAAAGGCTGAGTGTACAGGACTGGGATTGCTTTAAGTGAAAATCCTCCATGCAGTGTATCAAGGAAGTCTGCTGAACCTCACATAAAGCCTCTGATGATGCCTCCTCCCACCTAACGGACACAAGTGGCTACACTTCACAACTGAGCACAGCACACATACACATCTGACCACAATCGTAATGCTGCTTTTTTCAATGCTATTTTCTCTTAAAAATAATTTTCATTGGCTTAATTAAATAATTTATTTATTAAACACATTGAGATCTCAGATCTCTTTTTCAAAGGAGGCCTGGGCCTGAAAGCAGCCTAACATGCATGTTTTTTAGACTGTGGGAGGAAACCCAGGACCTTCTTGCTGTGAGGCAACAGTACTAACCACAAAGCCGTCGTGCTGCCAAATCATTAATAGACTCCCTGAGAACATAACCATAAATAAACTATAAACATAGTGGAAGAGGAGCAATGTTCAACAGAGGAGGTGAGTTTGGCAGATATCTGCCTGTCTCCAGAAAGATTAAGTGGAAACAGGTATCTTGTCAGCAGACCTGACCTTAGGGTGCATGGCCATGTAGTGATTCACTGGGGTCTCAGCTCCCTCCAGCAATGAAAGGCAGTGGCACCTCACTCACTCCAAAGCTCTATTTGGGACCCCCACCTTAAACTGCTTGAGTCTGATAACCTCCAGCATTACCATCTCACCTTTATCCATGCAGGGCTCAGCCACCTGCTTGCTGCATCTCTTATTTGATGGATTTGGATAAACAGTCAGTTTGTGGGTCCCAGGACAAGAACTGACAACAGTAGTCCTTGGGGAGTAACCCATCATGTCCAATATGGCTTTGTGTAGGTGCACTACCCATTCTTCCAATGGCTATCTTCAAGCTGTTATCTCAAACATGTACAGGAACACTGGTGGATAATCAGTAGGTGACATCTTCAGGCCCAGACCTCCCATGAAAAAGAGATCTCAGTGGGATTTGCCTGGTTAAATAAAGATAAAAAAAACCCTGTCTTTAACAGTATGTGTGGTGGCATTAGAATAGAAGTTGACATAGCTACAGTTTTTGATCAAATGACAATTCTTGTAGGACCTCTGCCTTTACCTATGGGAGGTCTAGCTGTTGGAAACCCTGCTTGGCCTGCTTATGGTGACTGGAAGTAATGTCTGCTTTCATCTGACCCAGAGACCACATCCCACACCATAGTAGGACTCTGGCTTTGAAGGGTTTTCCTGGGAGACACAATGTCCCCCATAAAACTTTGTGTCCAAGTGCTTTATTTAGTTTTCTGCCCCCCCCCCCACACACACACACACACATACATTTTCTTGGTACAGCCATCTGTCAGCACTAAGCATTTAACTGAAACAGAACATCCTCCAGGTTTCAGCCTGCTATTGTAGATGAAGAGGAGAAAAGTAAGAAGAAATTGTCCACAGCTGTGCAAATTAGTTTCTTCTTGTGCTGTTTCCTGAACCATCACCCAAACACATAAAAACAGGGAAATGGTTTGATATATATGCAGCACTTATAGTACAGTTTTATGCTGTGACTGCACCTTATTTAATGTCACAAAATAATCAGTCCTTGAATATACAGTGTGTAGTTGTGAATAAATTGTAATTTTTACATGCTCCGTACATCAAAAATACTGAGCAAACATTTTTTGAACCAGGTAGTTGCACTTCCTCTGTTTTATTTTATTTTATTTTTTTAAAAAACTTTAAAATGGACAGCCCAACAAAGCATGCATGTTCGAAAAAAAGACTTTTCAAAACCATATAAAAAGCAAGTTTTTCAGCTTGATGGTGTTTGAAACAGTAAGCTATTACTACTGACAAAATTATAAAAAAAAATGTATTGTGTACTCACCATAGACATAAGCCCATGATGTGACTATTAAATCTCTGAAAAGTGACAGTCACATAATCATATATTTAGTGTATATTTGCCTCACTAAAATATACAGCACTGGTAGTGCCTTCTCTGAAGAAGAAAAAAGATACTGAGACCAAGCATATTCAAGCTAATTTGGGCAAAGTACAAAAACAGTTAAAGAAGCAAGTTCTTTTTTTATTTTTATCGCTGAAGATAGACCTGTGGTAATGTGGGGTTTGAAACACTTTTTTGTTTCGTTTTTTTGCAAAAGATGACATTTCAGGAGTTAAAACTAATTTTTGGTACTGCTACCTTTTGCGGTAGTCCTTTAGAACATGTAAAAGTTCCTTATACCATATATTGCAATTCTGTTTTCCTCTCCTTTCATTCTGCAGTACAGTTTCATACAAACCACTCACACTACAAAACCTGAACATAAGGTTATAAAATAATGTCAAAATAAAAACAAGTCATTGTTGCTAGCAATACCATGCATCCCTAACCCAAGCTCTACTCCCAAATTCTGGAGGTAGGCTCTGATACATCCCGCTCCGTGGGACCCGGCATTGGCATCTTGGAGGATAGAGTTTTGCCCAGACTGTGGATCGCTCACAGATGCTGACAACCAGGCCCATCAGACACATGATTGTCAGCACCTGGGGTATCAGAAGTTCAAAACGAGTCACTGCAAAATAACCTAATTGGCATTGGCAGAGTTATGGCAAGTTTGCATTGGGGTACATGTGCTGGTGTAGAGTCTCAGTCATCCAGGACATGGTAAATCCAAAAAAGGTTAAAAACAAAAGCAACTGGACTTCAAT
>JAOXNZ010000155.1:62909-75319 GCA_028566095.1 Kryptolebias brasiliensis
TATATATATATGCGCTCAATATGCTTATGAGTGAATGAATTGTAATAATAAAAAAAGTGCTGCGAATACATAAAAAGCACTGTATGAATGTGGGGGTGGGTGAATGAGGAACAGACTTTAAAGCAGTTTGTAGAATCTATGCAAGCTTAAAACAACACTGTGGTACTGTGACTGTTCAAAGTCCTTAAAACTATGTTTACTGAGTCTTTTTTAGCTACTGCTTTAGAGTGGAAGCTTCCTGGTCTCAATAGGGAACACTAAGTGGTGTAAGTGGATGTGATTGGTCCGTGCATAAATGTACGCTCCCTGGCTGAGCGAAATGAATGTTCTTACTGTGCTGACAGTATTGAAACTGAATTCACATTGTTGAAGTAGAAGCTACTTGGCTTTCGCTTTTGTCTGCTATGACATGCTCTTCTCTGAATATGTGCAGCACAAAGTAGACTGAACTGCTGTCTACTTGGCTCCTAGAATAACTTCTTCTGAATGTTTAAAGGGCTTTGTCAATCTCTACTTTAAAAATGTAACCAAAGACCCACAGCACTCAGCTCCAACTGTCTTCTATTGTTGTAGCTGAAGACAGTGAACATTATGTGCGTATGTGACCTGGCTGCTCTGACCGTCAGTGTTGCACAATCACAGTCTTCTTTAGGTGGTATAAAAGCAAACATACAGATCCTTATAACCGCTCCATAGTGAAGCTAACAGATCTTATAACCCTCAGACAGCGCCTAGAGTTGTTTTGTCTGAAAACTTCTATTATACAAGTGTGGACTATTTACTAAATTAACATGTATGAAAGAAGCTAAGTAAACTTAACAGAAATCTTTTAATTTCCAAATCGTCTTCCATGAGTTTATTGACCCTATAACTGGGGTCAAACTGAACGTTTAGCCGAAATTAATTTAAACGGCTGGTGTATATCACACAAACACATTCAGCCTAGAACTACAGGAATATAATGTTTGGTCTGTATCATTCAGTGTTCAGTCGAAGATAATTAGGCATTAACTGAGATAAGGTTTTAGTGATAACTGCGGAAGTATCTTGTCTCCATAGGAACAGAGGTTAAAACAACAAATGCCTGTCGTACCTTTGGACTTGTGATCTTTGGCCTCCAGTTCCACAGCACTGCGCTGCTGGAGACAAAGGCGACATCGACCCAACAGCTCCTGCAGAGCCGGGCAGAGGGCGGGCTCAACGGCCTGAGGGGGCTGAACAGACAGCAGCAACACCAACGCCCTCAGGTCCTGAAAGACAACAGACAAATGGATGAATGACACCGAGGCAACACCCTCAGGAAGAGCCCAGATTTCAGCTTGAAGCATGCTCAGTATGTGTGTGCTTGTGTGTTCGTACTGCGTTGAGCAGGCTGCTGGTCTTGTTGAGCTCCACTCTGTGAACTGCCAGCTCAGGCTGAAGGTTGCTCTGCTCGGTCAGCAGGTTGGTTACCAAAACACCAATCAGGTTGGAGCAGCTGGGACCAGACAGAACCTGGACCTACAAAAACATTTGTTATTTTACAGCGTTTCACATCCAGGTGGTGCCATTATTTAACTGACACTTGTTGTGTTGTACCTTGTGCAGGAAGCAGGTGAGGAAGGAGTAGGCCACGTTGTTGTTGAGAAATGTCCTCTCGTCCATCAGGATACATTTGATGTATTCACTGAAGGCCGGATCTTCACACAGCAGCTTCACACACGTCTTAGCCAAAAGAGACTGAAAATAAATTTATAACATCTGTACTTCTGTCTGGATTAAATAGTCAGTCCAGTGGTGGAGCTTCATTGTACTAATCTCCCTACAGTTTTTACCTTTTAATTCCTTAAACATTTTAATTGAAATAACTGCTTTTCTCCACACCGTTAGTATGTACCACAGTCAAGCTATCATGGCTGCGGCTGCTACAGTGTTGAACAAGCCAGGTTATAAATGTTTTCAAAGGCCAAAGAGGTCTAAAGTTTGAGAGTACTTCAAGCTAGCTGACAATAAAATGGTGGTTTGTATGCTCTGCAACGTTTCCTTGGCTGATCTCAGCAGCACAAGAACAATGTAAACAGGAGTAAAGATTGTTCTATACTCTGAGAAAATGAACAAATTTCTCAGTTCTTGCAAACTATCAAGAACAAGAACAAAGTTTGTTTTGGCCAGGTCATTTCATACTTCAGGAAAAACTCAGGTGTAGAACTCCTAGGGAGTCCTCATAGGGCCCCCCACTGCAGGACAGTATCTCCAGTATCACCACTCTTTTGTTTGAACACATTGTTGCAAAGGGAATATAATTTTTTTTGGACAAATGTTCTCCTCTGCGAAATGTTTAAGCTTCTTCTTTCCACAAATTATTTGCTTTTTGTGTGTCTGTATGTGTCTTTAAAGATGTGTAAAACAGATTTTCATACTTCTACAATGCCTTGGCTGGCTGCTTCTTAAAATTATCCATTGTACAAACAATGGATAGTGAACCAGCAGAAAAACGTGAAGGTAAACATTTTCAATTTAAATTCACTTCAAATTTTTGATCAATATCTTAACAAATTTCAGACACCGCCAAGAAAAAAAGTTTTTTGCAGATGATGTGTCGAACACAAGCTGTAAGAACTCCTGAATCAGGGTTGCAAGAATGTAGCAGATTTACTGATAAGGCAGCAGGAGAAACAAAAGTACTGAGTTTTGTCTGTCTACTACAATTTCTAGAGAAATTTTTGAGGAACCTTAAACCAGAATCTGGGCTCATGTTTGATCAACTCTGTTTCTGATCAGTGGTGTGTTGAGTTTTGTTCCCTCATTAGGATCTGACTCCCTGCCAGCTTTGCTCTGTATTTTTAAACTGTTGTTTAAAGCAATGATATTTAAAGTAAATTACTAAAAGAAAATATATAACACATACAATGATAAATACAGTTCATATATTCAATATGGAAAGCATAGGTTAAGTTGAAAAAGTAGGTAGTCTTCATTATTCTATTTTAAATAGTCATGTTTTTGTTTCTCTCCTCTTTCTGAAGGTAAAACCATGTGACTGAAGTCCTTCAAAATGAGGATTTCTCTCCACAGATTGATACAGTTCTTACCAACAGTATCCTTACAACATGATGGATATTCAGGATATTTAAAATACATAAATAAGAGCTTCATCTTTTTCATTTGTCATAGTGAAGTTGGAATTTTAAATAATTTTTTTTACACTACTTCATGGTAATCTGTAAATGCCAAAGTCGACTGTTAAAAATAAAATGAACTAAAATAAAATTGTGAATTTTGATCTTTGGAGAATAATTGGTTGTTTAGATTAGTCGTTTAATCAAAAGTAATTAGTGGCAGCACTATCCTACAGTATTAACACCTAAGGAGAATGAGAGTTCAGTACCGGTGACTGACAGAGCTCCGTCCACAGTTTGGGGAAAAGTGCGAGATGAAGAGGAAGTCCTTCATATGCGATCAGCACACCTGAAAGTCAAAGAAACAGAATCAGTGAGTGTAAATATGTCTGCAGACAGCATCACAGATTCCATTCTCTCACTCACTCAGTTTGACAAGAGTTTCAGTAAACTTCTCGCAGTTGATGGCGACACGACACAGCAGGTGAATGAACTGATGGTAGGGCAGGAAGTAGTCCAGCAGCATCCGGTCGTAGACTTCGTCTTTACCCTGAGACACCAACACACAATACAGTTTTACTGCCAACATCCAGCTGCTGCAGCTTTTAGAGGTTTTACTGGGTGGACAACTTCTAAAAGAACAGCCTGCGGTAAAACAACCAGTGATGTGACAGTCAGATGTACCTTGCTGCTCTCCACCAAAGAGGGCAGCAGACACATGTTGAGCTCTGGCCTCGGGGGTCGGATGTTGTTTTTGGCTCCCATCAGCTTGATGTTCTCTCTGCATGGCAGGTAGGGGCCAAACGACACTGAAGACGCATGGACAGACACACAAGGGGTCACTCAGGAGGTTAATTTGAATTAAATATAAAAAAAGAAGAAAAAAAATCTCCAAGACTAACAGAATTTAAAAGGGTTTTCCGGGCCCAGGACTTTCGGGATTCATGGTGTAGAAACATAGTATTATTAAAAGCGTCAAAGGATTAATCCTAAGATTACAAATCATGTTAAATGACTGATATGAAACCCAAAAAGTATGAAGTGTTGCCAGTTCAAGGGAGAAGACTCACTGGGAATGTTGCTGTGGTGGTAGGTGCAGTGGTTGTGCTGTAAGAACGGGACGAGGGTGTGCAGGAAGTCGTGTGGACTCAGCAGCACAAGCTCCTTCAGAACATCTGCAACAAACCAAGCACAATGACAACGGCTTCTGAATTTCAGACCACAGTAAGAAAAACCAAGCTCTACATTTGCAGACTTCAGTATCAATTTTGGACCCTAAAAAAATAAATAATAATTAAAAAAAAGTAGTGGAGCTGAATGTTACCCAGGCAGGCGTTCCGCAGCTCAGGAGGGCTGTAGGAGTTGAGGAGTGTGAGCAGCTTGTGAGCAAAGTCGATCCTCTCCTGCCACTGGATCAGAGCCTGCTTCACATCTAATAAGGAGAGAAAACTGTTCAGCACAAGCAGAAAACACACAAACACACACACATCACTAACTGCCTGTACACGTTAGAGCCACTCATCAAACGGTGGGAGAGCTCCAAGAACACCGCCGACACTGTACCTTTAGAAAATCAACAAACAAACAGCTGAACTTTTGCAATAGGTCCACTTTTTTTTTTACCTCAGAGAGAATCATAACAGCTGATAAATATGTTGTCCACATTTACCTCTGCCTCTGCTTGGATGTTATGGCTGACAGTTATACAATCATAAACAACACTGCATCTAGTGAAACCTAGCACTCAACGTGACCAATAAAACAATCTTATGTTTTCTCATTCTGTGTTCAACTCTTCTTGTTAACAGTAAGGTGGTCTGACCTTTGCGCTGCAGGTATGGCCGGGTGGCTTTGAGGACTGACAGGAAGATTGAGAGCAGCTCCACTAAGTCTCCAGTGACATGACACGCCGTCGCTTCATGGTACATCATGTGCAGAGTGTTAAAGGACTGAAGAGAGAGAGAGACAGTCATTGTTTAAACAAGGATACATATGGGACCTCTTACTCTGCGTTGTATCAACCTGAACTACTAACAGTTCATCTCAGGATTTTTGAGGAAGAATTAATTTTAATTACCACTGAAGCTTCCCCAAATTATACTGTGATATACAGTGTAACTGCCTGTCTGGAAAATCTTGGAATGTTGTCTTACATGTAGTTTAAGGCATTTTAAATGTTTAGTATACTTTATCTTACTTTTTTAGATTAAAGGTGCAACAGATAAGTGATATTTAGTCTTTGCTGTCACTTCAGAGTACAAAGTAATTTAAACAACAATTAAACAGATAAGGGCTCAAAACATTCATAACGTTACGGAATCAACACGTCACCCCTAAAGGTAAGTTTCTTATTACTCAATGAAACCCAATCTGAAGAGGTGCTTTTAGCAGATTGGAAGCAGATTGTTATATTTCTGCTGTGTTTGTGAATCAGAGATTTTTCACGACATCCAGTCAGATGTGCTTCTGCTCATTCTTCCACTGTGTGCCAACACAGTGGAAGAATGCAACATTAACAACGGTCAAATGGTATTTATTTTTGGGCTTTAGCATGCGCTGTGTCTTCCTTCTCTTCAGCCTCTGATGGTAGCTGCACCATCAGTTGCAAAAGTAATAAAAGCAGAGACATGTCTTGATAGATTTTGCTGACATAATTTAGAAGTATGGGCTGCACGCTCCTGTAGTTGATTAGAACTGTTAACTTGCAGCATAAATATTTGGGTTCAATTCCCAGCCAGGACCATTCTGTTTACATGTTCTCCCTGTAAAGGAGTGGGTTTTCCCTAGGCACTGTGGTTTCCTCTCACAGTCCAAAAACATGCATGTTAATTGAAGACTCTAAATTGGCCTTAGGTGTGAGTGTATGTGTATGGCTGTTCATCTCTATGTGTCCCTGTTGTGGACCAGCAACCCGCTCAGGGTTTACCCCACCTCTTACCCAATGACTGCTGGAGACAGGTAGTGCCATCAAGATAGTAGAGTTGCTGTTTATACCTTTAAGTGAAATATGTTTCCTGGCGTCTCACTTTGAAAAAGCAGGTGTCACAACAGAGAAATACTGCTACACAACAGAAATGGCAGCAGAAGAAAAGTTTACAGGAAGTACACTCTTCATATACAGATCAAAGACTACATATAGGTAGACCTTGGACCAGAAGCTGGAAGTTCAGTCTGCAACGGGACCAGCTTCCCTGTCGGCTGGTTCCAGTACAAGTTTTAAGTCCTGCCTTTCTCTATGTAAACGAATGGGACAACGTCCTTGTTGAAGAATAAAAATACACTGCAGATCATTTTTTCAGCTGTTGACTCTTGTTGATTCACCTGTATATTCAAATTTAGATTTTTCTAACACATTCAGCTGTAATTAGTTATTTCATGTTTAAAAGAAAGTTCATGTGACACCATGATTGTGTGTGGTGGAGTAGGCGGGTACGGTGGCCCTGAAGTGCAAACCACACAAACAAATCACTAAACACCACGACAAATTAAAAAAACACACTGACATTAACCTACTGGAAAAGGTAGGTACCAGTGGAAAACATGAGACACCGCTGATTGGACAACGACGCCATTTAGCTTTTGGACCGGAAGTTATTCTGCCTGTAGCGCATTTCTGAAATGTTACCGGTGACCCAAACGTAGCTGCAGCTATCCAATAATATTTTGAGTCAGGACATACATACGAGGTGACACTGGACATGCTCAGGACTAATCACAAAATTTCAGGTTCAGAAGTTCCAACTTCTTTAAACAAGGCCAACAGAATGAGTAACTGACTTAAAGTGAAATGATGCCATGTGAACTGTTGGCAGTGGAATCCTGAACGTACCTCAGTCATGAGGATGAGGCCTCTGTTGAATACAACCAGGAGTCGGTCTTCGTCGTTCTCCAGCAGAATTCTGAAGGCACTGGGAGGAAGAGCAGACAGGAACAGGATTCAGAATACAGAAGTTCCAATTATGGTAGTCATAGTAAGAATGTGTATGTATGTGAGCTGACCTGATGAGAGTGGTCCAGCAGGAGCGTCCATCCAGGCATCGCAGGTAGCAGCTGATGGTGGTCTTCTTAAACTGTTTGATGTCCTCTAACTCTTCCTCCCTCATGTCGGCTCGCTGTGCCACAAACAGCTGCATCAAGTTGAACAGCTCCTCCACTGCCTGCAGGAGCAGCATACATTTTTTATTTTTCCTTTTACACTTTAATAAGTTTTTCCACATATTTCAAAGAATAAAACTGTCCCCTCAAAACAAAACCATCTCTGCTCTAGGTCTGTCCCCTCACCCCTGGATACTGGCTGGCGTGCGGAGTCAGGTTCTTGAAGGCCCACTGGATGTTCTGGTGTGAGGCCAGCTGGCGGGTGAAGGTGGGTGACTGCTCGCAGCACATGCGCAGGATGCCGTAGTAAGCTGGCAGCATGCCGCGGTTGAAGAGCACCACCTCCTGGTCATCATGATCAGCCAGGATGTAGTTGAAGGCGATGTTCTTGGTCACCACAGGGTTCTGCACCACCAGCCTGACGTTCTCAGGACAGTCCACACACACATTGTACCAGAAGGAGAGCAGTGCCTGCTTGTTGTGATTGGTGGCGATGGCTGGCTCTGAGAGTTTGGGCTGAAAACAGGAAAAAAAAAACCTCCTTGAATTTTTTATCTTTTTTTCCCCTTTTCAGACCTACTAAAATGCTGTCTATTTCTGACTGAAAAATGCCAAGAAAACTCATCAACAAATCATACCTGGAAGAGGTTCCAAAGGTCCATGAAGTAGCCGGAGAACATGAGTTTCTCTGTCTTGGATATGAGGCAGTAGGTCATGAAGCTGAAATACTGAACTAGTTTGGTGGTGCCATGAACGCTGGCGTCCACGTACAGCTTGGCCCGACCCAGCAGCCCCAGCAGCAGGTTGTACACCTGGTGTAGGACCACGGTGGTGTCGGGAGACAACGGCAGTTCACGGGTTGGCAGGTGGAGGGAGCGGGTGGAGCGAAACATTTGGCGGAAGGAGTTGCTGGGGATGAGGGAGACGAGGAGGTACGCCGCAGCTGGAGGAAGGAGACACTGATTCAGTTGGCTTTCAAAACTGTTATTCTCTGCTTTTTCTGTCTGATTACAACTATTTAATGTCAGATAAACAACAACAAATATTAAAATAAATCAACAATTAGACTCTGCTCTGATTGTTAATTAAGTTGTTCTGTTGTAGTTTGTGTAACTCTGCAGTTCTTCTCACATGTGCGGACTCTGGGGTAGTTGTGTGCCAGCAGGAAGCGTTCCACCCAGTTCTCCATGTTCTGCAGCACCCAGCTGTGGGCCAGTTTGTTCCTGGGAGTCTGGACAGCCAACCAGTCCAGACACTGGGACGGATTGTACTCAATCACCTGACAGGAAGCACACAGATTTAAACATCAGAACAGAAGGAACATTTCATGGACACCTAAGATCACACAGCTGAATTTTATGCAACTTTGAAAATTAAACTTAGCAAAGTATGAAAGTATGTTGTAGCATTAAGGGACCCCCTCCCTTTATGACCACTGACCTAGACTCATCTTTGAGAACAAGTGGAGGGAGACCTTGGCTTCTCTCTGTTGTTTTTGCATTCAGTTTGTTGCTATCTTCTTCTCTATGTGATGATCCCTCATCTTCATCTAGTTGTATTTTTGTTGATCTAAGTTTAAAGCCGATGTTATATCTACATTTGTTTTGTAAAGTCCAGTAGTAGAAAATCTAACAAAAGTGAACAAGAACCATTTGTAACTTTAAGAGATAAGTCCATTAAAACGATTGCTCTTAGATGCAGCATCACCCTCCAACTCCTGACTCCATCAGCTGAACAGTTCCTGATCTCTCAGAAGTCATCACCTTAACTCTCCTAGGTGACCATCCACACAAGCTCCTGACCTCAACTGATCCTCAACTGACTCTTGGGTCTTGCCATCCTTCCACAGACCTGGTCAGGAACACTCAATCTACACGGTAGCATTTCCGTGGAGGCTGAGTGTACCACAGTAAGGCTTACTGTGAAGCACAGTGGTAGCAGTATCATGCTATGGGGATGCTTCTCTGCAATCGGCCTGTAAGGCTTGTAAAGCTAGAGGCAAAAAGGAACGCCACAGAATATAGGGAAATCCCGGAGGACAATCTGATGCTGTATACTACGACTTGGGAGAAGATTTATTTTCCAGCAAGATAACGAATTGAAGCATACAGCTAAAACTACAGAGAAATGCTTTAAAGATAACAAGGTGAATGTTCTGGAGTGGCTGAGTCAAAGCCCAGACCTAAATTCAACAGAGAACTTGTGGCTTGACTTGAAAAAACACACCACCTCTTAACTTGTTCATGTTCTACAAGGAGCCTTTAAGTATTTTAATTGTCTCAATTTAATACCCAGTATTTACAGTAAAAACCTACATATTGGGGGTGTATGTAGGGCTTTAGTATGTTGATTATGTACACGTGGAGGGTCTTAAGAAACTGGAATACAACCACTCCACCACTGGCGCCATAGGGAGGTCAAGGGGTCAAAAATGACTGTCTATTGTGATTTAATGTGGGTAAGTTTGTCTGTTTACCTCCCAGATCCTCTGGAGGATGTAGGAGGCGAAGGACGGCATCCCTGGAGGTCCCCCAGCAAACTCCATCAACATAGTCAGCAGCTTGAAGAAAGGGTTAGCAGCCTGATGGAAGAAATGAACAGTTGATATCAATTAGACTTTTTATCTTTACACTTAGAAAGTTTGAGAAATGTATTTGTATGTAGATGATTACAAACAGGGCTGCTTACCTCAGGTGTGAGCTTTGCAATAGAGGTGAAGAGCATCGAAACAATCTAAAGAGAAAGTCCATCGTTAACCCAACATTTAAATACAGAAAAAGTTACAGCCTTCTGTGAACCTAAAATAACATCTGCCCTCCTACTCAACACCCAACCTATTTTCTGTAAACCTACATGTTCAGCCAGACGGTTGTTATAGCGACAGAGGCTGAAGATGAGGTTACACGTCTGTCTGATGTTGATGCCGTCTCTGATGTGCTGGAAGAGGAAGGGGAAGCCTTTCCCTCCGGTCAGTGCTGCCATGTCGCTCTGGGACAGAGTCAGATGTCTGCATGGAGATGACAGAGACACGGAGAGTCAGTTTGAACAGAGGAGAAGAATATTCGCTCCATCACATCTATATCCTGTTCTCCAACCTCTCAGAGCGAGACTGCTCCACTAGCAGAGCAATGAGTGCAATCATCTTCTCCAGAGCCGCAGGACGGTATTTCTCCTCAGCAAGAGACAAGATGTCCTCCTCTTCATCCTCCTCCTCTGCCTCTTCCTCTGACAGCACCTCCACCTGAGGCTGAGGGAGCACATGAGGCATTTATCACTGATTTACCCATATTCATAATGGGTATAAAACTTTCATAAACAGGAAAGCAAGACAAATAAATAGTTACATCATCAAAACGAAAACAATTATCTGTGTGTAAACTTACATTTTCAGGACCTTTGGTTCCCATGTAGAAATGCACCATGATGGAGATGGCTTGCAGTGACAACAGGAACTGACTCTTCAAACACAAAAGTGATCAAATCGTTTAGAAAAAAAAAAAATACAGAATAGACAAAGCAAAAGAAAACTTCAGTAAATTTCCCCATCGTGTTCCAGATTTTTTTTTTTTAAATGGATGCAACTGGCAGTTTGTCTTTAGGGTTTTTTTCCACCAAACTGGCTCCAGCGCTAAACTCTTTGTTTCCACCCCTCTAAGCTCTGGCAGCAAAAACTCAGCACCAACTCTTTGCTGAGCCAGATCCATAAACCACTAATGTCAAAAAGCTGGAGGTGGGTTCATGGAGACCAACAACCAATCAACATGTGAGCATCATGTTTAAAAATCCAGAGTTAGTTTCACTTTTACTCTGCTTAATTTAAGACAAAATACTTCACTTCAACTTAAATTGGAAGTTAATTTAGCAGTGGGATGACATGAGCTTGGGCTCTCATCTTCCTGCAGTTTGTGTGCTTTGTTTTTGATCATCAGTCATACAGTTGTTAATATGTGTGTTAAAAGCTGCTTGCAGCATCACACAGAGCTGCCTTCACAATCACTGTTTTATTGAATTATTAAACACTTTTTAAATCCCCATTTATAAACATTCTCGGCTCTTTTAATCAACCACCTGGCAGGGATCCTGTTTGAAACATCGTGCCCGACTCTTGTTCTCAGCAGCGTTTGCGAATACATTAAAAGATCAGAAATGACGGCTGACAGAGTGTTCATAAATATCGATTGTTGTTTAAAACAGTGTTTATAAAATAGATGAGTCATATTAAGACATTTGTTTGCAGGAATAATGGGACAAACCCTGTGATCTGTGGAGATCAAGTGTCTCTCTGCTCTGTGATCTTCTACAGAAACTCAGAAAGCAACAGAGGGAGAATCAATTATTTACAGGAAAAGATGTTTGATGAAGTGGTGTCAGATCTCACAGGAGAAACAAGCAACCAGGTCTACAAAAACAAGCCAAAAGAAGCAACTCACTCACCACCACCATCATCCCTGTAGTTGCATCAAAAACGAAAGTTACGTATGTAACTACGGTTCTATGAATTCCAGATGACCGTCAGAGGGCGGTGCTGAAAGCACTGAATGTTCCCTTCGCGCATACGCTGTTCGAGCAGTAATACCAACAGAGTCACACCTGTGAAATATCGGATGACCAATCAGAGGCTATATAGCCTGACGTCATCCGACGCTCTGTTCCTACAGAATCTTCTCGCGGAATGCAAACATTCTGAGTGACAGAGAATCTCTGGCGGTCATCCGGGATTCATAGAACCGTAGTTACATACGTAACTTTCGTTCTATTTCATCCCTACTGACCGCCAGAGGGCGGTGCTGAAAGCACTGAATGACTAATACCAGCGATGTCACAAGGAATCCTGAGCAAATACCTCACTGAGAAGGCCCAGAGGATCCTTGCAGCAGAACCTGGTCCAGAGGATGAGGGGAGGCCACATTAACCCTGTAAGATCTGGTGAATGTGCTCGGGGAAGCCTATGATGCAGCCGCACATATTGCTTCCAGCGGAACCCCTTTCAAGGCTGCCCAGGAAGCAGAGACGCTCCTGGTAGAGTGTGCCTTCACGCCGACGAATGGGGAGCAGCGTCCTGCAGCATAGGCGTGGGCAGATGACATCCACAATCCAATGGGAGAGACGTTGCTTGGAAAGAGGACAACCTAGCCTAGGACCTCCATAGCACAAGAACAGTTGGTCTGAGCGTCGTATAGCAGCAGTGGCTGCAATATATGCCTCCAGTGCCCTCAC
>JAOXNZ010000155.1:81525-98982 GCA_028566095.1 Kryptolebias brasiliensis
GAAGTCTGGGTCTCCCTGCTTAGGCTGCTGCCCCCACGACCCAACCCCGGATAAGCGGAAGAAGATGGATGGATGGATGGATGGATGAGCGCAAGGAAGCAAAACCAAGTCAACTATAGCCCAAACCCATTTCAATCCTTGTGCCTTCTACGCAGCCCTATCCCTTTATTTAGCATATTCATATCAATGGCTAGCTTGTCTTAATAATTTGTTGGGGGAATTTAGGGGTGTAACAAAGGGGAAGGGCAATTGAAACCATACAAATGGAGATTTTTTGTTATTTTTAGGAGGACAAGACAAAATGCCATCCTGATGGACTGTAAAAGTTCCTGCAGCATTTCTCACCTTGGCAGTCATGAGAGAGACTGCTTTGGGGTCTGGTAAGGTGCTGGGGATGCTGCTACATAGCTGCCACATGAACCTGAAACAAATCAAGGTCAATTATGAAACAATGAAGAGGTGATTCGCCATTTCAAATTAGAGCCAGGCTTTATTCCATCACACTAAAAGATTTCATACTCACCCAAAATAAGTGTGCTCAAATATGTTTTTATCCTGCAGAAACTGCATGTTGTCATGCCAAATCCACTGAAACAGACACAAACAGGAATATTTCAGATGCTAACACAAAGTTGCTTCAACTTTGGGGCAAAAATAAAAAAGACCCTCATTACCTCAAGTAGATCAGGAGAGACATCAAAACTGAAGTCCTTCCCATTCTCTTCCTCCAGCTCCACTCTCTTGTAGAAGAGCATGTAGGCACTGTGTGTCTGCAGGTCGATCAACATGTCAGTGTTTCCATCTCAACCCCACAAAGTGACTTAAAGACAAAAATAGGCTCCTCACCTTCTCAAAGGAGAAGTCCATGAACTTGTCAGTGACGGAGTCATACGTCTTAGTCTAAAAGATAAATAAAAAGATTAGTCAGCTGTGATGGAATAAAGCGTGTTTTTTTTTTTTTTTTAATCTGGCTGCAGCTTGTACCGTCATCTCTCCACCGAAACACTCAGAGGCGAGCTGTGCCGAGTCGAAGGGCTTCACCTCTGCGTCGTTGAACAGATACCTGCAGGTTTTACACACGACATGTCAGAGAGCTGAATGAGAAACTTAGACGACTCGTGATGCGTCGTTTACAGGAGCCCTGAAAGCTGCTCAGTGTTACAGGCTGAATCTGCTCTCACCACTTGTTGTTCTTGTAGGCATGGGGGTTGACGATGTCCCTGATGAAGCTGTAGTAATGGCCACCGTCTGCTGTGCCCGTGTGGACGGTGACGCCGATGAGGTCATATTCATAGCTCCCGGTGATGTTCGCCTCTCTTTCTTCCCGAAAACCTGAAGCCAGAGGCAGATAACTTGAATTACTGACTGTAGGTCTTCTCCTTCATGATGAAACCAAATCAGAAACTTCTTTTTAGAAAAATCCCAGCTGAATGTTAGGTTGTTGGGACAAACCCTCTTTGCGCTCTCCCTTGCCCATGAGGAAGTCCTCGGTGTATGGTGTCATGTCAAGGCGCAGGGGGAAGGAGAAGTGTGTGTTCACCTTCTCCTTCATCATGGTCACCATGTTGAAGGTGTACCTCATGGTGTTGAAGCTCAGGATGCGCGGCAGTTTCTTGAAACAAGCTCTGTGTGAAGAAGATGATGATCCATTAGGCTGATGTGTTTTTATTTTCAGTATTTTCTTTTATTTTTAACAGCTTGGATTTATTCTCACCTTTTCTCTGCTCTGACCTTCTTGCCGCACTGTGAACACGTGTACATGTTGTCACCCTCCAGGGTGTCTTTGATGGTCACCTCATCCAGAGATTCCTGAAGAAAGATGAGAGTAAAGAACAGGATCTGACCCTGAGAACTGGAGCTCATTTGGACTCTGCTGAAGATTTCCGGGCCTCAAACTCACGTAGATGTTCTTCATATCTGCCACTTGACATCTGACTGTGTAAAACTCCTCTGCAGTCTGACTGACATGGTCACAATCCTGAAGAAAATACAAAACATAGTTTTAGTAACATGAAACCAGTTTATAAACTACAACTTATTTTTTCTTTTACCTACTTCACTTTTAGTGGACTTCAAGCAGTTTTATGTTAAAAAATTTGAAAATGATTTTAATCTTGTCAACATCTGACATGGGGGAGCTTTAAAAACAGGGTTCCTACACATTTCCCCATTTTAAATTCCAAACATTTCCAGATTTAAATTTCTAGATTTGTCACTTGATTTTTGGGGGGCATTTTTGATGTCTAAATACAAACATTTATAGTAAATGTGCAGTATATTATGCAGACTATACAGAAAAGATGGGCAGCAGGGAACAACAGTCCTGTGAGAAAACAATAAAAAAAATAAACTTGTGTGATTTTGTAACAGGTTTTTTCACCCAGATCAAACCATTCAAGTCATCAAGATGACATGAAGTTCATTTGATAAAATTATGTTACAATTCAGAGTAAAACACAAAAAACTACATTTCGTCTCTATATGGCAAAACCTTGTATTTCTTTTTTTCTTAAAATCATTTTCATGTTTTTGCATAAATCAAATCCAGGTTACATTTCTCATCTGTCTCGGGTTTACAATGACTAGTCAAGATAAAATATCAAAAAGAGCTTCCAAAACTAAAAACTGTTGATTGAGAGAGTTTAGTTTTGGAGGTTAAAAATGATTTTAAAGTCTTTAAACTATTTAATACACCCTGTCTAAAGAAGCAGAGCTGATATTAATTAAAATAAGAACTATTGTTTTAGTAAAATGTGCAAGTAAACTCAAATTAGCAAAATACAAAAAAATTAATGAAATTAAGTCTCCTACTTACCAGAGAAACAACATTGTTGGTGATGACGCCTCCAAACAAAGTCTTTACTGTGTTTTTCTGGGAAATAAACAAACAAGGAAACAACTTCGACACCTCATTTATGATGATTAAAATCTTTCTTTAACTCCTAATTATTTTTTTTAAGCAACCGAACCAAGCATGAAAGTTAATTTTGTACAGGTTAGAATGATTTTAATTTACTATTTTTTCAATTAAAAAACGCGCAGTGTTGTAGAAACAAATCATATTATTTTGAACAGTGTATGTGATATTAAGAAGAGTTTACCAGCTCCTGGGACATCTCTTCTATTTTAGTGATGAGATCGGTGAAAAACTCAGTCATGTCTTTCTGTTCGCCAGTGTTTAGAGGCTGTTTGTCCATCGTATAGGTTTTACAAAACGGTCGAGGGTTGTACGCCTTTCGCTCACTCTCCTGAACACAGAAAGAAAAAAAAAAAAAAACAGCAACAGAAAAACAAGTCAGTCAGCAACAGGACCAGCGATGTCACTTCTGACATACAGCTAATGGACAATTTGCTGTGTATAGCTATATAAGTCAGCATAGATTTAGTCCACAGAATCGGTCATGTAAATATTATTCTCAGACAAGACAATTGTGTCACAGTAGACACTGACATCAGATGTTCAAGCCAGGACTGTGAGTCACAGGCATACTAGATCTCACACCAACCCTTCATGAGTAGCTTGTCGCACTTGAGATGAAGGATGAAGGCAGTCAGGGACATGGAGGCACATTAGGCTCACAGTAGAGCTTGATTCAGGCAGCAGGGCAACCCGCATTGAAAAGACATTTCGTTGTAGGGTGGGGAATATAATATGGGGGAGATGTGTTACTGAGGCAGCAAGAGGGCTGCCCCGAGAAGAGACAGGAGATTGTTTTACAAAACACTTCAACCCACCCCTGATTCAAAGCGAGGTAGTAACAGAGATGAAACCATTGACATGTGAAAAGGTAGGGCGGCTTTATGGCTCAATAATGTGATGAAGTGATGACATATGGTCTGTGCGACGACCCAGTGGTGGGATTAAATGACAAGAAACAATGATACAATGACAACTTTGTATTTAGTTTAAAACAATAGTTAACCACAAAGAGGATCACTAAACTGAGGTAATTCATCTAGTTTTGAAAATGACACGAGGGAGATGTCCGTCACACATCTAAAGCATTACACTCAACGTCAACGTAGTCGAGTTCTGCTCCACGCCTTGTTTGGTTGCACACTGCTCGCTTCATTTTTGAAAACTCACTTCTATGCGGGACGTGGCAGGCTCCATTGGTGATTTTATGAAAGACGGACTGGTCTTTGCAGCCATTTCACAGAAATGTTTTGTGAAAGAGCCTAGGAAGACAGTAGGATGGAAACCTGAGACCAAGCAAGAAATTTTAGGCTCTTTCACTAAACAGTTCCGCTTAATGTTCAGAAATCACAGATGAAGGCAGCCACATCCTTCAGAGATGAAGCAAGTATCGCGGAACCAAAATAGGCGTGGAGAAGAACTCAGCTGCCTTGACGTGGAGCACAAATGTGTGACGGAAGTCTCCCTTGTACCATTTTCCAAATATAACAAATTAACTCAAGTCAGCAATTCTCTTAACTATAAACCTTTTTTTAATTAAATGCAAAGTTGCTGTTCTTCATCATTAAGCTTCTTGTTAACAAATCTGTTTATTTTTATTTAGGTTTTTAAACCATGCAGCCAGGTGGTCGCACAGATCACATTTTATTCATATTTAGTCACTAAAACACATCCTTAAGCTACAAAGCCAGCTTACCTTTTCACATGTCGACTGTTCAGGCTTTCTTTCTACCTCATTTGACAACACAAAGACACATCAGCGGTTGGTTGGCTTCAACCTTCATTGCCACCTCGGTCTATTTTGAAATCACACAGAGGCAGCCAAAATCTAATTCTTGGCTTGAAGTGTTTTGTTAAGTCTTTTGTTATTACTTATACTTCACAGTGCTCTAACAGGACCTCAGCAGAGCCAATTGAAGGACCTCACTAAACCATTCAATCAGTAGTATAAACATACCTGGCTCACAATTTTCTCTTCTAGTTGCTGGTGATCACCTCTGTTTTGTTTTGATGGTTTTAGGGTAAATATTTCACACTTTTAACAAGAATCACACAATGGAAGCTTGCTGTGCAACATGAGGGATACACTTGGATCACGTGATCCTCTGACATAAGCTGCACCCACTCTATAAATGTAAAACTTACCATGAGATACGTGAACATCTTCTGCAGCTCCAGTAGTGTGGTCTTGTGTTTGATCTCTTCAGAGTACTACACACACACACACACAGGATGAGAACATGCTTTCTGATTTGAATGTGTTCACTTCCTGACACCAACTGAGTGCTTCCTGAGCTGTAGCTAATGACCTTAGCTGTGAAAACGGCCTGCCGGGCCTCTGGGATCATGTAGAGCTGCTGGATGGTGGAGGCTAGGTAGCAGGTTGCTCCCAGGTTGGTCAGGCCCACGAAGCGGCACTCAGCCCGGACGTCATCGTGGGGCCAATAGTCCCACTTGTACGGGGCGTGAGAGGCTGGAAGACAACATCAAATACAATGTGAGTGCTTGCTGTGGCAATTTCACCTCAAATATTTCTTTCTACCTTGTTAGGCATGAAGATTTTTTGTAATGATCATTCTGAAACACCTTGGTAAACTTTTAGTGAACATTTAGAGTTACTGCGAGATGTCCCAGTCTCTCCAGCATCAGTCCCACCTGTGGGACAACATTTATCAGAGGCTGACTGGAGTCACTGTAGCAAAGCTCAAATTGAGGCAGATCATTGTCATTGTAGACTACTGGCACAGAGTGTAGTTTGCAGACAGGATTTCTACATAAACAGTTTCTAAATCTGAATTAAAGGTGACCTATTATGCAAAATTCACTTTTGCATGTTTTTGTACTTCCATTTGGGTATCTACTGCTTCTAGAAACAGGCCAAGCGCAAAAAAAACCCCACCCAGCCGTTTTTGGCAATAATTAAATATTTTCTGGTGTCTGCAAAACGGCCTGTTTCAAAACTCCTGGATTGTTGCGTCACAATCCCCGTTACCTAGCAACCCCAAGTCGAGTCCAGCCCCTCACCTAGCAACCCAAGTGGAGCTCCACCCACTTCATTACAAGAAGACCATCGTTTGTTCTGCTAGTTTTACTGCTGCACAACGTCTGCTGGAAGAGGAAAATGTTTTGTTGTCGGCTGCAATATACGACATGTGTCCATGCATGTTCTCCTAGTCATGGAGAACAGAGCTGCAGGGCTTCATTTTATTTTTGATGGCAATGTACCTGCAATATTGCCAAAGAAAGTAGGAGTCCTGTGTCTCACATTACATTACCCCCAATATCTGTGCATTTACATGTTTATTAATGTAGTGCGTTGGTGGGGTGTTGGGTGTTGGGAGGGCGTGGCCAACTGCAGCTTATTTGCATAACAGTGGAGTAGCCCTAAAACTGCTCATTCTGAAATGAGCTCAAAACAGGCAGAACTGATCAGGTGAAATCTCAATATCTGAGAATCATTTTGTGTATTAAATGTAATGAACATGTTTTGTATTGCCCACAGATCTATCCTAACTTGTTCAAGGAAGCATAATAGGTCCCCTTTAAAGTTAAAACCTGTTTATATTCCCTTTAGACTAAAAATAAACCAAAAAGTGAAGAATTCAGCATCCTCACACTGCATGTGCTGCGACATGACCCAGTTGTGGAGCAGCCGGTAGTTTTCCACTGAGCCCTTCACCATCTCCACCAGCAGGTCGTAGGCGGCCGCCCTGGCAGAGTGGGACTTGCATTTGGGCTGCGCACGGTCGGCCAGGCTGGGGAGGAGGAAGAGCAGGTTGTAGACGTCACGCAGGAACTCCTGCCCCTCCCGGGAGAACTTAAAGGGAGGTTTGTGTTTGAGAACGCTTGTGGCGAGACGCAGGAGGCCTGTCAGTCCATCGTCCTCGATGGTCCCATCCTGCTGATCTAAGATCTCTCGGCTACAGAGAAACAAAGAGTAAACACCTGTTTGCTATACAATTCATTATTTCTCACAGAAAAAATTACATTATTATGAGTGTCTGACCTCCGGATGCAGTCAGCGAGGTGTCGAGCGAGAGCGTCAAGGTCCAGCAGCGTGGTCTGCATTGAGCCGGTCAGCGACAGAGAAGGAGAGACCTTCTGTGAGTTCAAACAGACCAACACTAGCAGCAGTTCAATACAAAACCAGAAACACACCACACACTACTCAACAGAGTCCATTTAAGAACTCGCTACTGATCAACGTGATCATCCGGATGGTCGGTGTGATATTCCCACCTGACTGGCATCTTTAACATGGATGTTATCGATAAGTTTGCAGAGCAGCCAGAAGTATTCCTTACAGCCGGTCCTCAACAAAGGCTCCTCTTCATAGTCCTCCACCTGCAAAGCATCGCCATGATTAAACTCCAGATGAAAAGACGAGACAATTTATAGCTGCTGCAGGTTCACTCATCTTCAGTCTTTGTGTCCCAGTATTTCAGACATTAATCCTGCTGCAGGGACGTCTCATACAAGCAAACTGGATTCAGTCAAGCAAAGCTCAAATTGAGCCAGATCATTGTCCCAAGGACTGACACAGAGTGTAGCTTGCAAACATGCAACTGTGTGTTGGTGTGTGAAACCCACCCTCAGAGGTTTGAGGGCCTGAGCGTCAGGCAGGAACTTGAGCAGTGTGGAGGCGGCGAGCAGCAGGAAGGACCTGTTGATGGATTCTCCACCCTCCAACCCAGAGAGAGAGAGCTTGTAGAGGCCGTTACACGCCTCGTGCCTCACTGCCGGCTGAAAACAAGACCAACAAAAACAGACCAATGTTTTATTCTACACAATGACTCAGTGGGAACATTTGACACATGTTTTGTCTTTTAGGAGATTTTGTTTTCAGGTCAAAACCCAATAAAGAATAAAATAAAGGCTGAGGATTCCTTGAAGGAATGCATATCGCCCACCGCCGTCCAGTAGAGATTTAAACTAAAATTATCCTACGTTGAGAAATGATAGAGGGGAAACTGTTTTGGTTAAACCTTGAAACTAACAATGTGCAATCTCACCCAATATCGCAAGATCTCATTCTCAGAGTATGTGTTGAGGATGACCATCAGCTACTATCACATCGGATTTTAGTCCAATATCTGTAAAAGTAACTGAGTTAGCGCCTTTTTGTGTTTTCTAAGGTCAGTTGGCTGTGGTGGCCATCTTGAATTGGCAATTTCTTGTAAATGTTTGCTCAATAAATACTTTGAGATCTTTGTTAAAATTTGCTCAGTGGTTTTATGAGATAATTTGCTAACAAACATAGCTGACTCCAATAATTTCCGGCAAAGTTTTAAACCAAGAACTTGTGCGATCGGTTAGCGCTTAAAGTATGTGTTGAAGATGACTCTCAGATACTGCCACACCTAATTTTAGCTCAATAACAGTAAAGAGTTATAGACATTTTTCTATTTGCTAAGGTGGATTAGCTGTGGTGGCCATCTTAAACTGGGTTAATTCCAGAAGTTAATCAGTTAGTGAATAATCATTGCTCGATTAAATTATTTTTTTTTTAATTAATCTCAAGCCCCCCCCTCCCAGGTCTAAACTCAGGGTGGATGGTTGCTCTCAGAGCTGTGGGTGGTAGGAATGGCTCACCTCAGGCACTAGCAGGGTGAGCTTCTTCAGCCAGTCGTGGAGGTGGTCGCTGTCAGCCAGGCTGGACTTCACTGTGGACGAGCAGTGAGCCCAGCTCACCAGCAGCCACATGGAGTAGTGGGTGACTGCAGGGAAACAAATCTCACTGTCATGGTACAGATTCACCTTACACAAGCAGGACTCTTTCTGGTTAACATTTAAAGTGTTTCTGGTTAAACAATGTTTTTGAAATTCTCACCTTCATGCCGAGAACGATGATCAGACTGAGCCTTCAGAACTCTGCAGAAGCAGAACAAATCATGTTAAGAATCTTTTGTAGACAAAATTTTAAATCTAAAACTAATATTTTTTGGGGTCCTGTTCAGCATACCTGTGTGCAAGGTTGTCGTAGGTGTAGGCCACATTGATGAGCCGTTGGATCAGGTTGGTGCCCTGGACAAGACTGAGGAACACCTGTGCAGGCACATCAGGTGAGGATTCAGAGCTGCTGTTAGTGGAACGTTTCTGCAGCAAAACTGGTGAGATTATTTACCTCTGTCAGGCGAGGGATGTGTAGACCTTTCCCGTGTTCTACAGTGGATTTGCGAGACTTGCCGGGCCACGCTCGTTTGCGTTGACTGTCTGTGAGGCCGGACCAGGAGAAGACATCATGGTAGGCCAGGTCCAGGTCTGCAGGGTCCACAGCAAACTGGCAGATCAGCTTCAGCAGGCAGGCGAGGCAGTCCAGCTGCCACTACAGACAAAAACAGGAAAATTATCAGAAAACATCTGAAGGAACGAAAAGTGTAGTTAGTAAAACCTCCTATATGAATGGCAGGGTTTATCTTTTTTTTTTGTAAATATTGGCATGAAAACTGAACCAGAACTTAAAGGTGAATCTAAACCCAAACCCAAACATTTTGTTGGCCTCTCACCACAGTCCAGGACTCCTGGTCTTTGGGTTCAAGGATGCCTGAGTTAAAGATCTCCAGGAGCAGCTGCAGACCTCCCGATGCAACAAACTGGAATGAGAGGAGGATAGCATCATTTAATTCAAAAGGTCAGGAGCAATTCTTTTCATCTTCCATCACACTGCTTTGTTCAGTATGTTGTACCTTGCAGCTCCAAGTGTTCTTGCTGTTTTCTATCTGATCCTCACTGGAGTCGTCGGAGTCTGGGTAGAGATCACTGTAGCTGCCCTGAAAACACACATCCAAGGATTAATTACAGAAGACAAACAAGATCTAAGCGATTCCAATGAAGCATTTATTATATATAAAGAAAAAAGTTCAAGTTTGTGCAGTCATGTTTCTTAATGACTAATAGCTGAGTAAAAAAAACAAAAAACTGATTAAAAATCATGACGCACAGTTGAAAGTTTTTAGAAAATCTACAAGGTGCCTCTTGATAATCTGAAAGTTATTCCCAAAACAAACAGATAAATAAAAAGAAAGACATCAAAGGATGTTAAAGACAAAGCTTCATGTTGTGTGTGTGTGTCTCTCTCTCACAGTAGACTCTCTGTGGATCCGTCTGTTAGGCTTGCCCAGAGCCTCGATGATTTCCAAAGCGTACAGCAGCTTGTGAGGACTTTTAATCCTCAGCAGCTCCTTCCAGCACAAGCCTTCTTCAGTCTACAACAACAACAAAGAAAGAGTTCAGAGTTCGCTTTCTTCTACAAGAAACTTAGAGAAGGTATTTGCTGAGTGTGGTGACTGACCGTTTCGTCTGAGATGTTCTGAAAAGCCTGCAGCATCTTGGGACACGTAGGAAGAAGCATCAGCAGCTCCCACACCCGACGGGACAGATTTTCTGCATTGAGGTGAAGCTCCTCACAGCGAGCACTCTGGATTAAAAAATACATTTATATTTATACTGGGGTTTAGAGCCAATAAAACAGTGTTTTCAATGTGTCTGAGATCACAGTCCTTTAGAGGTAATGAAGCTCAGTTATTTTCTCTGAGTGCAGGCCAGTAAAATTACTGCCCAACACTTTATGTCCACCGTTTCTGCCTCTCACCTCCGGGCTCTCCTGCACCTTCTCTGTGTTGGGGCTGGGTGGTTTGAAGCAGGCCAGCATCTCTAACAGGTCGAAGAGCGTGGTGAGATGGGGCTCCTGGAGGAGCAGCAGCATGGGAATGTGCTCCTTCTGAGGAGGAGGCAGACATGAGGCCGGCAACTGGACGCCCTCCCCTTTCCTCTCCCTCCGTGGAGCTCCCAGAGAGACAAACACCATCTGTAATCGAACACAAAAACATGATGCAGCCATGCGTCCTCTTTGGTGTTTAACTGTGACCAGAAACTTCTTTTTTTAAATGTTTTTTCTTCTGATGAATGGAATAAGAAACTAAACAGTCACCTGCATGTCTTTAAATCCCAGCTCATGTAGTGTCTTTTCATCGTAGTCTGTAGTGAGCTCATGACCGGAGGAGATCATTCTAACTGGCCCCATTAAACCACCTGCAGGACATAGGACAGACTTCAGGCACGAGTTACTGACTGTGTCAAAACTGTTTAGCTCGAGTTGTTGCCTTTGAGTTAAAAACTAAAAGAAATAACTGACCTGGGAAGTCTCCCGCCTGCCGGCTGCTCTGACCAAACTCCTGCAGCTGGGCCTGCTGGTTCATCTGCTCCTTCTGCAGGTTCTCATACCAGTGAGTTACCTCGGCCCGCAGGTCGGCAACCTGGTCACTGGGATACATCTCAATGGTCATCTGTGGGGGAAAAAACAATATGGAAACTGAGGCTGAAACCTTTGATATAAAAGAAAACGATTTTTTGCAATTTAAACTATTTTTTAAAAAACAATAATGCAGCTATATAGTTTCTTCTCTCAGAGATGTGTTAAAAGATGTTGTATAGTAGAAATTCCTGAGTGCAGATGTGTCACCTTGTCTGGCAGTCCAGCTGGTTGACAGACGATCCTGAGTGGCAGAGACTGTTTATCACTCAGAGCCTTCAGGTGGCTGCTGATTCCCGTCCCCTCGATCTGCCACTGTCGTAGGTGGTACGCAAACCTGCCCCAGACAGGAAACACAACAGTTTGTTGACACGTCAAAATGTTTTAGTGTTTAAATGTAGTAAAAATAATGCACTTTCCCCACAATATTACTCATCTGAGCATCTGTGTGTACCTCCGTCTGAAGGCCTCCAGGTGAGTTTTAAGCATGAGCAGCCCCCTCTCAATGCTGGTCAGGCTGGAGTGAGAATCGTTCTCCAGGTTGGCTGAGGCCATCAGAAGGCTCTCCATACACTTCCTGATAAACTCCTGCTCCTTCTCCAGACCCGTCTTCCCAGCTGCAGACACACAGAAACAGACTGTTTAAACATTTGTCAGAAGATAAGACTTAGGCTTTAGTTGTACAGATCTAGAAGTAGTCTTCCTGACCGTTGATGTAGTAGGAGTTGATGTACTGGATGGCTGCGCGGCTGATATCAGCAGACTGAGCTCTCAGGGCGATCCCCCATAGCTGGTCCATCCCGCAGAGCTGGAGACACACACAGGACTGAATTAGTTCACGCTAATAAGGAGGTGGCTGTTTGTAGGCCTCTCTGCTCCTGTCTGAGTTTGTGAAAGCTGAATGAGCAGAGACTGTTTACCTCACAGCTGGAGGCATTATCCAGGGTACTGGTGGCGAGGCGAGCCAGGTTACAGAGGTGCTGAAAGAGGTTCAGGCCCGTCATGCTGATGGTTTCTGGTTTCAGCTGGGGCATCTGGAGACAGAATTAGACACATCAGCACAGCTGCTGTGGAGCTTCCCAGGGTAACACTAATGTGTTTCCGCTCCAACTGATAAAACCTAGCCAGCTGAAAACATTTACGTCTGAAGTAATTTACACAGAATCCTTTTGAGAGGGTTAATCTTAACTACTAACACATATTCCTATTACATAAATTAATAAAAGTTTTAAAAGAAAACATTCAGGTATAATTTAAAGGCATTGACAGTAAATCCAAATTTAAAGAGAGGTTTAAAGTGTATCTCTTTATTTAAGGAGCTCAGATAAAACTGGACTGTAACCTAAAACTGGTAAAAGCTCCAGATTATACATGTGGCAATTTGGAAGAATTAAACAGCTTTCACACTCCATCAGAAGCAAGCCAGTGTCTTCAACATTTTCCTGTCCTTGTCAGCTTTTGTGCTGCTCATTGTTATTGCCGGCTGCCATTAAAGGCAGGAGATCCTGCGTTGGTTTGTTTGTTTGTTTGTTTATCAGTCCATTAGCAAAATATGCTATGAACCACTGCATGGATTTTAATAATAATAATTTAGTAATCATTAGATCTACTCTACATTAACTGGTTGCTAACTCAATTTTTCCGATACTGAGATCAAGTTTGGTGTGACAGTAGCTGAGGGTTCTATTTCATCCGTACTAACCACCAGAGGGCGGTGCTGAAAGCACTGAATGTTCCCTTCGTGCATGCGCTGTTCGAGTAGTAATACCAACAAAGTCACACCTGTGACACGTCGAATGATCACTCAGTCTATATATCCTGACATCATCCGAGGCTCTGTTCCTCATTTCTTCTCACGTGCGGTTCATTGTATGGGATCAGCCTTTGGATCATTTTACCATCATTGGACGCCTAATTGCCTGTTGGCTGGAGTAGCGGTGAATCGCCCTCCTAGGGGCTGCGACAGATTCATCTTCGTTGAAGATAATTTGCTGTTTTTGTTGGTGATGACAGCGTTTGCGCCTCCTTTCTGAACACACGGCTTCTGACTTTTGTGTTTGTTTTTGCTTTAATTGGTGACGGTAGCATCTTGCCCCATTCTACCAATCTTAGCCAAATTTCTGGTGAGAGTTTTGGATTGAGCCAGCCTCTTTAGTTTTCGGCTGTGTCGGCCCCTTTTGCTGTTTCGCTTTAATTGGTGATGGTAGCGTCTCCCCCCTCTCACAATTTTAGCCAACCTCATAATCGGTTCTGGTGTCAGCCTCTCCCTGTGTATTTGTTTCGCTTTGATTGTCTGCGGCTGGACGCAGCTCAGAAACATGGAAGGCTCCCACTGTTGTGCAGGTTATGGGGCCGCGCTTCAGATAGATGATGGCCATAATCTGTGCCCTGCCTGTCTTGGGCATGGTCAGAGAATTCCTGCATGAACTGCAGTTACATGGCCCGTGCTGTGAGGGTGGCTCAGCTGGCCCAGTTGCACCCTGAGTGTGACACTGACCTTCCACCTTCTGGGAAGGTGGCCCCACCGAGGCACTCAAAGCGCCAGAGTGAAGCCACTGTCACTGTGGCTCCTTCTAAAAAAAAAGGCGAGCCAAGTCTGATCGGGGCCTTTCCGTGAGGGTTCAGCAGTTGTCTGCAGAACTGGCAGAGATGAAATCCTTTTTTCAGGCATGCCAGCTGGATATTTCAATGGTGGCGACTGGATTCTCTTCTCCACCCATGCCTGAGTTGGCTGCGGAGGAAGATGTCTCGTCTCTGGTCACCTCTGCCTCTCACTTTAGGAGTGAAGAGGAGGCGCAGTCATCTCGCTTCGGAGACTGGCTCACTCTCTTTGTCTCATAGTGCAGCTAGTGGGTCAGGTGACATCTTTATGCAGGACACCATGCGTATGGCCTTGAGGCAGCTGCAGTTGGACATCCCGCAGGGGGAGGAGTTAGCTCCTGGAAGTGCCTTTTTCAGGCGCGGATGGGCTCCTTCTCCCTTTTCTGACCCTCCAACAGAGGAGTACCTGAGGGAGTTGCACGCTTGTTGGTGGGACCCTAGAGCCTTTTCACGCCTCTCCACAGATGGTCGGGTGTTGGCGATTATGCACGAGTCTGTCAAGGCAGGCTTGAATCAAATGCCAGCGGTTGAACCTGCTGTTGCCTCACTAATTGTGTCACCAGAGGAAGCTTTGCGTTGTGATGTTCAGTGCCCACGCCCTCAATGTCGTGTTACAGATAACCTACTCTGTAAAGTTTACAACGCCGGGGTGCATGCTGGCCTCCTTGGCACTTCATGTTTGCCCTCTCTGCATCCCTTCAGGATGCTGGTGATGCAACTGCAGCGGTTGGCTTTAGTGACGCGGCACTTCAGGCCTTTGCGCTGATGGCCAGGGAGCTTGGGCGTGTAATGTCCTTTCTAGTTCAGGCTCATCAACAGGTCTGGCTGGCGCAGTCTACGATGTCTGAAACATGTCGTTGGACCCTCTGCAGTGTTCTTGTGGTGCCAGGGGAGTTGTTTGGAACGGTCCGTTCAGGCATGGCAAACCAGACAGCAGCTTTCAGGCCTCAGCAGGAGTATGTCCCCTCCTCAGCATCCGAGGCACGCGTCGGCTGGCCCCAGCATCCGCCGCCTCAGGGTTGTGATCGATCTGGTGGTTTTTTATTCTTGTGCTATACAGCGGAGACCCAGCAGGGACTTTCGTGGGTCAGTCCACCACCCAGCTAGGCACCTCCAGGGCCCTTAGGGGCCGTGAGGAAAGAAAGTGATGCCACAAGGCTGACCGTCAGATATTTTTCCCATCAGTAGCTCAGTTACTGGGCTGCTCATGCTGTGGATCCATGGGTGGTTGCCACTCTCACCCATGGCTCCAGGCTACAGTTCCGACGACGGCCTCACATATCACGCCGGGTCAAGGTGACTGTAATCGCCGACCCGGTGAAAGCCCTCGCACTAGACCAGGAGCTTTTCGCCCTCCTGGCCAAGGGTGCAATCGAGGCAGTGGATCCTCTGCGGCAACCCAGAGGCTACTATTCAACTGACTTCCTTGTTCTGAAAAAGACAGGCAACTTTCGTCCCATTTTGGATCTGAGGGGACTCGATCAGCATCTGAAGGTGCTGCCCTTTCACATGCTTACAACATCAGAGGTTCTTCAGGCTGTTGCAAGGGGGCAGGGGTTTACATCAATAGATATCACAGATGCGTACTTTCATGTGCCTATTGCGGCAGAACATCGCTGCTTCCTCAGGTTTGCCTATCAGTGTTGCCATTGGCAATTTCGGGTGCTCCAGTTCGGACTCTCTCTTTCCATGAGGGTGTTTACCCAGTTCGTGAAAGCAGCCCTCCTCTACAGGCCTGCGGAGTAAAGGTTCTCCCATACCTCGACAATTGGCTTCTTTGCGCCCCTTCTCGGCCGTGTGCCTCTCGGGATACATGTCACCTGCTTGCTTATGTCTCCCAGTTGGGCCTCAAGGTCAACCAGGAGAAGAGCTGCCTGATTCCACCTCAAACAACCACTTTTCTTGGGGTGATTTTGGATGCACCTTCCATGAGGGCTCGTCCATCTGTTCAAAGGGTGAATGACAGGTCAATTCAGGCTGGTTAGGCGGTTCCCTTACATCGCCTTCCTGCAGCTGCTAGGCAAACTGACGTTGGTCACTCGAGTTGTGCCCTTAGGTCTGCTCTCACTGCCCTTTGCAGAGGTGGCTCAACAGCTTTCGCATGGACCTCAGGTTACACAGGCATCGCAAACTTGTGGTGACATGTTTATGTATTTGTGCCCTGACTCCATGGAGAGACAAGACTTATTTGTCCAAGGGTGTCCCCATGGGGATGGGGTGCTGTGTGGCAACACAGAGCGGATATGGCACCCCAATCCTCAACGTCTCCGGCTGTGGGTGTGGCCACTGGGAGGTTTGGGCTGCAGCTGACTGGGTGTTCGGATCCAGTCAGACGCACCATTTTTGGCTCTGTGCCATCCTCCATTTGAGCCTTTGGCGCAGGCAGACCTCAAGTGGCTCTCATGCAAGACTGCCTTTTTGTTGGCTATTGTCTCAGCTAAGAGGGTTGGCGAGCTACATGCTCTTTCTGTCAGTCTTTCATGTCTCAGATAGGGTTCAGATGGCTCTGGTGTTACCTTGTGGCCCAACACTGCATTCTGCATTTATGGCTAAAGTGCTATCCCATTCTCACTGTAACCAGCCATTGAGATTGGCAAGATTTCGGTCAGGAGAGGCCAGGAATAGGTCCGAGTTATTGGTTGCCAGTGGGGGCGCTGGACGCATACATTGCGGCTACTGTGGGTATAAGACGCTCAGACCAGCTGTTCTTGTGTTATGGAAGTCCACGGCTAGGTTGTCCTCTTTCCAAGCAGCGTCTCTTCCACTGGATCGTGGGAGAGAGCCCTCTGGCGGTCATCTGGGATTCATAGAACCATAGTTACATACGCTTTGGACAAATCCAAAGTATTTTGCGTGCATTGCAAAGGTGAATTTAATTACCACTGAAGCAGTTCATCACTTACATATCACCTGAAGGCGAAAGGTGCTCTAATAAATCAATTGTTATTAATTTATGTGTTTTCACAGGTATGTCACTGAAACTCTGGGTGGACAGCACTACATTTCCTGTTCTGTGGTGTTGACTGCTTTCTGCCACCTGTTCAGAGTCATGGATCCTTTAGATGATGATTACTGTCAACATAGTGCAATTCAAAAAGGCCTTTTGTGAAGACCTGGCTAAACGAAAGGAGAACTCCAATCTCACTTGGCTCAAGAATGCTACTGCACTTGATTCCAGGTTCAAGGGCTTATAATGCCTGCCTAAGTCTGAGAGAGGCGAAGTGTGGAGTTCTTTAAACAACTTGCTCAAAGAAGATAGAAATGCCCAGATCCAAGGTGCTCAAACAACAGGGGAAGCGCCCCTAAAAAATAGGAAGATGTCCATCTTCTTGCTTGCATCATTTGATTCAGACACAGATGATGAGGCACAGTCCATATAATCTACACTGGATCGCTACAAATCAGAATACAAAACTGACATGAATGAGTGGCCACTGCAATGGTGGTCAAAAAGAAGGGACTCATACCCTAGACTAGAACAAATTGCCCGCAAATATCTCTCAACACCTGCCACCACTGTACCCTGTGAAAGACTGTTCTCCCTCTCAGGCCACATCATTCAGAAAAAGAGAGCTACGCTCTCTTCTAGTAATGTTGAGAGACTGGTTTGTCTTAGTAGTTGGCTAAATGTAAAGGAGTAGAAGAGCTGGTTTCAAAACAAAGCAGAAATGTTCTGTAAGGTTCTAAA
>JAOXNZ010000155.1:221371-232367 GCA_028566095.1 Kryptolebias brasiliensis
CCTCATTGTCTTATTTTAATGGAAACTCACCCAACAATTTGTCTTATTCTACCTTGTATTAATTTACATATTCTTATTTTATGAATGCATTAATTTTATTACTTTTATTTCTAGATCTGAATTCATGCTTTTACTGTTTAATACATTTTTCTGATTAAATTCTGTTATCACCTGGCGCTGAAAGAATAAGGAAGACAATAGTAATTTCACTTGATTTTTTGTGTGTTTGTTAGTAAAATACCTCATGAACCACTGGACAAAGTTTAATGAAACCTGCAGAAAGTAATCATTAAATGCATATCTACAACTGATTCACTTTCACAGCCAATCCAGTTCAAGATGGCTACAACAGCAGAAAAATGGCTACAAGTCACTCATTTTTACAGACACTGACCTAAACTTCAGTGTGGTAGTAGCTGAAACTGATCCCTAACACATTTTCTGAGCACTAACAGCTTGCACAAGACCTTTGTTCAAAATTTACCTATTAACTTAGCAAGGCCACCTGTACCCTCACAAGCCATTCATCCTCTCTATGTTCTTAATCCGTTAAACAACGCACGGTAGCACTATAGCTAACTGGATCAGGCAATGATCAAGCTAATTCATTCAGTAATTTCTCAACTCAGATGAAATAAAACATTTTATAACCTACATTAAAAAAATCTGCGAGTGGGAGCTGGCACTTTTGACTGCTTTACTCATGTGTTGTCCGCGAAGGAATAATGTGAAAATTTACAACCAATCAGAGCAACTCCTCAGCTTCAGCCCAGTGTGCGAACAGAAGTCCCAGGAAGTTCAACACAGAACTTTCTATTGCTGCCTGTTTAAGAACTGTATTAATTTAGACCAATTCTGATGATCATTTTTAGACAATAAATTGGTAACCAGTAGACTGATTTTAAAAATTAAAATTGCGTTGGATTTGTCTTTAAAAGATCGATCTAATGGTATCAAAATATGTTATGTTTGATTAGGTTATAAAAATCAGGTGGTCTTCCTAATTAACTATTTGAAGTCAACTCTGTTTATCAGCAAAATATCTCATGAACTACTGGACAAATCTTAATAAAACTTTCACAAATCAATCACTGGACCTAATTACCTTTAAGAGTCAATCCAATTCAAGATGGCCACCACAGCTAATCAACATTAGCCAACACAAAAACAGCTACAACTCGGTCAATTTTACAGACACCGAGCTAAAATCTGAGGCGGTAGTAGCTGAGACACCGAAATGGTGACAACTTTGTCATCATAAGATGATAGTTTGAAACTCATTAAAGATGGTGGGTGATTTGCATTCTTTCAAGGAATGCTAAGCCTTCAATAAGTGAAAAGACGCAACTTATAAGCCAACCCTGTAACCTGAAAGGTAAATGTTTGCTGTTCAAATTCACAGAAAAGGAGATGTTTCATCAAGAACTGTCCCTATAAAGCCACTATAAGTCAGACACACATCTGTGCCCCATTACTCCTGAGATTTCACAAATAACGTGAGAATAAAAAACAGCTTTTTATTTTCCCTCAGTCTTTGCTACATATTTTTGGTATGTTGAGCTAACAGAATGGTAAGATGCTCAGACTGGTCCTGCTCATTCCAAGCCACAGCCTGCAGTAGAAATGGAGAAAACAAGTGATGAAGAGGGGAGAAAACCTTGACCCCCTCCCCTCACAACAACAAAAACAATGGCTGACAGGAGCAGACGTGTTTCTGCTTTCTCGTCACCACCTCACACACAAACAAACACTGAAACAACAGCTTTTGTTTCAAGGGCGTGTGGTGTCATTATCTGTTACATAACAACATCCGCTCTGCGAGCTCCGTTAGATGTTCAGGGGTCAGGCCTGGACAAATGTCCGGGAATGACTCTCCCTCGGCAGCCTGTAAGTGGGGACGAAGCGGGTGGTCGTAAGTCAACGAGACGGCTGTCTGAGGAGGGCTGGCCTGCGAGGCTCGGATGGAGGATGCGGGTTAGCCAAGGATGCTAGTAGCTGGGGGTGGGTGAGGGGAGCGGGGTGATGTTAGCGCTAATGTTAGCCGGCTAGCTAACTGGATGTTAGCCGACAGGACTGGCTGGAAAAGCAAACTGGCTTCCTGTCAGTCTCGCGCGGGCGAAGGAGCCGTTTGTCGTGACGTTTATTTTTTCCATCTCTGTGATGAAACAACCGTGTTGGTTTTATTTCTTCATTTAAGACGGACGGAGACCAGACGCGGTGTTTTTAAGGGCGGGCGGGGAGGAGAGGAAGCTGTGGAGGCTGGGGGTGTCGCTCATCACGGAGACGGGCCGAGGCCAGACAGACGGTACCGCTAACCGCTTCTTACCCGTCGCCCTTCTCCCAACATCAACGCCGCGTCCTCTCCAGTCTGGCCGAATGACGAAGCAGCGGTCCCGCATGTTAACCTCCGCTCCCACCCGCTCCGGGCTCGAGACAAACCCGACGCTCGTACCTAATGACGCCCCCTCCCAACTCCGCTGCCCCCGTTCTTGCAAACAATTCCCGTCGTCAGCCCCGACACGGTACACAAAACCTGATTGTTTCACCTGGTTAGTCGAAGGCTGCCAGGGATGCCCCCCTCCTCCGCCTCCTTCTCTCCTCTGGTTACTGGAGCATCCGACGATGTAACGTCCCTTCAGAGGCGCAAACAGGAGGACTGCGATGGAGCCATGGTGGCTGATGCCGTGTCCTGAGCGTGGAGGCCGGAGACAGGAGGGTTTTGTGTCGCAGACACACACTTGAACAGAAGGACAGGACCGCTCGGCTCCTGCTCCTGCTCCTGCTCCTGCTCCCTCCGCAGCTCCGCCAGGAAAGCTCGCTCCTCTCGGCTCCGAGTCGGACTCGGCACGTCGTCACGTTCAGCCCGATCCGACTGGAAGAACTCCCGCTGCCTTCAGGTGCTGTCGGAAATTTGAGTTTGACCCAACCCGCTGGGGAAATAGCGGCTGAACTGAGAACATGACCCAAGACAGTTTATTCCCGTTTTTAGCGTAGAGCTAAAATTGGGGACATTGTAAAGATAAAACAGTATTTTATGATTAAAAATACAGAAGTCCTTTTCCACAAATAAATAAATAAATGCCTCCAAAGGCAGTTCATAACTCCAACTAATAGTTCACAATTTATCTTTTGACTGACTAGAGTCTATAGATATCAATTTACAATACTGTGTGAAAAAAGAAAAAACACACATTTGAATAAAATGTGCAAAACTGGGAAACGTTGCTAAAATTAGATTAAAATCTTAGTAACAATATCTCATATCTTGAATCGGGCGTAAAGGAGCCATGCAAACAGTTGCTGAAAAAGTCTAGTACAGGTACCATATGTTTGTGAGTCTTGATAATTCCACCATACTATTATATTTACCATGACAAAGAATAAATAGCTTATAATTTTGTGGCATATACCTAATTGGTGAATTTATTTAAATATTTTTGGAAACACTGTTTTGTTTTAAATAAATTTTATTAATGGTTCAAACGTCCTTGATTTCTTTTGAAGCCTATCGAGTGTGTCTGAACATTTCTGCCGGGATATGAGACTTTACGAGGAGCACGTGAAGGCAGCATCTGTCTCCTCATGGCATCTAGGGCTTTTGTTGGTCCCTAGCTTTTGTTGTCTCTCTCTCTCTCTCTGTGTCTCCTTGCTGGTTTAATGTGACAGTTCAGCTGTAAGTCTCTGCCCTCTGATATATGTTTTAATCTACTTACTTTTTTTTTAATCAGTTTGACTCATAAACAGCAGACATTTTAAGCCTCCGCACTGAAAATAACTTATCCAGTTTTGACAAAATGTATAGCTACCCCCTCCTTCCTCCTCCTTTCCTCCCCAGCCTCCCTGTGAATGGATGCTTTGTTTGAGGCTCCTGGTCCAAGTCTGGCTGGGAGTGATGCTGCTGCTGCTTCTGCTGCTTTGCATTAATCAATTACAGTCTGTGAAATAACAGTTCAGACTCAGGTCCACCAAGGTCAGCGATGAAACGAGACAGTCTGAGGGAACTGTCTGGTTTGTTTTATGTTCAGTGCACCAAGCAAAACCCACCACTGTGGATGAATTATTTAGGTTTATTTAGTATCATTCTGGCTTCACACCTCATAAGATTGAATAATTTGAATAATTGTTTAAAACAAAACAAAAAATAAACTTTAAATGCGTCTTCATGGTCAGCATGATAAACATTTGTTTCAAAACCAAGAAGCCGATACGAATATAACTTAAATTTAGATTACCCCAGGTCTGTTCATTCTTAAAACTGTGTGTGTGTTTGGTTGTCAGTAGCGTTAGCAAAATATCTCTTGAACCCCTTGACGAATATTGATGAAAAAATAATTAAATGCCACAGATATGAAGCTAACGTTTGGTGTGATAGTTGATGAGGGTCATCCTCAATATCTACCCTGAAAGCTGTACATAGTGCAATACTTTTCTTAAACTTTGGCATTAACTGTTGGCATCAACCCTGTCTGTTTGTTAGGAAAATATCTCACGAACCACTGGACAGATTTGAATGAAACTTAGAAAGTAATAATTACATGAAAATCTACAACTGATTACCAATTGAAGTCATCCCAATGTTTGATGGCCACCACAGCTAATCAACTTTAGCCAACACAAAAATGGATATAACTCAGTCAGTTTTACAGATTTTGAGCTAAATCTGGTGTGATAGTCGCTGAGAGTCATCCACAAAATATACCTCAAGCTCAAACAGATCTCGGAAGATCCCCCAATTCTGTATAAGGTCACACATGTCATCATTTTCAAGGTATGATCGAAACAACTAGAACTTCGTCTCCTCTCATCATAAGATGATCTTAATCTCTGACATGAAAGGCAGCTGGCCATATGCATTGCTTCAAGCAATTCTAGGGCTTGAATTTGTAGTATAAGTTGTCCTGATGGTGGCACTATCAAGATGTTTAATAAAGTAACCTTTATGTATTTATTGTAAAAATGAAACAAATCTGACTCAAACAAAGAAGCTCAGCATTCTTCTTATAAAGCATAAGAAAATGGTGCTTCCTAAGAGGTTTTTAAATCAAGAAATTGAAAAATGCTTTTGTTGTTGTTTGTTCATTCATTGTTTTTTATTTTTGTCCTGAAACCATAATGCCTCAATGAGTCACACAGCAACCCTGTTAGCTGTCTGTGGTGGTGGTTACCAGTGTCAGCTTGCTCTGATGCGTGTCTAGTTTCCTGGATCCGAAGAGAAGAGGGAAATCAAGCGATAACAAGACTTAATGCCTGAATAAGAGTCCAACAACCGTCAGCTCAGCTGTTCAGGGGTAAGATCCCTGCAGGTAAGACCACTGCTTTTAGAAAAGAAAAAAATAATTTCATGTAGTTAAAGAAAAAGTAATGTAATTTATGTAGAAGAGGTGGCTGATGACCACTTTACTTTTGAACCAGTATCTGTGGCAACTCTTTGTGATGATCTGGCTGACGGGGGTGAGTCTCTGCCTCATGTGAAGGAGTTAAGGTATCTGGGAGTCTTGTTTACGAGTGATGGTAGGATGGAGCTGGAGATGGATCAATGGATCGATGGATCGGGGCCTCATCTGTAGTTATGAAGGGGTTGTTTCTGCTTCTGTTGTGGTTAACAAAGAGCTGAGTCGAAAAGCAAAGCATTTAATTTACTGGTCCTTCTACGGTCCAACCTTCACCTATGGTCATTATATATGGATTATGAGCATAACAAGATCCCAGATTAAAGAGGTTGAAATGTGCTTCCTCCTATGGTTGGCTCAGTCTGATTTGGATGCCTCTCTTTGAAGGTTTTCTGGGCACATTCCACTGAGAAGAGACCCCAGAACTCTCTGGAGGGTTTATGTATCCTCCTTTGCCTGGGAACACCTCAGGATCCCCCAGGAGGAGCTGGAGAGTGTCTCCACAGAAAGGGATGTCTGGCTTTCTCTCCTGAACCTGTTATGTCTGCAGTCCGCTCACAGATGAGCAACAGAAAATGGATGGATGTATGAACAGATAGCTGAGGGAGTTTCGACCCATGCAGAATTATAAAAACCAACAGCTTATCTTTAATTTAAAACAGATCATTGGTTGATAAATTGTGTGTTAAAGATATATCTACCTTTACCTGGACCTTTGTTTTTAATGTTTTTTTTTTGTTTCATTTTTATATAACATGGAGACAAATCCAAACAAAAAAGGTTTCCTTCTAAAACTTTGTCACACACATAGCCCTGGGATTTCTAAAAACCCTGTTAATTTGGACAGGATGAATCATATTCACAAGTTGTAGCATGAGATTACAGGTTTCAGCTTCATAGCAATATTGTACCTTAACCACTTTGCTTACATAATACTTTCTGTACAAGGTTTAATGCTTTGTGGGGATTCATGTAAGATAAGATACTGTGACAGAAAATGTCTAATTAATTTTCCCATTTTTTAATGGTTTGAAATGTTTAGAGAAGACTAGTTGGACTGACATACCTAGGCCTCACAACATAACCTAAAGTATAATCTCTCACTAGGAGCTCATGGTAATCATTTCACACCAAAAAAAGGAAAAAAGGACATTAAACTGTGATTTTCAGGTTGGACTGAGAACTTTTGAAGCTTGCAAAAACTGACTGATGTTGTAATATTTTCTTTCAGGAACAATTTAAACCTAAAATACTTTTATACCCGATACTGTTGACATGTTTTACAAATGAGACAGCTAAAGGCTTTAACACCCAGGTCTACGCCTGGGCTCTTCCTTAGGAAACAAACTGCCGTGGTCTCAGTCTGGATCCACAGACGGCCTTCTTTGGTCCTGGTGTTGCTTTGACTTTACCTTGCAGGAATGGCGGGATCGGGCGTCGCTCTGAGGCTGCATGAGTTCAGAGAGACTGGGGACTCCGCAGAGCTCAGTGGACCAGCTTTTCTGAAAAACAAGTGAGTGTGCTGCACGAGGGTAAGGAAACTCTAACGTCATTAGCTAAACTTGCAAAACCAACAGCATGGCATTCATTGTACTTAAAGTAAAATCACATTTACTCAAACAAAAGTTTTTATAGAATAAGTCCAAATGCAAATAATGATAATTTTTTCGAAATAGTGAATATTACAGCTGGACCCAAATATTGTCATGCAAACTTGTGAATTCTATGAAACAGTAATGTTAAATTTAAAAACTTCTATTTGAATTTATTCTGCCCCTACAGACAATTTCTGACTACTTTTACTTTATATTACTGATTAAATTTGTTTTACAACTATTAGATTAAAAATGCAGATCTTTGATGAATAATACAACAAGCTTAAAACAAACACTTTATTAAAGGACAAACCAGTACTTTTTTAATTTTTGGACTTCTGGGATACAAAAAAGCAATGGATTATTACAATGCTGAATAATAATAATAATAATAGGCAAATTAGTGTTTGTATATTTGTTAACTTAGTTGACAGTGTGTCTGGAATTATTGTCATGGTAAAAACAAGAAACTTGTGAATCAGATCCACCAAATGTTGAATAAAAACTGCTGGGACTTTTCTTAACTCCATCAGTTTGGACCAGATTCGGTCATGGTCCATTGTGCTTTAAAGATAAAAACCTTCATCAATGATTTTCACTAAAAACGTTTGTGCTCAATGAGACCACTTTCGATCAAGTTTTAGTTCATTTTACATTTACTTACATATGTCAATGTTTTTCACACTTCAATAAAAACTGATGAGGCTCCAGTGAACAGTAGATGGATCAATTGTCCAAAGTAAAAGTTTGAAAGACCTTTAGAAAGTTGCTAGAACAATTCCTCAACAACACTAAAAATTTACAACAAAGTGTGACTTAGGAACAATCCATGAAACAAAGATGAATGAACTTCAACACAGTACTGTATTATGAGCGAGACATTAAACACAGAACTCTTTATTCTTTTCCTCTAAAGTCCGTCTCGTCTGGGGAGGGATGTGCGTGGACAGTATCCTGGTGAGCTGGGAAGAGTCCATATGATGTACTCAAAGGACTGTGGGTAAGTGCATAGATTGTTTCACTCACCTTAATATTCTTTCAATGTTGTTGCCTTACAACCTGAATGATGTAAAATATAACAGCAAACAGAAATCCTGAGCGCATATTCACCCTTCAAAATTCAACACTTTGTGTCACCACCTCCTGCATCAGTTCCAGCATCAAGTCTCTTCAGGTCTGTCTCCATGATCTTGGTCCATCTAACCTGGGCCTTAACTGGTTCTCCTTAAACCAGTGGAGTGTTGCATCAGCAGAGTGTTTAGGCTCATTGTCCTGCTGGGAGGTGGACTGTCTCAGTCTCTAATCTCTAGAAGACTCAAACAAGTTTTTCTCAAGACTTTCTCTGTATTTTGCTCCATCCATTTTTCCTTTAACTCTGACCAGTTTCCCAGTCCCTGCTGATGAAAAACATCCTCACAGCATGATGCTGCCACCACCATGCTGTACTGTAGGGATGGTGTTCTCAGCATGATGAGAGGAAGTAGATTTGAACCAGTCCTTGATGGCTTAAAAGTTCAGTCTAAAAAGTCTAAAAGTCTCATCAGACCACAGCACCTTCATGTGGGTGAGGTCTCCAATCTTTTGGCAGATTCCAAATGGTCTGTCTTACTTTCTTCTTTAATCAATATCGTTTTCCTGTCAATTTTCTAGCTCTGTCCATCTTACAGTGGTCCTTTGGACAGATCCTCCCATCTCTACAGAAGAGCTGCAACTCTATCAGGGTTATCTTTGACTTCCTGGATGTTTCTCACCTTAATGACCTCCTTACCCACTTTGAGTTTTGGTAAATGACCCTCTCTTGGCAGGTTTGCTGTGGTGGAATCATCTGGGTTTAATGGAGCTCTGTGGGATGTTCAGGGTTTGGGAAGTTTTTTTTTATTAACCAGCCTTGATATGTACTTCTCCTCAACTTTGTCTCTGAGCTGTGTGGAGAGTTCCTTGATCTTCAGGTCTGCTGTTGCTTGGTGGTAGCTCTACCTAGAGGTGTTTATCTGCTGTTGATTCTGGGGGTATACGAGCAGATGTTGATATATTGAGATCATTTGACTCCTAGATTGCTTACTGGTGGATCTTCTTTAACTAAATATGTAGCTTCTGAAGGTTGGGGCTTCAAAGCAAAGTGGGCAAAAACATATGCACACACTACGCTTTGATCTATATATTTATTAGAATTTGAATAAAAAACATTCTTATGTAACTACATCAATTTCAATTATTAGGTTCATTACATATAACATATATTTACATTCCAGGTTGTAAGTAAAGTCTTGAGGAACTGAAAGGATTGTTAGTTGAGCAGTTCAGAGAAGGTTGATTGATTTTTACAAAGTGAAAGTTTTAAACAAAATGAGCAGAAATCATATTAGATCATTCTAAAGCAGGGGTGGCTAACCCTGGTCCTGGAGTGCCTCTATCCTACAAGTTTTACTTGTTTCTCTGCTCCAACACACCTGATTTGAATCAATGGGTGATTAACAGGCTTCTGCAGAACATGAAGAGGTTTTAACCGCTTTTAATTTAACCGCTGAATCAGGTGTGTTGGAGCAAGGAAAGAAGTAAAACATGCAGGATAGTGGCACTCCAGGACCAGGGTTGCCAAATACCAACAGTGGACTGAAGGTGGCACTAAAAGCAAGGCTTTATGCTCCTGAGAGTCACAATACATTTAATGATCAGATGCCAAGGAGTTAAATAAATACTGTTTCTTGCTCTGAGCCAGACATGTTTGTATTTATCCCAGTAATTATCACATACTATAAAAAAAAGCTGCTCACACTGTCTTTGCAGGCAGGTTGGTGACAGTGGGAAGCTGAAGTATCTTCATGACTCTTCTCTCCATTCTCCAAACCTTTACTGTGAAAACTACAAGCCAAGTTTTGATATCTGCACCCTGAGAGCTCTGACCTTCCAGCGCTACAGTGCTGAAGTCTGGGAACAGCGTCCCCTTCTGACCACTTACCAGGAACACTTTGGACTGTGGTCATCTTCATTTTCTCAATGATAGAAATGAAATATTCTGATCATTCTAATTATGTGAACGCTGAGTCAGCATCCACACTGATGTTTCCCTGTTTCTGTTTCTTCCATCTGTTTCTTTTGGCTCATCTTCTCATATTTCAGCCATTCAGGTCTCAAAACATTCACCTTGTTGAGGTGTTTGTTACTTTTATACTTTTTAAATGTTTTAAATGTGTTCATTTTATGCAGAATTTTTTTTTATAGAATCCCTGAGATCCCCTTAAAATCCTTGAAAAACTGTGTGCTCTTTGAAATCTACAGCAGACTTAGTTCATTTTTATCTTTTAGTTAGTGTTTTTTTTGTTTTAGCTTTTAGCTCCTGTTCTGCTAATTTTAGCTTTTAGCTACTGTTTTGCTAATTTAAACTTTTAGCTATTGTTTAGCTAGTTTTATGTTTAATGTACTGTTCTGCTGGTTTTAGCTTTTAGCTATTGTTGTGCTAATTTTTACTTTTGTTTTGCCTTTTTTGGCTTTTGTTCTGATTGTTTTAAATTTGGCACCTAGTTTCAGCTACTTTAAGAAATTTCCTTCAGCACTCAATGTTCACACTGCATTTTAGCAGAAAATGCAAATTTGATCTACTATTGTAATATTCTTAATTAATATATCTTAGCTGTATGTTTTTGTGCTGCACATTTTACTTTGTGTGAAAAATAATCCTTCAGAAGAGCTCATTCCAGTGGATTCTTATGACCACAAGAGGGAGCTCTCCATTGCATCAGGAACCTGCACATGTCAGCAGAAAAGCTGGTTTTCATCAGACAAATGTGTTTGCATCAAAATAATTCACTCTCCTCAATAAAAGGTGAAAGGTGGGAAATAATGTTTTTGCCTGTGTCTGTGTGTGTCTGTTAGCAAAATATCTCATGAACCACTGAACAAATCTTAATGGAACTTTTAGAAAATCATCATAGGATGTATGCTGGTGTAGATTCTCAGTCATCCAGGACATGGTAAATCCAAAAAAGGTTAAAAACAAAAGCAACTGGACTT
>JAOXNZ010000155.1:295933-311792 GCA_028566095.1 Kryptolebias brasiliensis
TGCAGAAGATGAAGCACATCATGTTTGGTTAGATGGGATTTATGTCAAAGAGATGTTATGAGAGATTTAATGTCTGTCTCCCTTCAGGTATTTTAGATTTGCCTCCAGTGAAATTAAATGTGCATGAGACGAAAACTTCAGTGATGTTTGAAAATCCACTCAGCTTTTACAAAGAGCTAAAGTCGACTGTCGAAGGCACTTCCTCTTTATTTAAGTTTGATGTGGCTTCAGCTGAACATAACGTAAGTAAGATACAGATGACATCGACTTATTTAAGTTTTACAAATCTGACAAAAAAAAATGTCTTCAGATTTTTGCATTTTTATTAGCAAATTGAATCAAAGGCAACTGGACTTTCTTTTTACTTCTCATTCGAGCAGATTTCTTAAGCGCTGAGTCAGTTCATCTTGAATCTCCACCAACAGTTTTGTTTCCTTTGTTTCCTGAGGAACATAACTGTGGGAATGAGTTTCTGTTGTGGGTGCTGTGAGCAAGGATAAATTCGTACGAGTCAAACACTCATGAAGAATATTATAATGCCAAATATATGAAGTGAAATTCATATAACAATATGCTGTCTATTTGGACAGATTATCTATAAAATTGCAAGTATAACCTATTGCTAGTCTTCTCACTTTTTTGTGGGTTTTAAGCAGTCACCAAAGTTTGCACAGATATACAATAACAGGGGTGGTTTATATACCAGATTTATAAAACTCAATAATATCCTGATGATATTGGAATTTAAACATGCACAGTTTTGCTATAAGGTATAGAAAACCTAAATCTAAAATAATTTGTCTTCAACAAAAGTTTATTCAGCAGAGAATACTGGGAGGAAACTTTCTGAATATTTTAAACTTGAAAGTGACTAAATTTTATTTTTTTTGGCATCTTTTAAATACCTTAATTATTAAAGAAATAGACATGAATAGTTTTGTTAATCAACTAATTTCCTAACTGCCAAGGTTCTGTCAGAGATTCAGCCTGTGGGGAGGCTTCAGCGTTACCACTTTACAGGTGGATGCTCATTGTTGTGATCGTCTCTGTCATTTCAGTTTGAAGGAAAATGCACAGTAAAGGACAGCTTCTGCAAACTGAATGTGACGTTCAATGAGAGCGAGGAGAAGTGCGTCACTCTTAAAGGATGGTTATTTTTTAAAAATCGAATAGACCAAATCTCATTCAGAAAGACGAAGCGGATCTGTTCGACTGAATCACCTGGTACAACTGACCTGGGTGAGTCTTCAGTGTCTTAAAGGCTGCTCGTCTTTCATGCAGTCATTTTAGTTTTTCACCACGAGGGAGGATAGTATTTAACGTGAATATAAGAACCATATCTGTCAACAAGAAGCGTCCAAGTATTGGTGCAGCCTAGTAGAAACACTGGAAAAACAAATATCTTATTGGTGTTTTAAATATGAGTGCATACTTGATTTCTCCTAATTCAGACTTTAAAATCACTTTCATCTTTTGTGTGTTTTGGATAAGCAATATAATAATAAAAAGTTACAATTACAGAGGTTTGATTCTGTTAAAAAAAATAATGATTTGACTTTACCATCAAGAAATAACAAATGCAAATAATCAAAGATAACTATTTAACCTGGTTTAAGGACAAGCCTAAACAAATTTAAATCTTTAAATAAGTCACAAAAAAGAAAATTTAAACACTTAAACTTGATCCTTTTTTTTTTTTTTCTTTTAGAACTTGCAGATCATGGTGCGAGTTTGCTTGCTGTCATACTGATGTCCTCCTTCGCTCTCCTAACCTGTGTGGTGGGAGTTAGTATCTGCAAGGTGAAAGCTTGGACCATGAAGACACCTGATCTACCCAAGCCTCTGGTAAGGTGTTCAGCTGGGATGGGAAACTAAAATAATACTAATAAAGGGCCTAGTATTCCTCAAAGGAATGCATATCGCCTGCTGCTTTTTAAACCAAAGCTTTAGACTAAGATTATTTTATGCTGAGAAATCGAGTTGTAGCCATTTTGTTTAAACATTGAGAATAATGTCACTACGATCTCGTGGAATATCTTAGGATGAACCACTCTCAGCTACTACCACATCAAATTTAACCTCAGGTTCAGTAAAATTGACTGCATTATAGCCATTGTATTTTTAAAGTCAATTGGATGTAGTAGCCATCTTGAATTAAATTTCCAATTGTTAATCTGCTGTAGCTGTGCATCCAGTGATTCTTAACTGAAAGTTATATTAACATCCATCCAGAGGTTCATCAGATATTTTGCTAACAGACAGCATTGACTCCAAAGAGTTAATGGCAACATTTCAAACAATCTTGCATAATCTGTTATTGATAAGAATATGTTGACTTCAGCTACTACACCAGATTTTGATAAATATCTGTAAAACAGAGTTTCAGCCATTTTTTTCTTTTTTTAACGTCAGTTGGCTGTGGCAGCTATGTTGAAATGAGTTGACTCCAATGTTTAATCAGTTGTAAACGTACACCCAATGATTACTTTTTGCAGGTTTCGTTGAAATTCATCCAGTGGTTCATGATATTTTGGTAACAGTAACGCACAAAAACATAACTGTGTCCCTTTGTGTTTCATCAGCAGTCGCTATTATTATCATTAATATTAATAATGATAAACTTGATTGTTTTTACCCTGTGTGACACAATATGCTGATGGTCTCATTGTTGCAAACACTTGACAGGTGGTTCAAACTGATGACGCCATGGTGCTTTGTACTGCTGAGGCAGTGATCAGTCCAGTCTCTATGTACAAGCCTTACAAGACCTCAACGATCAAAACTGAGGACAGTTACCCAAAGAGCTATGCTGTGAGCAGTACCAGCTCTGACTCCATCCTTTCTGACAGACACCTCTACATGGACAAAGGCAGACAACTGGAGGACAGTAATCAGGAACTGGAAACTGTGGGTTTGATGGGAAACGGGACAGATGAGGACTCTGTAGACGGCTCGGTGAGGACTGAGTGCGTTTCTCTCAGCTCCCAAGACGAGGAAAAAGAGTCCGTGTCACCCTACGACTCCCCCCACTTTGTGACGTTGGATATGGGAGATGGAGACATAATCACTGGTTACACTGGGAAAAAAGAAGACTTTTAAAGAACTTCTTTGAGTGTTCTCATAGAAGCAACAAGTTTGAATGCAAGACTAAGCTCAAACATGCCTCAGCGATCACAATGTCTTACAGACTAAGATGGTACTCTCAGGGAATCCACCCTGCTCAGGTGAAAGTTCTTTTAAGCAGCCAGGTCAGAAATGTACTGATAAACTTTCTAATTGAATTTTCTGAAGTGGCCATGAATCCCTTCAAGCTGACTTAAAGCAACATTTAGCTGGGTGGGTTACTGTACATCTACACAAAAACTTTTTTTTTGTCCCTATATGAAAAGAAAGAGGTAAACCAGGTGTATTAGTTTCAGGTGAACAAGCTGGTGATCTTCCCGTTTGTGCTTTTTTTTTTTTTTAAATGAAACTATACTCCGCTGCCCCAGAGCCATTTTATGAGACTCACTAAAGCCGACTTGTTAAGAAATGGCGGCGTCAAAACTCAGAAAGGCCTTTTGTTGGTTGTGTGAAGTATCAACTTTTATGCTTTTATTTCAAGGCAGGACACCCAGCTGCTATCAACTGGTATGTGAATAGTTTTGCTGTGAGTAAATTTGTACCAAACAGATGAACACTCAGCAGCTAAAGAGTTGCTGTTGTAGTCAGAACTCTGATTTATTTGCACTAATTAAAATAGCCGAAGAGCAGTTCATGGCAGTGTGTATTGTGAGCTGTAACCAAATATTTATTTGTTTTAACTCTACAAGCAAAAACATATACAAATATTCCTTGACTCATCTCTGAACTGTCGTAGGACGGCAACACGTTTTGCTGCCTTTTCAGACTCTGAGCCAGGACCATGTTTTGTGATTAAGTGAGCAGCATAAAGCCTTGCTTTGACGTGAAGGAAAAAGGTTTGAAATTTGCTCATGCCCAAAATAATGATGCTGGAAAAGGTGTTACCTGTAAAACTGGCTCTGGGTTCTTTTTATTTTTTACTCGTTTTTAGTTCAAGCAGATTGTTTTTGTTTACATCAACTGAGCCGCTCACTTCTAATTTCGATGGATATTTTTTCTTTTTTTCCAAAACATGTATTTCTTCAGCTGCTATTACATGAAATTGGTATAAAGAATTCTTAAGCTGCTGCACAGTTGACTTTGTTTTACAGTCTCACTCATTGACTATGAAAACTGAATTTCTCACACCTAAAAGAGCTTTTACAGCACAGAAAATGTCCTTTGAGCTTCCTTCTGCACATCATACCTGTTTGCATGAGAAGGAATATCAACATGTTACTCTGCAGACAGTTGATTATCACTGTGGAAAAAGGTCAGAAGTGACAGTAAATGAAATCTCACACTGCATTGTGTTTTTAATAAAGATATATGAAACACATTGACTGATCAGCTGCAATGTGCCATCAGAAATCAGCTTTCAGTCCAGTCGGACCGGAGTCTAATGGCCTGAGCTGCTTTACTGGAGCTGAAAATAATTTTTGCTCTGTTTTTAATTTACCATTTTTAGATAACTGGAGAAAATTTCTCTTTCGCCTTTAGAGGCAATCAGAATCCACTTAGTCCTTGTGTTTGGGTCAGTTCTCATCTCTGTTTCAGAGAAGTGAAAATCAGCAGGTCCACTGATCGAACCATCCACAGGTGGTAAAGTATCTTCAGAACGCCGGTAGTCAGCAACTAAAGCTTCATGCCTTGAATGTTTGTTCTCAAGTTCAACATTTGCTTCTCCTGTCGGGTTTTTTCCTCCTTGAACGCCATCTTGTTGGCTTTCTTCTCGAATCTTCTCTCCTAAACAAAACAAACAAAAAACACGGTACTGACCACTGAGCTCCCACACTCTTCCCCCCACCACCACACACAATCTTCTGAACTAAAGGGGCAGGCTGTGGATCAGTGGTTAAGACAGTCCTCCAATGAGAGGGTTGGAGGTTTGATTCCACCAGTGTGCCACATTTCGAAGTGTCCCTGGGCTAGACGCTGACACCCTCACTGCCTCCGATGTGCCCCACCGGTGTGTGAATGGAGTTTAAAGCACTTATTAGACACTATAGAATGATTTAATCAGCTGTAGCTTTGTATAGATGTAGAGTGCTGTATGAATGTGTGTGTGGATGAGGAAATGAGGGCAGACTGTGTTGTAAAGTGCTTTGAGGGGGCTGGTTGGCTAGAAAGGAGCTATATAAGTACAGTCTGTTTACCAAATAAAGAGGCAGATTTAGCACAGTTGTTTAATAATTATTTATCAGTGTGGTTTTTACACCTGAACATGTTTTCTGTAAGATGAGAGCTCCTGTGCAGGTGTCAAAATATGGGTTCAAGACACCCACAACTCTGACTCTTAGAGAAATTTGTCATACAGACATTTTGAACATGTTCAAAGCTTTGCGATTTACATGAGGAAGTTGAGACCTTTTGGAGACTGAATACTGTTCACCAGTTAGTCTCCAACAGTCACAGGCCAGTGAGATACTGGTTTAAGACCTACAGTCCTCTTGATGTTTTTGATGAATAATGAAGGTAAGAATAAAAAAGAACTTGATCACAATGTGGTTTCTACATCTCTGTGAAAGCTCAAGACCCATCCACACAGACTGCTGTCGACTTCTAAGAGTCACATTTCAAAGATTCACTTTGATCAATTTTTAATCAAAGTAAATTTTACAAAAAAACAAGCTTTACAGTAACCATTTTTTTTATACAACAACTTTCCTAAAAAAAAATCTATTCAGAGTGAGCTTTAATGAAGGTGAATTTTGCTGGTTCTTTCCATAACTTGTTAGAAAAAGAACAAAATCGTCTTCAGGGCAGAAAAGAAGCCCAGCAGCTTGTTTCTTTAAAACTCAACAGGTCAAAAGCTGCAGGAGCAAAAAGGAGCTGTTCTCACCTTCCGCTCCTCTTTGATGGCCTGTTTCCTCGCCTTCCTCTCCTCCGCGCTCTCCTCCTTGTTCCGGGGCTGAGTAGAGACACGCGGCAGGTCCAAGTCGTTGATCCTTGTCATGCGCTCTGCTTGTTTGGCTGTGAGGCCTCTGGAGGGGAAGACATCCAGAGGGACGCCCGTCTTACTGGACACTTGGATCGGCTTTGTCTAAGGAAACAGACAAATGTGCTTCAGTGTACTTCGTCAAGGAGTCAATTAAAACTTCTGCACCTAAAAAAATGTAGCTTTTCATCAGAAGCAAAGTGATTAAAAAAGTGTTTTGCACTTTTTACCTTAAATAATCATTTCTGAAAGTTTAGACACCCTAATAAATCATTTCTAAGCAAAAAACCTTTAGGATACATCTGAGCTTGCAAATTTAAAATGAATAACTCGTTGCTGAGACAATCAGTCCTGATATCATGTAGGAGTAAAAATTCTTGGCTTTTGTTGAACAGTTCAAAATGCTGCTTGCTGCAGGGGTTGTATTTATAGAGTTGTAAAATATTTGATTTTTTCTAATATATTTGCAGCAAAACAATCACGTTCGGTTACGTTTTTGAAAATTGTGATATTTTAAAAGGTTTGTGGGAATCACTTCTGTACAGTGTCTGAAACAGATATACATCATGTTACCGCTACATTGTGTTTAAAGCTTTTTATCAAACACTAAAAAGCCTGGTGTTCAGCGACTCCTGTCAGTTTCTCAATACATGGTTATTTCAGAAGACACATTATGACTACCAAATTACAAATAAGGGATCCTTTCATTCAGTTGTTTGATCCAATGACCAGGGTCCTCATGTACAAAAACATGAATTTTCTACTGAAAACATTTCTACTGGAACATGGCGTACACACGTTTAGTCTGCCTGATCAGTGTGTCTAGTCAAGTCAAAGGTTTACTCAACTCCCGGCAGACTGATACATTCAGCAGCCTCAGCACCATCACCATACATCAGTCTATCTGTACATTAATCAAGTAACATGGGCATTGTTTGGTTGAGAAAACAGCAACAGTCAGTGTAATGCAAAAGTGTAGAGGTTTGATACTAGTTAATGTAATGAGTTATTTCATACTGATATGCCATTTTTGAGAAAGAGTTTTATGAAGCTGAAAAACTATATATATAAAAAAAACAGTTTGATTAGCTATTAGCCTAGCCTTGAAAGAAGACTTCTGCCTCTTATTATCTGTACTCTTCAAACACATTTAAAAGAACCAAACATCACAAAAAGAACTGCAGAGGGCACCATTTAAAATGTACATTTTTCATTATAATTTTGAAACTATGGTTCAAGTCTTCCAAATACAAAAATAACGTTTTTTAGTTAAACTAAATGTTAAAATTTATGGTTAAACTGAAAAAAACTTGCGACTGACATTGTGTACTGCAGCATTTGATAAATGATATGCAGAAACATGGCTGCAACCATGTAAGGTCCTTCCACTGAAAGCAACTGTCTTGTTTAAAGAAATATGGGGAGGCTGTGGCCTGAATTAATTAATAAATTCTGTGCATTCTGTTATAAATATATACTGGAGGGAAACCAATGAATCAAGATATATTTTATTCTCTTTCTGTCTGGGTTGATGAGCTAACCCCTAGTCTGAGCTTGGACAAGTCTAAAGTGGATGGCTGCGGTCTTAAAACAACACTGAATCTCAAATATTTCACAGCAGTACACGTGAACACTATTTTTTGAATCTTTACATCATTGCTAGTTTTTTATTACACAGTTATTTCAGCTAAAATATGATCAGGAAGTTACTTCAGCTAGCTGTGCTTACAAAAAACCACAGAGATCTGTGGTAGAAACTGTTTAATGCAAAACTGATGGTGATGTAAAAGTAAAAAAACAAACAACAAAAAAAAAAACATTCAGATGAATCCCCATAAATATTTCACATACCACTGTCAAAAATGAGCTAACCCCATTTTAAGTTTCTGTGAAAAAAAATCATTAGGCATTGAGTGACTATGGTCTAATATCCTACAAGACTACAATCACTTCAGATGGCTTTTATAAAATTATTCCCAATATAGCTTTCCCTTTCATCACAATTGTCTGTACTAATGGATGTAGATATTTAGGATTCTTGAAGCATGCTTGGTCTACTTGACACGGTCTACTAGTCTAGACTTGTCCAGGAGGCAGATTAGACTCGATCCAACAGATTAGGTGGTGTAACACTACACCATCATAACATTGAAACAACCCTCAAGCTGAACTCAAAAGTAAATACATTATCCAAATATTCAATGTGCCCTGAGGTTCCCAAACTCATCAAAAGTGGCAAAACTAACCCTTCCTGTTACACTGGACTGGTTTTTAACACTCCACTTGAGGCATGGTTAACCCATTAATTCTGCTTTAAGTGTTTATCTTATTATAGGTACAATTGTTTTTCCATACCTTTGGTGGTTCTTTAATGACTTTGGGTCTGTTATACAAGTTGGAATATGTACCTGGAAAAAGACAGACAGATGTGTTGTAGAAATTAAGGTGAGAAGCTAAATGTTTACAGAATACAAATATAACAACAGATTTAACACATATTTCCCACCATAAATATCACACTGATGTCAGGACTGAAGTTAAGACTTCACAGCTATGAAAGAAGCACAGTAGAAAGTAAGCCTCAGACAGTCAGTGTGAAAACTGTAAGATGTATTAAAAACATTTCTGAACAGGAAGCAGCAGAATGACAGAGTTACACGTCAATTTTAGATTCTACAGTGTTTAATGTAGGCAATATGACAAGTTAAAAAGACCCTTCACTTCCTGTTTTAAAGAGGAAATGATGAGCTCAGATACAATGGAAGTCAATGAGAGTTTGGATGTGTGCTCTCTACACTCTGGAGGATTTTATGACAAAACCACAAGTCCTGCAGCAGTGAGACACACTGGGTGAAAGAAGACAAAAATGCCTACATTTTGATGGATAAACTAGCAGAAGTATAAAGACTGTGGTAATAAGAACTGTTTCTTTTGGAAAGTTTAGACAGCCCAAAGTTGGTGACATCAAAATTAAAGTTTCATTAATCTGTCCAGTGTTTCATTAGATATTTTGTTAACAAACAGACACAGTTGACTCCAATAGTTAATGGCAAAGTTTTGAAATAGATCTCACTTCATCAGTTAGTACTCTATGTCTGTGTTGGGGATCAGTCCCAAATACTAAGCGAATCAGAGCTATCTGTATAATTGAGTCAGTGATTTCTGTGTTCGCTAAGGTCACTTATGGTCCTTTTCGACTGGCGCCTCTACAGCGCAGCTCAACTTGGCTCAACTCTGTTCAACACGGTTTGGGTGGTTTTCCATTACACTTCAGTAACAGCTCTAGTGGGTGGGTTCATTGTAAATTTGGGCGATCCCAGAGTCCAAAGATTGACAACAATCCTTAACAGCTGGTGGCAGTAATGCTCCATAAAGCTGCTTGTCAGCCACCATTAAACAGGTAGTAAAAAAAAAAGACCCCAAAAAGATGTGCAACACAACAATGGACATGGTAGTGATGTTAAACATTCTGCTGAGTCTGTGGCTTTTTGTCAGACTCAAAAAAGAAGAGACCCGGAAAAGGCTGAGGGCAGCGAGGCAAAACACTCTGGAGAAGTACAGGACAGTGACTCCCATTCCCAGTGACTCCACCCCCTAACCAATCAGTGACCGACAGTCTTCTGAGGCTCACTTTTTTAGGCCAGCACAGTACACTTGGAACCACAGCGAAGCACGTTCTAAAAAAGGGGCTGGTTCCACGACTCCTTGCTAGTGAAAAAGCCTTGGAACCGTGGAGAGCCAAATCGAACCGCGCTATAGAGGCGCCAGTGGAAAAGGGCCATTAGCTGTGGAAGTCATCTTGACTATGACTGACTCAAAAAGTTAATCAGTTGTAGATTAAATGTTTGTCCACTTTCTGAGTGTTCATAAGATATTTTGCCATCAGACAGACATATGAGCACATGCTCACAGAGTCACAGGCAAAAACATTATTGCTTCATCTTTGGCCTTGTCGGTGGGTGATAAATATCAAAATGCCAGTTCAGTCATGTATGGTCCAAATTTCTGTGATCTGTTTGAACTTTAAATGATGTTTCTACTGTAGAGTAAAGTATGTCTGAGCAACAGAGCTCCAAAGAGGGCTGAGTTTACTCACTTATTTCACCAAAACCCCACTGTGGGAAAAGGTTTCAGTTTATATTTATTTAGGCAAATTTTGTCCTCATCGTACTATGTACTATTCCTGAAAATCATAGCACACTATTCCTGATCGAGCTGCACATTTTGATGTATTTTTTGTATGGGTTCTTCTAAATGTGCGGGAGGAGTTTTGAATTGAAAATTGTGGCAGAAATGAGTGACTAATACTTGAACACCATTACTGATTTATCAGAAGGGATGCTGCATGACTAAAACTAGAAACATCCAACACAAGCAATAAACCTTGAAAACCTGGAGAGCACCTAAACCTTGAAATTTACTCATTTCTATCTTAGAAGTGATTTGTTCCCACACTAACTTTTTAAATTTTAACCTTCGGTTCTGAATAAAAGATCTGGTTGAACCTTTGGGAATGAATGAAACACTTGTCTGTTTATTAGTTTAACATTTTTGGATAAACTTTGGGCCAGAGTCATAAAGATGTGAATAAAATGAAAAAGTTCCCATTTGTCCACTGATTTTTACTTTTACTCTCTCGGTAGTTGAAAAATAAAAAAAGGTTTGTTAATATTAACGAGTTTTAATAATGTTTCATCTGAATTACAGTTTAAAGAAAAATATTAAATTACTGTTAGAGCACCGTTTCGTTAAAGAACAATAATCCTGGTTGTTGCTTTAGAAGTTTCAATATCTAGGATTTAGTGATTTTTATCCAGCAGCAAGGCTTCAATGTGTGACGTCAAAAACTTGGATAAGAAAATCAAACCCTGTTAGGGTCAACAGCAGCAGTTACAGCTACAGACATGCTACAGGATCATCCCACTGACTGGAAATAAGACTCACTGATGATGGTTTCACAGTCCCACGTCTCCTGTGGAGCCTCCTCTACAACAACAGTCTCCATCTCCTCTTCCTCCTCCTCCTTCACAACAGGCAGTTCTTTGGGACCTAAATCTTCAGGCTTCAAGGCGCTGATCCACAAACACAACAAACATCACTCAGCTGCTATTTAATCCGATTAAAGTAAACATGGAACAACATTGGTTTTATCATAAATAAACGTTAAAGAAAATGGAAATAAATCTCACTCCTTGGCTTTCTCCTTGAAGTAATCTTTGATGACTTCCTCCAGGCGGTCGCTGTCTGGTGCTATGAAGCCTTCCAGCTCTGCGTTGTCCAGAGCGCCGATCTCATCATCATCAAACTGTTCGTAAAACTGAAACGACATCACAGGTGCTGGTGTTAGACTGCTGTCGCTGTCCAAGTTCTCTGAACTTCTCCTGTTTACTCTGTGCTTTTAGTTTTGCACGCTGAGCCGAGGTATCAATGTTACCTTCACATACCCATGATTTTAATTACAGACCTTTTTTATTTAGTTTTTCTGAATGGACATGATCTCAAACATCATCACGTTATCAGATGGCAGCAGCTATAAAAACAGACCAAATCAAATTAGCTCAAAGTGGGAAAAAAAACAACTTTATTTTTTTATTTAAACGTTCTCATCGGACACCTCTTTGAAACACCAGCTGTCAATTTGACATTAGCTTCAGTCAGTGGGACAATCAGCTGAGATAAGATACCATTTATGATCTAAAATCAGGAATCTTTGAAAGTCTGAGCTTCACAACATGTTGCTGAGTCTGACTAAAGACGATTTATGGGTTACTGAATCTTAATCCTGGATCCTAAAAAGTTAAACCCTAATCTTGGTGAAAAAGGTTAGACAACAAATTTCAAAAAGCTGGGACTCATCAGTCTTCAACAAATCATAAAAAAATATATAAAAAAGGCTGTGATGACCACCCGTCAGAAACAAAACCATACCTTTCTAAGCACCTTTAATTCCAGTTACTTTTTATTTTTGCTTGTGTTATATTATTATAAATCACAATGCTCTACTGTTAGAGACTTAATATGTTTACAGAACATATTTTGTATCAAAAAACCTGGGCTGATAATGTTTGCTCTTTAATAAGCTAACCGTATGTGTAAACTGTAGTAGAGCCAGAAAAATGTCAAACAGGAGCGACAAGGCTGATGAAATGGTCTCAAAGCTCTGTGCATCTTCACACATCAACTTTAAACATGTTTCAGGAGAAATCCATTCTCATTTAAGTAAAATAGTACTTCTGAAAGGAATAAGTGCTGCACTTTTACATATCTGTAATAAATGAAACCCTGAAAAATTGTTGGACTCAGACTGACCAAACAGTTTCAGCTTTTACGTACTTATGAGTTAAAGTCTTGAGCTCCTGGTAACTACAGAAACCTGGAGCTGCTACAAACAACCAGACAGCTCTTCTCCCAACAGAGGGATAAAACATCACAGTGGCTGTTAGGTTGTTTTATTTTTACTGGAAAGAGAAATTAAATGGAATTTATTGTCAATAAATAAAGAATTTTGTTGGTGTGTGGATGGAGATGAGCGTTTGTGATTTGTGACAGAAGGAGAGCTTTGAGAGTGAAAGGGAAGGTTTAGAAGATGGCAGTGAGACCTGCTGTGATGTATGGAGATGGAGACACTAATAAGAAGCTGAAGGTGGAGATGAAGATGTTCAGAGGGACAGCTCAGGTTGAGCGGTTTGGAGACAAAGTTAGAGAGGCGAGGCTGATGTCCAAACCATCACAGGTTTGGACATGTGCAGAGGAGGGACAGTGGTTATATCGGACAAATAATATTAAATAAGGAGCTGCCAGGAAGGAAGAAAAGAGGAAGACCACAGAGAAGGTTCACGGTTGTAATGAAGGAGGAAATGCAGAGGTTCAGTGTGACAGAGGAGGAGGCTGGGATAGAGTGAGATGGAGGGAGATGATTTGCTGTGGAGAACCCTGAAGGGAGCAGCCAAAGAGGAATATGAAGAAATTGTTCATCCCCAACCACCTGCAGCTTTGTCACAATACAGAAGGTGTACTGGTTTAAAACACTAGTCAAAAAAGATAATGTGACTCCTCTACAGTGAGGGAGTGCAGTGGTAGAACTCCTCCCTGTGACCGCTCTGCCTCACTGCAGACACATGAGTGCTGCGCTGCTGGATGTAACAAAAATAATGACCATTGCCCTCGTGTACAAAGGGTGTGTTCGCACAAAAAAAGTGTTGTGTGTCCTTTTCCACACAAAAGTTCAGGTGTATTATAATAATAATGTAACGTGAAGTCTCACAACAACTTCACAGCTGGCATACACACGTTTCTACAGGTTTTGGTCTGTTGGCGACACTTAGAGGCTCTGCAGGGAAACTGTTCATGATGTGAAAACAGGTATTCGACACACCTGAGGGTGGAACTACGAAGCAACATTTCCCGCTTCATCAGCTATGTTGAGCTAAAAGTCAGAGTTTTTAGTGTCGAAGGATCTGTTTGAGCGTGGCTACATCACCATGGTAACAGAGTTTCAGTTAACTGTCAGTACAAAGCACAACCCGTTCACTGACTGTGGTCCTAATATCTCAGATAGAAAAAATAAGACTGAAACAACATTTAGTTCTGCCTGGTGCAGCAACATTTAAAATAAAGAACAGACTGACAAATAATAATAAATAAAATATTACACCTTCATCCTTAAGCAGTTTCCACCATTTAAATGTTGATTAAATTATTAAATGTAGGCATTTTAATTGGGCAAGTTTATCCACAGTTTTTCTTCAAGGATATAATTTAAACCTCCAATTTATTAATTATATCAGTTAAGAATACTAATTTTAGGTAAAAATCTTCCTGTTTGATCAGATCTTTTTTAATTCACTCACATAAGTTTCAGTATAAGAAATAGCTGAAAATAAGTTTGTAAACTTGAATAAACTATAAGCAAAGTGCCAGTATATTCGCTGCTGTGTGCCACTAAGAAGCTGCAGTTAATCTGCAATAAACTACACGGCTTCATCTGAACCATACTGTATATATCAAATTGATGTAGAAATGAGCTGTGTTTTTCATATTTTGCTAGATTTGCTCAGATGTCTATTAAACACAACAGGATATTTTTGTGCATATGCTGTATTCTTCATTTAGGCATATGCAATGTTTAGTAGAAAATCCATGCAAGTCTTTGTATGCGAGTCCCCTGGGCCCCTCATGGTGTATGCTTAAATCAAGAAAATGGCAAATGCACAAAAACAAACATGTATGAAACTGTGTGTATGTATGAATTCGAGCCAATTTCTTTTGTGCATTCAGATCAACGTGAAACTGAGCATCTCCGTTTAAATATCCAAATATGTCCTGCATGCGTGATTTTCTCTCTGCAAAATCACAAATCATGTCTTCATGCGGGAAAAAGAGGTTTTTCATGGAATGTGAGTTAGAGACGCTTATAAATAAAGTAGTGTGGCATAAAAACATTGTTTTTGGCACATTGTCCTCTGACATTAGGCAGAGTGCAAGAGGAACGACAGAGTGAGTGAAACCTTGGTAGTTAAAGCAGCACACAGTCAGAAATAAAGGTGGAAGTGAAGCGACGGATGGCTGCCTGTCACCTTTCATCCAATATCAGACACCACCTACATGGACTACACACACCATTATTATAAATGAATGAAGTAAACCAGAAGCACACTTGAGTAATCAACCTGATCTGGTTCTGATGGAGTCGTGTTGCACAATCTTTGCTTTTTTTAAGCTTGTTGGAGTCTAACTGCAGAAAATATGGCTTACTATAAGTGGATTCAAGTTTACAAACTTAGTTATCAACTATTTCTTAGGCTGAAAATTATAAATACATGCCTAAATTAAAAATACTGACTCTGAGCAGAACTATGATGAAGTATAAATGTTACTGCAGATGGATGGATTATCTGGGATATTATTATGAACAGAATCAGTTAACGGGTTGAGCTTATTAATGACAGTTAACCAAACTGTTACCATGGTGATCTAACCAAAACAGATCTTTGTGACACTGAAAACGGTGACTTTCAGTTTAACACAGCGAACAAATCGGGAAATCTTGCTTTGTATACCCTTCAGGTGTGTCCAATAATCCCAGCATGCCCTCTAAGTGTTGTCAACAAACTAAAACCAGCGTACACCTGTTATGAAGTTGGCACGAGGTTGAACACATTTCCACGGTCAGTTCATTGTTGATACATCAGAACTTCTGTGTGGAAAAGGGCTTTTGTCACCTTTTTGTACTCGAGGGCTCTGGAGTCAGATCAGGTTGGTGTAACCTGCCTCTTCTCATATCTGCAGTAGTTTAACAAGAGGATGGGTTGAGTATTGATGAAGGTTTTTAACTATAAGTTCACCTTTTCGAAGCGGTCATCCAGCAGAGTGAGCTGCCCGTTTCTCCTCATGACAGAAGACGACAGAGAGTACTCGGTGAAGCGACTCTTCGTCTCCTCGTTCATGAACAGAAACTCTCGATCCTCTCCTTCAATGTGCTTGTCACCTGAAAAACCGTCCTCGGAGTCAAAGTCGCCTTCCTCGTCTGTGTCCTCCCACTCATCGTCAACGTTTTCTCTGTCACATTTTACACACAAAACAAAACTTAGCAGTGATAGATTATTTGAAACCATACTGAAAAAATACATTTTAACCACACTTTCATGTGCAGTTCATTACTGAATCAATAGAGCATTAAAACAATAACTAACCACTACAAATACTACAAAACAACTTTAAAAAATAAATAAAAAAAGTTCTCATCGTGAGACCTTTATTATACACCAGTGTTTGTGCTACTTAATCCAAAAAAAAAAAAAAAAAAAAAAAAACACAAGA
>JAOXNZ010000155.1:418238-430379 GCA_028566095.1 Kryptolebias brasiliensis
GAAATAGTAGTTTATGAAGGGTATGATGGTTCAGTGTTACTCAACAAATAAAATCATACCCTATAATTTCTGTTCTCTGACCCCTTTATAAACTGTATTTTCTATGAAACAGGCACCTATCAAAACAGCATACTCCTTCATAAAATGGGTATGCTGTTTCGACAAAGTAGGTTAAATTGACAGACGGAGCTATCAAAACAAACTTCCAGATGTAAAAATCAACTTCCGGTATTCTATTGTGACAGGGTATGCCGCACCGACAGAACACCGGAACTAATGTGTGTTAAGTGCGAAGAATATCGGGCTTTTTTCGGTGACGGACACATGGGCACTTCCTGTTATTGCTTGCGTACTAAAGAATTAGAGCTACATCTGAAGTTGGTCTGTCTCCTTCTTCGTCGGTAAGTCAGCGGAGCTTGGACGGTATGCCTCTGTCGGACCGGTCGAGCTCTGACGGCGGGGCCGAACCTCGCAGCCCTCGAGTCCGAAGACGACACCGCAGCGGAGACAGCCGAGAGCGGAGCCTCTCCCCGGACAGCTTCGGGCCCAAACTCCCGAAACCCCGCAACCGAGAGAGGGAACGAGAAGAGCGAGAGCGTCGTTTCAAAGAGGCGAGAAACATCCGGCGAATCCGCATTGGAAGTCCCCGTCGAAGCCGCTCCAGGTCCAGGTCCAGATCGCGGTCCCGGGAGCGTCACAACCACAACCACAACGGCAACCAGAACCACAACCACTGGTCCGAGCAGCGGGACGCAGCTGGGAAACACGGCGGCTTCAAGGATGATTATTATTACCAGCAGCAGAGGGACGACGTTCAGCGGCAGAGACAAGAGGCTTTTATTGCCAGGTATGAAAAGCTGCTGTAACGTTTAGCTGGATGAGCTCAAATCAAGCAGCTGTGACGTTCTGATGATGTGATTTTTAAACTCATATAATTACGATTAAAGCCAATAAACACCATTAAACTCCTGCCTGTTCTAAATGACGAGTGGTGGGTTTCTTGCTGTCACCTCGGCAACTTGATGTGTTTCTAATGAAATCTGGAAACTGACCTTTTTTTTTTTTTTACATTGCTGTTTATCTCGGTGCTACTTCATACAAAGTCGACATTTAAGACCTTTCACATATTTAATTGTGGTGTTTATATCCAGACCATAAGACTGAACCATTTGGGTTTGTGTTCCAGGCGTCTGCAGGAGAGGGAGAGGATCGGCGAGCTTGGTTGTCCAGAGGTTTGGGGTTACTCGCCCAGAGTGAAAGAACCAGAGTAAGTTCAGAATCCATCATCACATTAAATTAATATTTCACATGTTGTCGCTTTTAGGGAATCATCTATCTTTTGTTTTGCGCCTCTCCACTTTAATTGTGAATTTTCTCTCCTTCAGCTCTGATGAATTTACACCCGTTGAAGAAGATGAGAAGAACAACAGCTCAGAATCGAGCTCAGAAGGTATGCAGACACTGAAGACAAGTTGCAGAGATGGTGTTGATGTTTTCACACACACTGCAGTGATAAAATGTTCAAGAGATGTTTTCCATTCGATGCATAGATGAAAACATAAACATCACATCAGTCGCTCTCAAATTCTTGGGCCTCTTTGTGAAGTATCCTGAAGATCAACGCACCGTGTTATATGTTAATGTAGCAGCAAGCCTTTTGGAGCAATTTGTACTTTTCTTGCGTCATGTCCTGCCACCTGGGCGCTCTTCCACATCACTCTTCTGTGAAGTCTGTGAGAACAGCGACATGTGAAAATGATCCTGAATATTTGTTTGAACAGCTTGTGTAGCCGTCTGTGTTTGAATTTACAAGTAATTTTTGTGATTAACAGAGGAAAAGAAGAAGAAAAAAAAGAAGAAAAAGAAGTCCAAGAAAAGAAAAAACAAGAAGCATTCGGAGGACAGTGAGCTGGAATCAGATTCAGATGGTAAGACAATTCAGTCTCACCATGGTCTTCTTTTTTTAATCAGTTTATGAGCTAAATGTAATTTTTACACAGCTGAGGAAGAAGTAAAGAAGAAGAAAAAGAAGAAGAAGAGCAAAAAGTAAGTTTAGAGTCTAATTACTCACTAGCTTTATTCACACTTCTGTTTAAATTTTGATGAATTAAACGTTAACGGTTTGGTGAAGGTCTAAGAAGTCTAAGAAGAAGAAGATGAAGAAGAACCGGAAAGAGTCCAGCAACTCAAGCAGCGAAGAATCGGAGGAGGAAGAGGAGGAGGAGGAGGAGGAGGAGGAAAGTGGTGCGGTGATGTGGGTGGAGAAAACTTGCATGGATGAACATGTAGTTGGTCCTGAAGCGCCGCTCACTCATACCTCGCAGGATGACAAACCTCTTGAGTAAGATTGACTTTTTTTTGCTCATTTATTATGAAAAGGAGTGAGAATAAGGGCACGGGTTACAAGAGGGTCTGCTGCAAAAATAAGTGTTATTACAAACATAAAAATGTGTAATTACTTTATTTATTTTAAGACAAAACTGCTCATTTTATTTTATTTTTCTCATCAAATCCGACATTGCTAATATAATAACACAGAAACCTACAGGTGTTATTATTAGTGATTATGGTTTGTTTATTTGTTTGTTTCCTTTCAGCTTTGGTCATGCGTTGTTGCCGGGTGAAGGTGCTGCCATGGCTGAGTACGTGAAAGCGGGCAAACGTATACCGAGAAGAGGAGAAATCGGTCTCACCAGCGAGGAGATCGCAGACTTTGAGAAGTCTGGTTACGTCATGAGTGGCAGCAGGTAAGAAATGCTTAGAAGTTGTTTTCTAAACTGCCTCTTCTGTTGTGATACACTTTTATAGCAACAGTCGGCCTGATGCAAACATTTACTACTGAATTACCCCAATATTAGAGCAGAGTCAGAGAGGCTGTGTGGTGCCATCTGCTGGTGGGTGGTGCTGATTAATATGACCAGACACTCAATTTAATGTACGAAGGGAACATATTCAGTCATACTTGAGCCACAAGTGTTTTTGCACTTTAAAACAATAACTTTCTATTTAAACATATTAAATTTAGTCTTTTACAGTTTCTATTCAAGCTACTCGTTTAAAAGTATGAACTCAAACAAACATTAAAAGGTATCTGAACTATATCAAATGGTGCAGAAAGAGTTTCCTCTGGTAGCTTTCCAGATAGATTGATATGCAGTTCTGAAATGTGGGTACACACTCAATGCAAACAAAGTACTCATTTAAATCTGCTGAAAAGCACATGGAGACTTGAATCGGGAAAATGAATCTACATTAGGCTGTAGTCTGTGTAGGTAAACAAATATGGTGGAACCAGACGTGTAGATTCTTGGAGAAGACATTTAGGTGGAAATAAGAGAGAATCTGCTGCTAAACGCGAAAGAAAACAAAAAGATTGAGTAAGACGGCTGTCAAGAATATTGGGGATCAAGCAGGGTGGTGGAACGCCGTAAACACAGAGTTCAGCATCCAAATGTGTTTTGGGTTTTTTTTTGGGAGAAACTTCTGCTAGACCAGTCAGTTCATCTTTTTATCTGCATCCTTTACTCAACAAATCTGAGCAAAAATATGTTCCAGTACGTCATGATTGTCAGACTTCTCTATCCTAAACGGCTCTTTTATGGACGCCGCCATTGTTGACCTATTTTCAATCACGTTGGCTGTTTCTGTAGGCAAACAAACGCACGTGGTAGCTTGTATCCAGTCAGAAATTTTGAATTTAAGTACACTGTAACTGTAACACTGTAATCGATAAGAAAAAAATATTGTGCAGTTTTTGTGTCTGCCTTTGAGGGGTTCTTGTAACGATCTTGCTGACTTCCCAAAGAGTAGCTTTAATGAAGTATGCTGTTAGCTAAAGATATAATCTCTTGTAAAAAATAATATATAAAGACTTCTTTAATTTTTGAGTTTGTTGTGGCATCAGGAAGGCCTTTAATTAAAAAGATTAAATCAAGATTACTGTTTTTTATCTCCAAAATTTAATTTAATAACCACACACAAACACATTTGAACTTTTTTGACACCAGTTTTCTCAGGAGTATCCCAATCAGCTAAAATAAATGTTTATAAATAATCTTTTTCTTCTTGCTTTAATCCTGTGATCAAATCCAGATTAAGAAATCACGAGTTACCAATTCAGGCTTGACCAGACACATCTTCCTGTTTGCTTCCTGTGTTGTTTTTTCTTGACACTGCAGCATTGTCTGGTTCAGATCGTCTTTTTGTCTGTAGCCCAGCTTATTTTTTCTAACCCTGGTTATTCTGTCTGTTGTCACTCTGCAGACATCGTCGTATGGAGGCCGTGCGTCTGAGAAAGGAAAACCAGATCTACAGCGCCGATGAAAAGAGAGCTCTGGCCTCCTTCAACCAGGAGGAGAGGAGGAAGAGGGAGAGCAAGATCTTATCAAGCTTCAGGGAGATGGTGTACAGGAAAACCAAAGGCAAGGAGGAGAAGTGAACCCCGTTTCATTTTACTCTTTGTTTGGTGACTTCAAGAGTTGTTTTATTTTCAAGAGACTTCCGATATAAAATTTTATGGAAATATAGTGTATAATGTTCCTTTTCTTCAATGAGTTAAGAATTGTCTAGAAAATGTTGAGTTGTTACTCTTTACTCAGTCTCTTAATAGTTTGTTTTGTTAATCCTGAGCAAAATGGTAAATAAAATTTTGAAATTAGGTGATTTCATCTCTTCACCTGCTGTCATATATGAACATTTTTATTCATTGCAAGAAAATTTGAAGCAGAAAAGAGAAATTTTTAACTGTTATTGTTCAATTTCTGGATCATTTGAATATATATATTGGGAAATCTGTGAATGATGGAAGATTTCAGCTTAAACGGCTTAAGTGTTAGCTGCTTCACATTCAGTAAAACACTGATAGTTGAGCTGTATTTTTTACAGAACTAGAATGACCAGCTGTATGTTGATCGATTGATCGGTTACTGTAGTATTTCTAAAGGATTTTGGTTTTTTTGGACCTAAAATATCCAACCAGACCAAAAAAAGGTTGACCCTCACATTAAAAGCTTGGTTTTCATCTAATAAAACACTGATTTCAATCTCTTTGTCTCTTTCTTTTAGAAATCAACAAAAGGAAACTTAAGTAGGTTTTAGGCGAGGAACAGTTTTATTTGAAAGCTCAAAGTTTTATACGCTTTAATTTACACGGATTTTCTCCTCATCGGGGTGTTCGTGGTTCATTTGATGTTCTCTAGTCCCTGGTGAGAAACACAAGAAAAGGATCAAGACTCTATTGTGTTGTATAATTGCATAAAATAATAAATATATTTTGACATTAAGTAGATTAAATAGTGCAGATTATAGTCAAAGTTTAAAGACTGCACACGACTGATAAGATTTGATTTAACTGGTGAAGGTGATGCACTGAAACAGTGTGAGTGAAGAGTGATTCCCTCCACTTTTTCACCACTTCAGCATGAAACTCCCTCCTACATTCCCCTCCTCGTACTCCACACCACGGAGGTCCTCGTTGCCATGGTGATTTCACCGCCCAATTCAATTTTTCTCCACTCGACCTTCTTTTGATAAAACTGCCCGTTCTCAGCTGCCTGTGGACAGATGTACTGTACTGCAGGGACGTGTTGGCTGCTCGTACAGCTGCTGTTAACATCATTACGCTGAAAGTTCTCTTGTGATCTGCCGATTAATTTAGACCCCCTCCATTTTTCTAGTTTAAATTCTTTTAGGGCATCTTTGAAATTCAGCAAATCCTCTCACAGCTCAGGAGGAAATGGCATCCTTTGAAATTTTCCAGTGCAATGAAAAATCCCATTTGACCTTTCAATGTGCATGTTTATCACACTTTTCCAGTCAAAGAAGGTTTTGGCTGCATTAATTTAATATTCAACTAAGTTGCAGATGAGTGATTATCAGCCACACTTTCAGTGCTCCTCTGCTTTCCTTCTCCAGGCTCCAGCAGGTTTCCTTGCTCATCATTTGAACAGGTTTTCTTACATTTGTCTTGTATAAGAGGCAGGTGGGCTGTCATTTTTGACCAACCCGCCTCCTCTCGATGCTTTAAGAGTCTCAGCTGGCAGCCACGACCACAGCTACACTTCCCGCCTCCACTCCCCTTCTCCCAGCCTTCCCTCCCCTCTACTCCTCCCTGTGCGCCTCTCCAAAACCACTTTGCTTCAGCCAAAAAGAAACTAAATCAAAATACAGCTACTTTTTAGAAAGACCAAATTGCTTTGTATCTTTCGCCCCCCTCTCCCCAGCCCTCTTCTGTAGTTGTGGTGGTGATGTGTCTGAAGGTGATTCAAACCAAAAAAAAAACTACGTCACATTTTTGTAAACAATTTGTGTTTTTATTGTTTCCATTACTGAAGTTGGTTATTGGGCCTCATCTAGACTACTCTGGATATTTCTTTCTTCATTATGGAAAAAATTCTGTCCATATTATTCCTATAAAAACACTGAAATACCTACACTGCCAGTAGGTGTCGAGAACGTCCACATTAATGACATATCAAAATCCAGAGAAGGAGGTCTTTGCTAAAGATTCTCCCAAAACTTGCTTTAAAAAATGTTTAAGCTTTCCTCAGTTATTACCCATTTCAGCACACAATCAAAGTTTGATGGCAACAGAATCAGGATGAAGTACGACAGACTTAGAAAACCAGTAAAACTATAGACTGTGTTTATTATAGACTAAATGTTTCTGCTTATTTTCTCATTGGGAATTGAGCTGAACCCAATTTATGGAAGCTGCCATGTTGTATTTTTGGAACCAGAGTCTGCTTATTAGCATTGTGGGGCTTTAAGTCCCCCCTACTCCCACGCTCACAATCATTGTGTCACATGACCTTTCTTTTAAGCATGAAATAACTAATTACAGCTAAAAGTATTGAAAAATTTTATATTTGACCATATAGCAGCAAGGGAAAGTCTGCGTGAATCGACAAGAATCAACATCTGATAAACATTACTTGAGGTGTGTTTTTTTTACCATGTTTGTTTACATGGCACTTGGAGGGGGCGGGTCTTAAAACTTGTATTGGAACAGCTGACCAGGTAAACTGGTCTCGTTTTGGAAGGTCTAGATATAGTCTTTGATAAAAATGTAAAAAAAACAGCTTCATTATTGTTTTGGTTTCTAGGGAACAAAGTGATAGTGAGCATGCGTGAAACAGGCTGCTACATTATTGTTTCTGAAAAGCTTTGGATCTAAAGTACACATGGATCCACTAAATATGGAGTCCTTAAAAACCACTTTGAAAAGTGTTTATAAAAATCAGTTTTTCTCACCAAAAACTTTGTTTGTGTGGATGGGAGGGGCAAACGCACAAGAAAAGCTCTGTTTTTACAAATATTCAGTGTAATGTAGGAGGGGCCTTAGTCAACCTGCAGGGTTAGGGATGTTGGTATTGATAGATTTACTTGGTTGTGTTCCGTCAGACTTTTGGACCATCCGCCTCGAGTCATCAGATGTGTTCTGGATTTGTTCTCGTGCTTTCTACGGATTGCATTCCCACTCATCATAGAAACACGCTGCAGTTTGCCTGCAGAAGGACAGAGTCACATTGTCAGTGTCAGTGAATCATGGGACACCAAATGGCATTATTCTCACCCAGCCAAATACACTGAAGTAAAGGAGGGAAGAGCCGAGACTTCAGCCCGAGACACACACACACACTCCAAACAAACTGACAGTGAACGCACCCTAACTGTTTGTCAAATCTCTGGGCTCTTTTTTTCTGATAAATCTTTTCAGTTCCAACGATGACTGCCCACTATTCATCTGTTAAATGCTCCTGGCAGCATTCACACAGATATATTTTATACCCTGTTAGGAGTCACCATGGTAACAAAAATCCAATAAATCACACATCTAAATGGTGATGGAGATGAGATGGTGAATGTAACCTTGTAATATTGTAAAGTAAGTGGCTCTATATGATTGGCAGTGTATGTAAAAAAACAAAAAATAAAGAGTTTAGTCTCACTTAAAGCAGCTGTGCTTTTTATTCCTTTTCTTTCAAGTGCCATGTGTCAGTTGTTAAAAAAATGCACAAAGACTCACAAATATCCCTTTAACATTGCCTTTATTTTAGTGGAACACATGATTTCAATGCAACTTAAAGGCATTTGGCTAGAAGATCTGGCTGCTGTGTGAAAGTTGGTGTTTTTTCCAATGAAAACACCCAAAGCCTTCATAGTTTTAATCTTATCTCACAAGGATACAATAACAAGCCCACATGGACAAAAAGATGTTAGCGACTTGTTTTTTATGCACATAAATATCTAAAATATTTCTGCATTCATTCCACCTTCGTAGGACTGAAGCATTTCGATCGTGTTACCTTGATGTTCAAGAACCCTATAAAGACAAGGTGAAAACAATTTTATACAATTTTGTAAATTTATTAAAAAGAAAAAACTGAAATATCACATTTACTTACATATACAGACCTTTTACATAGTATTTGAAGCAGGTTTGGTAGCAGTTCCAACCTTGAGTTTTTCTGGGTTTAACACCTGAATTGGAGAATTTTCAGTCATTCTTCTTTACACATCCGCTCAGGCTCTGTCCGGTTGGATGAGGACCATTTGTCAGATCTCCCAGAGATGTTGGACAGGTCAGGACTCTGGTTGGGCCACTCTGGGACATTCAGAGTTCTCTCTAAGCCCCTCATGTGTTGTCTTCTGTGTAAGCTTTGGGTCATTGTGATGTTGGAAGGTGAACTTTTGTTTTGACCCAATCTAATATCCTGAGTCAGATTTTCACTGATGATATCCCTGTACTTTGCTCCTTTAAACTTTCATTTAACCTCATTCAATCTTCTGGCAACCCTGCTGCTAAAAAACTCCCCCACATAATGATTCTGTTGCCACCATGCTTCACTGTGGGGATGGTGTTGGGCAGGTGATGAGCGGTGCCTGGTTTCCTCCAGACAACTCTTAGAACTGAGGCTACGCAGTTTAATCTTGGTCTCATCGAAACAAGAATCTTGTTCCTTACAGTCTGAGGTTTCTTCATGCAGCTTTCAAATGTTTTGCTCTGAGGAGAGGCTTCTGTTGAGCCACTCTGACATAAAACCAAGGTCAGTGGAGGTCTGCAGGTTCGGTTGTTTTTCTGAAACTTAGTCCCACTCTACACAGGATCTCTGAAGCTCAGTGACCGTCTGGTTCTCACTAAGCCTCTTCTCCCTGTGTGGCTGGGCAGTCAGCTCTTGGAAGAGTCCTGGTTGTGCCAAACTTCTTCCATTTGATAATTATTAAGGCCACTGTGCTCCTAGGAATATGCAGTGCAGCAGAAATCTTTTTAGAACCGTCCCCAAATTTAGTCATTGTACAATAATCCTGTATCTGGACTTTGCAGGCAGTTCCCTTGACCTCATGTCTTGGTTTTTACTTTGATATTCATTGTTAGCTAGCAGTACTTCTATAGAGAGGTATGTGCCTTTCCAAATCATGTTTATTTAGTTTGGACTCCAATCAAAAGACAACTCAGCAGTGATCAGGAGAAATGGGAGCCATCTGAACCATACTTGTGTAAATGTGATAATATGTTTTTTCGCTTTATTAAATTTACAAAAGTGTATAAAATTCTGTTTTTACTTTGTCAATATGGGGCACTAGGTGTAGAATATTGGGGGAAAAAATGAATGAATATTCTCTAGATACATTAAATAGTTTACTCATACATGTGTATGTGTGTCATATACACACATACACATGTGTGTGTAGGTGTGTGTGTGTGGGGGGGTGTTCACAATGAAGCAGCTGTTGAACAATACTGTATGAATAAGTTTGGTACTTTATCCCTATTTATACAAACTAATGCCAAAACGATGTGCAAAATTTGAGAGCTGACTTACAGATGCTTGCTAACATTCTACAGTTCTGCACATATGGCTCTCAACCAAAACATGAATGCGAGCAACCCTCCTGTCCTCAGTGAGATTCAGAGAAGGAGGCCAAATATGCTCACCGCTCATTATAACCTACTTTCATGTGAGAGTGCATTAAGATTTAACAGTCTTTATGCAAGCAGCCATATGAGCTGACCTATATAACACCACCTGCACCACAGCAGGCTTACATTTCAGCATAAAGGAGCTTGTTCACGTTTCCATCTCCTGCCTTAATAAACATGAAATTTACAAAACAAAAATATAGATATTTGACAGGTATATGAAAACCTTTTGTGGCACTTTTTAATAGACTAGTGCTGAGAGCTTCTCTTTCTTTCATACAACTTGATCAAATCATTTTACTTAATTGGTTCCTAAATATGTTGGCTTCAATGCTGATAGCAGTTTCCTTTAACTTTATTATACAACTTCTAAACTTTCAAATGAAGTTTATTGAAATAACAGGAAATGCTTGAGATTTAATTTGGGCATGATATGTAAAGTGAATGAATCAAATAAAAAGGTTGCCAACCATTCTTTTTCCACATACCAAAGCGCTGAAAAAGATGGTCAGGCATGGCATTTACTGCCAGGTTACCTCCAAACCAGTTTCCATTTGCTTGACTTCATTCATTGGAATCAGCTTCCTAAAATTATTTTGATATTACAGATTCAAAGTGGAAGGATCAACTCATTTACACGGTCAGTATTGGCTATTCTTCAGGGCATCCATCAGCAAGTTGCAAAAGTGTATGAACAAATAACACTTTTATATTCCAAAGGACAGGTCATGTTCGCATCAGGCGTCCTTTTTGACTCAACTGAATGAGAATACTCAATTCTGGAGCAATGGCGCTGTTTTAACTTTATGTATTTTTCTCCTGTTACCATACATGTTATTCTTCAAGGAGCATCTATTAGAAAACCTCAATACTGAAATGTTAAATCTATTTACGCTATCATAAATTTATCTAATCAAAGCTCTAAAACATAGGTGATAGGTGGATGATTTACTAGCTAAAAATGTGTTTTAAAGGGACAGTTTAGTCAATTTTGAAGTAATGTTCTGTCTATAGCTATCAGTAGTTAGTACCTTATTAGCTGTGACATCAATCATAGAGCATGGAGTGTGGAGGAAGAGGCTAGGCTAATGACTAGTCAAATGAGTGCCAGTGTCCATATACTAACAACGTCCATGTTACACACGTTGGGTTTGTGTGCAAAACATAAATAGATGGTTAAATGGTGATGGTTCTGAGGCTGCTGAATGTATTAGTCAGATGGGAGTTAATTAAACTTTTGGGCTGATTATACACACTGATCGGGTGGACTGATACATTTAGCAGCCTCAGCACCATCAGCATATAACAGTATATCTACGCTCCACACATACGTTAGTGTAATAACACAGACGTTGTGAAAGTGACAAACTAAACAAATGGTCTCAAACAAAAGTGTGGAGGTTAATGTTGTGTTCTTTCACACCAGTATGTAGTTTTTGATAGAGTTGTGTTATAAGTCCGAAAAATTATTAAAAAGATGAAAAACCTGGCCTTGGTTTGACTAGACTTTAGGCTAGCCTGGATGAAGACTTTTGCCTCTTCCTCCACACTCTGTGCTCTATGACTGATGTCACAGCTGATAAGTACTAACAATTAATAACTATTAGCATCACTTTAAAGTTGACTGAACTATTCCTTTAACGTTTTTGGGGCAGCTGTGTATATATGTTGTAAAATTGCTTAAGGAGCCATCAGTTTGAGTTGAGACTTGTTGTCTTGGCTTTTTCCAATGCCACAGTGCAATCATAGGAAACTGGCTAAATCTGGAACGAAGAAGGCAAGATTTAACAAGGAATAATACTTGTCACTTTCTAAAAGGGAGACACCTTAGTTGTAGTATAATAATCATAGTATTTTAGTCATAGTATTGTGGAGAAAAAAAGTAAAAAGGTTAGTTTGTTGCATAGATTAAAATATAGTGGTTTAGAATTGTTTAGAAGCTTAGTTTAATTTAAAGTTTCATACAGTCATTTCAAACTTCATCTAAATTGCAGTGAGTTCAGTTAAAGTTCAAGGTTGCCCCCTGTGTGTGGGGTTCAGTCTGAGTCTGTCCACCCAGCCTGTGGTTGTAACCCAACTACTCAGCAAGATGTGGATGTGAACTGGTGTGCACAGGCCATTTGTGCACAGTATGGGTCCAGCGTATGTATAGGTGTGTGCACAGTGTTTTAGCCCACCACAGGGGTGGGGTCAGATAAATCACCCAAGGGGAGATAAAG
>JAOXNZ010000155.1:435068-457824 GCA_028566095.1 Kryptolebias brasiliensis
CCATCCATAACACCGTCCGGTCCCCCCCCCCCCCGTCTCCTAAAGAGGCCTCCAGCTGCTGAAGGTTCATTGTCGGGTCAGATCTGTTAGCTCCGTTTAATGAGAGGAATTGCACACTGCCTTCATTGGGAAAGTTTTTATTGGGAAAATATACTCCTATAAAGCAGATATGCAAGAGCCTATATTTATATGGCTGTTTCTGGTCTTATTCATAAAGTTTAAACCACAAACATATTTCAAACACTTGTATTTCTGAAATGGGTAATATATGTATTTATTTAAATAACTTAGAAGTAATGTTCTTAAGCAAACATCACCCCCTTCCTATTCAGGAAGATTTAGTCCTTAACATATTGAACTGATTGTAATTATGTTTTACTTTGTTTATCAGGTCTAAAATACTTTTAAAAATAGAGCTTTTTTTTTTTTGATAAAATACAGGTTCATTTTTGTTTTGTTGACAGTGCTCAGATAGTGCTCAGGATATTTGCTCCATTTCTCTGTTTCTCTGTTGGAAAAAATCTGCTGCAAGCGTGCACAAGACTGGAAACAAGCTAGATTATTTGCAAGGCATTTGGAAGTTCTTCTTGGCCCTAATATGAAACCAATGCAGTTCCTTTTGTTATGCATGAACTGCACTACACGAGCCATACCGTACCACACTGTAAATGTTTGAGTACATGTTTTCTTTAACAATACACATCGGGTCACAGATGCTGAGGTTGTGTTGGCATCCTCTTTGTTTGCAGGGTCTTGTTTACAAAGAGCTAATTGTAATGTGGATAGTCCTTGGTGTTTTAAAAAAGCTTCAGCTGAATTCCTTTTACTTAGCTTCCCTTGTTGTGTTTTGGTGAAATCTGTTTACGAGCAAAGGGCTCTTTGGAGCTGTGACCTATGTTGAGCCAGCACATTCAAAATGAAGGTTGGTATTGAGCAAAGGCAATACCAAACTCCCACAGCTGCAGTGTGAAGAAAAGCAGATAGGAATCTGGTTGATGCATTTGTGTACATTTACCTTGCAAATGAAAAAGGACCTCTTCGTAAAGCTGTTTAAAGAATGATAAAAACTACATTTACACTTAGAGGAACAAAATAGTGTCACATGCCCTTCAAAAGGAAACACAAATTCTGTCTGATTTATCATATCTGCTTGTGTTTGTTGTGTTTATCTTAAGTAGAAACTGGAACAGTAAAAAAATTGGCACCAGAACAAGTTGTGTTGTTGGTACAAGCAAGCTGCTGGCATAAAAATGCACACGGTACTCACCCTTACACAAACCCTCTGCACTTTGCGTCGAGTCACGCTGCTCTTTGTGATGTAACAAATGCTTAAGAAGGGCGTCTAAACATTTCGTAGTGTTACATTACATTTGTTATCGACTTCTGAACTCACTTTGTGTCTTGATGTGTGTTTGTGTACAGAGTAGGCTTGTATAGCTGGTCTTCTTTGTGTGCCAAATGCCATTTTTCCATGCAGCGTGTCATAACCACCCAGCAAATTTTCATTTCCTCATTCCTGTGTGCCTGAGGTCAATCCACAGAGAACATATTATGGCATTGTTCTCCTATCACTGATCCGGAGTCAGTTTGAGCTGCTTGCTTTGGATTTTCCACAGGTATTGAACATTATGCCAGCATTGTTTCTGCAGTGTGTGTGATTGCGTGTTAATGTTACTCGATGTTTCATCATGTTGCCATCTGTAAGGATCTCAGCCTGATCTGTGTGTTAAGCAGTCTCCTCTGTGGTAACGTTAAGGTTTCATAAAAACTAAAGATGTCGTTGGTTGAGTGTGACTATAGAGCGTCGTTAAAAGGCAGGTTTTCAGAGGACTACTGATTCTGGTTGAAGAGTTTGGGAAGCTAAAAAACATGAACCCGAGCCAATAATCAGTTCATCATTTATATATCCCTGTGGCCTCCGTTAAAAACTAACATGTCTTCAGAATTTTTTAATTACCATGACCATAAACTGTGTAGATTATTTTGTCTTCTTTGTTTGTAGTGATCAATTTCTTTCTGCTGAGTCTTGTTTTTATAAAACTACAGTTTTTAAAGATACCACCGAACATGAAGAAAACATATTTGGGATTCGTAAAAATATTCCAGATACATTTGTAGAATTTGTGCCAGTTCTTAATAAAGAATAACAGTGAGAACGTTTTAGTCTTAAGAGACACCGGTGTTGATCATCACACTGTCAGGGTTTTTCATTAGTCATATCAAGAAATGTACTGATTTTAAACTCTGTTTTAAAAATAAACTTATGACTTTTCAGTAATAATTCATTTTTAGATGTGATAAAGTACATGCTAATGCAGCTAAATTCAACCAGTCAGCTCAGCTTAGCTAGCTTGTGGTACACAGTTTCTAGTTAGCAGGGGGTGAGCTCATGTTTAGCCTAGACAGCTAATGTTTAGCTTACCTCCCACTAATTAAAAACTGTGCTCAGCTAAGCTAGGTTGTGGTGCACAGTTTCCTCTTAACAGGAGGTTAGTTAATGTTTAAGCTTATAAGCTAATGTTTAACCTTAAAAAGCTAAATATTAGCTTACCACCTGCTAACTACAAATTGTTTTCAGCTAAGCTAGGTTGTGCTGCACAGTTTCCACTTAGCAGAGAGCAGGCTAATGTTTAGTCTTATAAGCTAAGGGTTAACCTTGAGAGTATAAGCCTTTTCTTATTCTGTCTGTTTTTAGCCTGTAAGTGAACAACAATAAGTTATGACACCTTCTAAAGAGTTTTAATTCACATTGACTTGTGAGATTTGCTCAAATTGTTCTTTGGGAAATGTTTAACCCTAGCTCTAATTTAGCTATCTGTGCCTACTCATATCTTTCCAGCTGTTTGTGTTTTTGTTTCATCCCGTGAAGCTTGTGTAACATTTGATAAAATAACATCAAAGCTATCCTTTAGTGCAGCTTGTGACAATAACATCTGTTACTGCAGTCGGTACAAATGCTATGTGGTAATTCTCCACATTTGCCACACAATAAAAACTCAACCTTTGTGTTCAGCATAAAAGCTTTTACATTTGTTATTTCAAGTACTCGCTGTTGACACCGCGTTCACAGGAAGTGACTTGTCCTACATTTTTGGCAGCAGCATACTTGCTCATGTTGAATAAATGGATGTATTAATAGAAAAACCAGCCTGCAACATAAGCAGCTTTAGCCACAGTGGCTGAACAACAGACAATACTGTAAACACCCAACTTCAAAACGCACACAGTATAAGAACAAAATATTTCACACTCAATAATTACCTCTGTGGAAAATCTCTTTTTTTTAAGGAATTGCATTTGTCTAAGAAAGTCTAGCAAATTTCTAATTTAAATGGCACATTTGAAACCTTTAGCACTATAATGGCTAACTACTTCTTGTCTTATTGTTCTTTCAGGCTGTGATACTAAGGGTTTTGGGGCTACAACATGTAAAAACAAAAAGCTACTTTACTCTGCACTCAACCTTCGGTAAGAAACATCCTCCAAACTTTTCTTTTCTGTGCCTGTAATAAACTTTTTCTTATTTTTGTTAAATTTAAATCTGAACTTGGTTGTGTCTCTGCAGCAGAACTGACATTGTGTCCGGATCCTGGCACCGTCCTGCCTTGGGCATGCCTCAGGTGAAGTGGAGCTGAATTCTGGGAAATGTTGTTCAAGTCTCACAGTTCTACACAATCCTGCTTCTGCTGGTCTTCATGCTGGAGTTGTGTCTCACTCTGTGTGCGTTTCTCTTCTTTTAGCCGGGTATGAATGGGATGGAGCCTGCGTTTGGCGAGGCCTATGGGGGCCACAGGGGCCTGCTGAGCCCCTGTCCATTGGCCATGTCGCCGCAGGGGGGCAGGACAGAGTATGACCAGGTGAGGTGACAGGATGTGGAAAGACAAGGTTATTTTTCATTCCGAATCAGATATTTTAAAGCAATTCTTTCTGCCTCCTGTAGCTCCTTATGCTGGGCTCCCAGGCATTTTCAAGGAAACGGCCCTTTGAGTTGTTGAGCGACCTGGTCGACGACGGGGGTTTTGGTGAGGACCAGCACCCGGAGCGGTGGGATGTGTCTGCTCTGGACGAGATGACTCGTTACACAAAGCTGGGTCTCGGGGTTGGGGGGGACCTGCTTGCCAGCTCTGAAGAGGCTGTCCTAATGGGCCGCTGGGGTAGGAGTCGGGAGGAGCAGGACAAGGAGGAGGAGGAGGAGAGGAGAAAGAGGAACAGGTATACAGCATCCCCTCCTGTCTCCCAAGAAGTCCAGGTCTCGGTAGCAAGGAAAGACGATGGACGTGTTTCTGTTCCCATAGCAACACAGAGGGAGGTGTGCACTACAGGAAGAGTGGCAGGGGGAGGACAGGATGTGGGGTTGTCAGGGGAGCGTACGGTGGAGGTGTATCAGGTGGCACAGGAGGAAGAGGAAGCGGCGGCTGTGGCAGCAGGGCTGACTGTGGAGCACTGTAATGAGGAGCATAACTACTCCCTGAGTCAAGGTGGGGAGATGGGGGCTGGGGCTGTGCACAACTCCCAGACTGAGGAGGTGCAGGCAACTGAGACTCATCAGGAGGCGCAGGGCAGTGAGGAAAGCCAGGGTCACACGGAGCTAGAAGAAGAAGATGAGGAGCAGGAGGAAGAGGAGGGAGCGGAGGAGACAGCAGTGGAAGCTGAACTCTCAAGTTCCTCAGAAACCGAGTGTGGTGAGTTTTGGCTTCAGTGTCTGTATCTTGTGGTGAGGAGACCTCAGCTGCCCACATAGAAACCAGATTCATACGTCTCCTGTCCAGACGAGCCCTCAGATCGCCAAGTACGACTTGGCTGGCAGAGCGGCGGCACATTAGATTTCAGATTTGTGGGTGTAATTTCCAGCCTTCCTGCTGAGTCTGTGGTCACAGTGTTACTGTCATCACACAGCTCTGATGGTCTCCTCCTGTACTGAGTACCATCTGTAATACCCCCGACTTTGTCTGTAGGTTGGGGGAAGGGTTGTTCACTGTGTTTATTGGTTTAAAGTTAGTTCTGTCTTTTTTAAAAACAGCTACATAAAAGCAGAATTTTTGAGAGCTTTAAAAACAGCACAAAATGTCAAAACTCCCCTTTTGTTTTGTTAGAAATACTGTTTATTTTCTGTGGAGCCCCCTGTGGGGTCATGGTAAAACTAAAATTTAAGGCTGAAGGAATTAGGCTGCATTCACACCAGCCCTGTTTATTCCGCTTTAATCGAACACTAGTTTGTTTGCCTAGAAAGTCCGGTTCGTTTGGGGAGGTGTGAATGCGCAATCAAACTCTGATGTGAACCAAACTAGCGAACTCTGGTCTGCCTAAAAGCCTAGGTCTCGGTTCAGTTGAAGTGAACTCTAGCGTTCAAATGCATATGTGAATGCAAGCGGACCGGAGACTCCTCCAAAAGCAGGAAGTGGACTATAGCACAGGGCCTGCGGGGTAAATACAACCAAAGCAAACGTGCGTTTCTACCACTAGCGGGAGAAATGGCTCGTGCCACTCATGCTGAGCCCATTGTTGAAAAATGTTTGTTTGGCACATGTACCACAGACAAAACAGAAATACTAAAATTGCAAAAATTTAACGCCACTCCATTTTTGTTTACTTTTCCAGAAGAAGGAAGTTGCGCTCAGTGTCTTCAGAGGTTTTTGTGTTGTTTCCTTCAGTAGTTCTTGGTGCAGCGCCACCACAGGCGAGGGGGGAGCAGGTTGCTCAAAGGGTTTGGCTCGATTGACTCAGTGCAGTGTGAACCAATGTGAACCACACCAGCTGAAAATGTAACAAATGTTGCCATTTTGGTCCCCAATCGAACCGAGTCTACCTGACTATCAGATGTGAATACAGTCTTAGTTCCCTCAGTTATTAAACAGTGCGCACAAATTCATCATTTGTTCCCTCAGTTTAGCAAAACTTTGCATTTGGGTTTGAGAGCAAGCTATAGATTCTTGTTTGGCTTTAGTAACATGGCAAAGTTGGACAAATTCTTATTTCCAAAACTACAAACTACAAACATTTCCTTCTGTCAACTGCAGAAAAGTAAACGCTACACAACAATCTAATTTTAATCAAAACAAGTTAAACTCTAAACTGAACAAATGTTATGGAACCGGCCGTAAAGCAGCACAAGGATTAAATGTTCCCTAAAGTTATTCAAACTGGCATGTTTCAAATTTAATTGTGGAAATGAATTAAAAGAAGATATGAATGTCCGATTTATAAATATCAATTTTGATTTAGGAGAAAATGCAGACAAATTAATAAATATTACAGCCTGATTTTGAACTTTGCATCTGATCCCTAAACAATTGTCTCACTTCCAGTGTTGCGTTTGCATCTAGGCACAGATTGTTGTAAAGCACTTTGAGTAGCTTGGTTGGCTTGAAAGGTGCTATATAAGTACAGTCCATTTACCATTTTAATCTGAGTTCACCTTTTCTTAAAAAGAGCGAAAGAATTCTTACGATCTCAAATTAAATTTTTACCCATTTACAGGGCACTGTAATTTTCGCCTCACTTGTCTTTCATTCACAAGTATTGATGCGCAGAGAGTTACTAAAGCAAAAACCTGACACGTAAAGTGGCTAACCACTGTGATAATTTTGAATTGTATAAATATATATATTTTTCAACATTTTAGTTGTAAAGATTTGCAACCAGGTTTTGCAATTAAAATAAATCAGTAATAAAAATGTAGACACTGCCAGGAAGAATGTGTCTACCAGAACAACACCTCGTTCATATGGCTCAGTGAATGATTAAACCTGCTTAAACAAGCACATAGTGACTGATTCACTTAGTGTTGTACTTTCATTTTAAATTATTCCCAGAGGGACATTTGTTTTCTCATCCTTCACTCCCCTTTCTCTCACATTGATAAATGTTAGCAGAAATCCACAGGAACATAGGAGCTGTGAAACGAATGAGGAATTTTTTGTGTTTCATTACCGTGGACTGAAATATTCTGAAGTTGCCACAGAGTTTTTAGAACAGCTATTACAGACTCTTTCTAATCTAGTTTTGCATTTTCGATTTGGCAGAATAAACTATTGACTTTTCTGGGAATCTTTTAAATCTTATTCTGGCCTATTGATTAGGAAAAGGAGACTTATTGGTTTTTAAAATTCACCCGGTTGTCTTTGGAGCACTGATGCTACGCCTGATTATTTGGCCTCTAAGTTTTGAAGAGGTTACGTACTAATTTTATGAATGCTTTATAAAACCTTATTTGGCTGGATCACCCACATTCGCACCATGTTTAATATTAATTCAGGGGCTTGAGTTGCCAGCGAGTTCTACTGTCCTACAATAATTTAGATGTTTTTTTTTCTACTTGGAGATAGTTTTCCCAGTAGTATTTCAGATTCTATATGAGGCTAAAAGAAGCTTTTGGTGACAAATACCATAATTTTGTACTTTCACACATAGATATCATTCTTGTGTAGAATTTGTGCCGGTTCTTGCTGCGCAGTAACAACATTTTTGCACCGTGACCTAAATATTTCTAAAATCTACACCCTGGAAATAAATCCTTCCCCTTAGAGCTGCACAGTTTGGGATTCTGATAGAAATGCATCCATGAAATCTGCACATGATAGTTTTACATGCCAGAAACTGAAGTATCATACCAAAAACTCTACCAACAAACCACACATTTTAATTTTTTTTTACTGTATAGTTTGAACATCTAACCTGCTAACTGAGGCTTATAGAGTCTTAGATGGAGCTCTTGGGTTTCTGTTTTCTTTTTTCTGAGCAATACACGGTCTGACCTCAGGGTGAACTTGGTGGGATGTCCTTTCTTGAGAAGATTGCCATTTGTCTTAAATGTTTTCCTCTTGCGAATAATTTTTTACCCTGTAGAATCATGGAATCTAAATAGTCAGTAAATTGCCTTATAACCCTACCCAGACTGATGAGCAGTAACCAGGCATGGGCCAGCTTCCAGTTTCAAAGTACAGCACAATTTTAAAAACCACTACATTTTTCTGGAAGTTTAAATTCCTTCTACATAATAAGATGCCAGACACATTGGGAAGTTTTCACCAGTCTTATTAGTGTAGCAGATAAGTAAAAATACACTTCAGTTAGTGATGCAAGCACCAAATTTTGCACCAGTGCTCACTATAACCCTCTCTTCAAAAAAGCCCGGGTGTCCACGCACAATTTCAAGATGGCCATCATTTTCCAAGATGACCGCCACTTTCACTGATTTCTGATGCTTTGAGTATATAATTGAAGAAAACAATACATTTATCTTCAGAAACAAATTATTTAAAAGGCAAAACACAAGTTGATGGAAAGAAAACCTTAAAAAAACATTCAATATCGTTCCATTATTCAAATTCCTGCAGAGTTCAACAAAAGCTCATTCTCAGCTTCTGTTCTGATTAAAGGAAACCAAACAGATCAAAATATAGTTTTTTTTTGTTTGTTTTTAAAGATTAATAGCATCTTTTCTTTGACACACAGAAAATGTCCACTGTGGACATGCTCAATACCTTTGCTGATTTAGCAACAACAAGTGCATCTGAGTAGTCAGATGCTTGAGATAGGGCTATGGCTACATGTTTCTGCAAGGCAAGTAGCCAAGTACCATCTTTTTGGTAGTTTTGGGATTTCTGCTAACAACTTTTCCTTCAACCTTGTTGACTTCACAGTGGACGTTTTATGAAACATTTCATTGATACAAAGCTTAGTTTTGCTTTCTGATTGTAAATGAAGTATAACAAACCTAAACAAACACTTCATAACACAAGCAGAGGTGCATGACATGGTTTGTGGATTCCTGATTGGTGGCCATCTTGAAAAATGGCCGCTTTTGGAATTGTGAGTGGACACCCGGGATTTTTTCAAGAGTAGGCTATAGAGAATCTACGTACCAAATTTTATGCTTGCATCACTAACTGAAGTGTTATGGTGAATTTATCTGCTTGCAGAGTAACACACAGACTGTAATGGCTCACCTACCAGAGGGGCGAGACCCATTTCTCTGTTTAAAGTGGCCCTGTTTTGAAACAAGCTGTAAGAGTTAGTGTGTCTGTGAAATAAACGGCCTACTTACTGCAGGCTTGCTAACTGGCTAATTAATTAGCTAACATTAGCTTCTCAAGCTCCCAATGTTATCTTACAAAGAGCAGAACAAGAGAAAATAAAAGTCTGTGCAATAATTATGTTTACTGTAGAACTTTATTTATCTGGTGTTTATTTTAGATTTTTGTGTGTCTTTCACATTTGAAAAAAAAAAAAAAGATAATATTTTTAAAAACAACCTGCTTGCTCTCTAGTGCTTTAACTTAATCTTAATACTTTTTATTAAAAGTTTGTTTGTGAAATATCTGACATTGATTTTAAACAGAGTGGCTGGCAACTCAATCACTTGTGCTCTCTCATTTTCCTTAAACAAATCTCTGCATGAACTCAATTATTCCACTATATGAAAGGACATTTTGAGGTGGGAAAAAATGTTAAATCTTAAAGCATGAAATTTGGAAAAATCAAAACAAAAATTGGAGAAAAGCAGATTACATAGAGCCTTACAATATAATGGAAGTGTATTGTATTGCTGATTTTATTTAATTGTTTATTATTTTACACAGTAGCCTACAGATGAATAAAATACTTTCAGTTGTTTTAAAGGAAAGTATGATGGGAAAATTCACCTTCAAGTGAATTCACTGTCTTTAATCGCAATAAAGGCAACATTTCCAGACTCAGTGAATAATTTTCAATAATTGTGATATAATGTTGAACAAAATAATTGTGATTATGATTTTGCACAATGCTGTTTCTGCATTTTACCTTTGTTTTTTGTTGAAGGAAAAGTGACATGGTGTAATATGTCATCTGGTGTTAATCTCAGGTTGTATTTTCCTCATTGTAAAAACCGATTAAGACCAGATTTATGAATTTTTTTATTATGTACATAACAAGCCTCTGAATTTAGGAAAAAAGAGGACCTATTTTTACTATGGCTATAAATGTTCTTATATAAGCATTAGCACATTAAATCGGCCTAAAGCTCCGTCTGACGAATGAGGTTAGTGTCTGTTTAGCATAAACCAAAGCCCTTTAATGTTCACAGAAAATTTATACACGCACTGCAGATTGTTGAACTATAAACATGAATATTAGATAGTACACACATAAATTAGCATCTTTTCCCAGGCTTCTGTTCCCTTTGATCGTCCTGGCGTTAGATAAACAAATCTCAGGTATCTTGTTGCAAGGTAACAGAGGTCGCTGGCTCCGTCTCAGGATCCAGTCTGGGTCAGGTTTCAGCACCATTCTTCTTCGCCATTGTTCTAGTGGTGTGCTGTTTGTCCAGATGAGCTAAAAACCCCGTGTGAAGGTTGAGAAAACATGTTGTGTTTTTCTGCACATGCTGCAGGTCTTGGAGGGCATTTAGGAGGTTTTTGAAGAAAGGTTGAAGGGGATTATGTGTCTGCGTTTGTGCTCAGAAAACATGCAGAATGAGAAGATGGATTTGAATGGAGAGTGGAGATAATGGTGTCATCTGCAGACCGGACCTGATGACATTATGTTACATAACCTGTGTTTGTGTGTGCGTCCAAGGTTTGTCATTATTTAGACTCTACGGTTTTTAAGTGCAAATTAGATTTAATCTAATGTGAAAGTCTTTATTTGAGCCGGATGTTGATTATGTTTTAAACTCATCTCCGAATGATTTGACAGAGAATCTCTTTTCTTTTCCTATTTTTCCTTCTTCTGTTAAAGCTTTATTTTACTTATTTGTAGCTCTAGACGCCCGAGGCTAATCTATTGTGACGTCTGTGCATGAAACAGAATACCTGCGTTCAGCGGGTGGTGGCTTTGTCATTCGGACATACAGCATGTGTTCATGGATTAGGGCTCCCAGCGTGATTTCATACCAGGCAAACCTAACTTTAAAAACCTGTCAGTTATGATTAGGGTTCAGTTTTCATTTTAGCTTTCAGGGTAATTTTCTTCTAATAATTGTCTTATACATGCCTGTCAGTGTTTTCCACCTCCATAGCAGTGCATAATATTCAGTTTTCTTTTTTATATAGCGTTAGAACGGCCTGTAGGCTTGATTCTGTATTTGGATTGTTTCATCATTGCTTCTCTGTGGTGGGTTTCAAACACTGAGTGATTCTGTTGCAAGAATTGGACCAAATTGCATTTCTCATTTTTTGCAAACCTGATCCACACTGTGTAAATATTTAAAATTTTATTCCTGCTGATTCTTAAAAGCCTTTTTTGTGCATGTTGTAGTTATTTCTCGCTCGCATTTTCTTCCTGTCCACCTTTGTGCTTATGAGATATTAGTAAATATCAAAATGTTGGCAAACACTTTTTTTTAACCTACTGCCAGCATGAGACTTAAATGGATAATTCAGCCATTTTTATGTGGGTTTCTGTAGAAAATTTTTTAATAATGATTATCTTGCTTGTTGTAGAAACCTCTGGTTATGTAGAAGCACATAAAGGACCGACAGCAATGAGCTGTAGCATTTCTGGGGAATACAGACAGCACTTTTGGCACAAATTTCCTAGTATTTGTACTAAAATAACCATGTATTGTGAAACTGTAAAGGTTTAAACAATGTTTGCCTGAACTGCCATGAAACTTTGAAGCCGGTTAAACCCTCCTGAATCCCTCAAAAGAGAGAGAGAGAGAGAGACAAAGAGAGGTAGAGAAACCCTTGTAACTTCAAGTCAATTTGACCTGAAGGTTACGGGAGGGTTAAGACAGGAAAATTAGTTCTGGTAGTAGGTTCATTCAGACCGTATTGACAAGCTGATAACGGTTAATCCCTATGAGCCCATCTCCAATGTGGATTTTGCTGTCTTTAAACATCTCCAGTCTTCAAAATTTCATAGTGTTTTATATAAAAGTTATTTTATAAACCTTTACACCACCAACAGTTTCACATTATATGGTTGTTTCTACAGAGATATGACATTTCTGCCAGAAGGGCTCAAACTTGCTGCTACTGACACTATTTGTGCTTGTAAGTAGTTCTACAGTTCTTTGTACAAAAACATTTAATGTGAAATTGATGGCTGTGTAAAGGTTTATGAAACTTCTTCCACATGAACTGCTATGAAGTTTTTTGAGTTGTTTTGAGATGAGCAGTCCACTTTAGTCTTCGCAGCGTTCAGACTCGCTGTCAGACCTGTCAGATGTAAACGCTGCTTCTCCAAACTAAGGCTGTTCAGAGACCTATCTGTAGCACAAAAGGTATTAATTGTTTATAACTTTTCCACAGAACCCCACTTCATAACGTCTGAACAATTCCTTAAAGGAACCTCGGCTTTTCTTTAGACCAAAACTTCTTTGAAACAGAATTTGTGTATTTTTAGGGGATCTTTGAAATGTTGGCAGCATTTCTGAGTCACCACTGATGTGAACCAGGTTCAGCCTATATAAAGTAAACGTCAATGTCACTGAATTGTTGTCTTGTGATCAGGAGTTTTGAAGTCCTTGTTGTTTCACACTTCGTGAATAATCAGCAGCAGTCAGACACCTCAAGATTTTTCACAAGACCGAACCTTCGACTCATCTGACTGTCACACAGGTATTGTCTTGTCTTTGCTGACAAACCAGTGGCTCCCAGTGAGTCGTGCTGCTTTTCTCACCAGGTTGTTGAGGAGAACTGCCACTTTCTCTCCACGCCTTCTCTTTTTCTCTAGTCAGTTGGGACATTAAGTCATGGAAAGGGCATGCGTGTCCTTGGTCAAGTTCATCCAAAGTCTGTGCAGATTCCTGAGTCCAAGGAGAGCGTTCACTCTGTGTCATAGTTTGTGCAGTGTTTGTTTCCGCTGTTCTTCTCCCAGGTTTCTACCTTTTATGTCCCCTCCCTGGTTTATTTCTCCTCCTATTGGCTGAATGACCAATTTTTGACTCTCGCGGGGCTGAATTGCCTCTGATCGGGGCCAGTTGTTGACAAATTCCAACATTTTTCTGTTGTAAAAGTTTGGTTCAGAAACTTGGGTCCAGACAGTGCATCCTTAATGGCAGTAAAAATATAAGGCAGGCAAGGGAATGATCAGTGCTGTTACAGTTTTATTTACTGCTGAAGTGCCCTTGAGCAAAGCTGGAGGTTCAGATGCACACTGCTCTTTCTGCAGTATCTGTTCTTCAGTCACTTGCTGCTCCTTGTGTGTGTTTGCAATTCACAGATGGATTAAATCCAGAGGTCAAATTCCTGTGTGTGCAAATGCATGCTGGCTTATGAAGGATTGTTCTTCTTCTGTGTGTCATGGATTATACAAACAATAAACAGCCTCTTTTTCTTCCTTCCTTTCTCTCCTCCACCTCATGATGTTTTGAGGAGAAGTAAAGTCACTGATTGCGTCAGACAATTCACACCCTGTTTACCACATTTTTAATTTCCTCTTTTTTTTGGTTAAAGATAAACAACTTATTAGCATTTCATTTCCTGAAGTTACCATAAAGAACAATATGCTGTAAGAGATATTATGACATTGACTGTGTTCTTACTTCTTATGTAAAGGGCACATAAAGCAGAATAATGTTTTTTTTTTCTATGACAGCGGAGAGTTTATAAACACAATTGCTATACTCATTCAGGCTCGTATGAATTCTGAAATTTCACAGAAATTAATTAAAACAAATGAAACATGAACAGACTGACAGAAATAACTAACTTTGCTGACCTTTTGTAATCTAAGCTGAACTCAAATGTTGTTCTTGATTTGTGTAAACATAAAGGGATGTTTCATCATTATGAAATGGGAATTTATGAAGGGATTATGAACAGTTATTATCTTACCTGTTGTAGATAGCTCTTTGTACAGCCTCAGTTTGGAAAAACAATTTATTTCAGACAGAGATCTGACAAACTATCAGCTAGTCTGAACACAGCCAACACCAAAGTGAACTTAAAACAGCTCCAATCTAAAAATAAATCATAGCTGTTCATGCAAGCATTAGCCTTTAATGCTTTAGCCAAACTATTAACCCACAAAAGCAAGAAAAATTAAAAGCAATTCGATCAACAATTAGGTCTCCTTTTACTTCACCCACAGCTGCATCCCATTTGTTACTTGTAGCAAAAGCTTCAACACATTAACTAATAAATAGCAAAAATACAATCAATCCCACGTTCACAAGTTTTGAGTCCTAAAACATTTTTAAATGTTTAAAATTCTGCACAAAAAAGCAAGGCTGGGTTAGCCAGGATTGACCTGTCTGGCAGAAACCTTGTATCTCCAAAGAACACAACTTTCCAGGAAATTGATAAACATCTTTGCTTTCACTTCAATAAACAGCGTGGTTACAAGTTCACAAGCACCTTTTGACACTTTTCATTGGTTAGCCATCCATCAAACCACAGACCGATGTGAAAGGTGACCAAAAGAGTTGACTCATTCAAAAACATGAAAATGATGAAAAATGTAGATATGAGGTTTTAGACCAACAGCGACAATATTGCAAAAATAAAGGAAATTGCATTTTGTCCACCAAAATTGCTAATTTTGAAGGCAAGACCCCATCCCCCTTTCTTTCCCAAAGAAGACTTAAATTACTCTGTCGTACATTGCAACACCTGGGTTTGAACTGTATAGTTGGAACTGGGTTTCAGACCTTCCCAGCAACACAAACCACAGTGATTCTTGGAGGCTGTGAGCCATGGGTACTGCTCATAGTTGCCAAATTGAAAGTTGCAGATAAACCCTCTCCTGGGCTGCCACAGGCTTGGTAGCTTCAGGGTTGGCTGTCCTTTCCTCACAATGTCCAGCTTTTCTTGAAAACATCTGTCTGGAAAAAGGTATTGCAAGAATATTTGCAACCAAATCAATTTCTTCTCCTTCTACAGCCATTTTCGGTTGAAAAAATAGCTACACCTCTACAACAATATAGTTTAGCTTGAGCAAGTCATTACTGACATCCTTTGCTGACTTTGATTACTACATTCTTTGACCATCCAATCAAAATGAAAATGCTGATGTTTTCATAGGCCTGCTAGATGGCCCCAGTGTTGCAAACTCAAAAGCAACAGTCTTGTTGCCATATATTTTAAGCTATCAGGGCCTGCACTAATGATTCTGATGGCCTAGAGGCAGATTTCTTTGACCATAGCAACTCATGATGGCTGAAATATAATTGGATAAAAACTCTAAAATAAACAAACATTTCTAAAAGCTGCACAGACAAGTAAAATGCAATTAAAAGAAAAAATATAGTCTTTTGTCAATAACTAAAACATTTCATAGAAAAAAGTATTTACATTAAAATGTATGTCACTGATTCTGCTCACTGAATATTTAGGCCAGCAAAGAAAGCCTTGCTGGTCATCCGACTAAGAAGTTTAAGAACTCCAGTTTCTGTAAGCTTCCTGTGTGACACAATGAAATGCCACAGAACTTGTCAACTTCAAAACTTCAAGAAGCCTCAGTGCAATTAAAGATAAGCACAATTAAAAGCTAGTTAGTAACACAGACTCACCTTGAACTGGACAGTGGATTTTTACCCCCATTCTTCTGCCACGTGAATTAGTCACACTCACTAAGTTGTGAGTAGGGATATGAATAGAAACACTAAGAAAGCAGCTGTGTGTGTCACGAGACTTGGGAGGAACGATGCTGTTTCAACAGTTTATTGTTGATTTATACATGGCACGCAAATGTATTGCAAAACAGCAGCCTGTCAGTATTTTTAAAACATTTCAAGTAATATTTTCGTTAAAGCTTGTATCTTTTTTTTATCAAATATTACTATTATCAAATCCCCCATTCATGAATATGGCATCTAAAAAATTTTTTCGAGGTCACTGTGCGCTTTTAGCATATTTGGACTTTTGTGTAATGTGTGCCTTACAGTGAAACTAAGCCAGGAAATAAGAGCTACAGAAAGTATTTACAGTGAACTCTGGCACACTGACAGAAAAACCTTGTGAGGACAAGAAAGTCACTGTGTTCTTTAAACTCCTTTTGACACAGATGAGCAGTGAAGTGTCTGTTTTTGGGGGCAGCACCGCAAGGATTTCCTGATTCCCAGAGGATGATTTGTAATTAGTGAGGCTGGAGAATAAAAGTGAACTTTTTCCTCCAGCCTCTCCATCCACTATTTATTGTTCCATGAAATTTTATTTCTTGTGTGAACTGAAGCTAGTATGATGGTCTATGTGTCTGTAGATTATTCAATGATGAAGCAGAGCATTAGTCAAAATCTGAATTTATTATGACTGAATCATAAAATTGCCTGTCAGCAATGCTCACATCATAAAAAAATCTAGTCAACTGTGGTGAAATTGAGGAGTCCCTCTTTTTTTGTTGCTGTTGCTTAAATAGCTGTGAAATGTATACAGCATTCTCATTAGTGCAACAAACTGAACTTGTTTTTTTGTGTTTGTACCTCCAGAGGTGGAGGCGGAGCCAGCCAGGCGGCCTGGTGAGCGACCATCCAAGCGTCGCTGTTTCTGGGAGTACAGACGCTCTCGAGAGTCCGTCACAAAGAAGAAGCTGGGCGGCGACGTCCACTGGTCTCTGTCCTGGAGCTCCAGCACCCTCCCCAGCACACTGTACCGCCGTGAGGGTGAGAACGGTGCACTGTTGCATCACATGCAAGGCCAAAATGACAAGAATTTAATTAAGCTACAAATTTAAAGTATTTGTGTTGTCCCTTTTTTTATTAAAAAATAAAATAAAATGAAACTGATAAATTTATTGCGTAAACAGCTTTGGTTCGGTTTTTATGTTTTTTTAGTGTCCAATGGAAGGAGCCATTTGGAATTAAAAAGAGCTAAATCTTTTAAATAAAATTGATTGACTAATTAGACGATGTTGGTCTAATCATAGAAGTGAAGCCAGAACTAAGAGTTTAAAGCACCACTAGATGAGAGGTGTTTAGTAGCAAGCGTTTTTACACCGACAGCTGAAAGAGTTCCAGTTCTTTCCACTCATATGACACAGTCCAGATTAGGACCTTAAGGCCTGTGCCCTACATACAACCGTTAAAGCAAACTGATTCTTTTTGTACTCTTACATCAGACACAAAAGGGGCTGAGCAGCAGTTTGTCTGCCTGTGTTCTGCAACCACAGTCCATTAAAATAGTGGAAAAGCAGCAGTTTAGTGACTACTACAGTGGGGGAAATAATTTCTTGATCCTAAAACCCAGCCAGAACTCTGGCTCCCACAAAATGGTTATTTGCCCATATGGTGCACAGATTACAGTCAACCAGTCATTCAGTTTCAGACACTCCTGATCTCAACAGGTTATGTGTATAAAGCACACCTGTCCATAGAATCTGTTTTTTTTATTGTTTTTTTTTTTTTTTTTACAACCTTTCCAACCTCTCCACCACCATGGGCAAGACCAAAGGGCTGTCAAAGGACATCAGAGACCAGATAGATCTACACAAGGATGGAATGGGCTACAAGACCATCGGCAACAAGTTTAGTGAAAAGTGGCAACTGTTGAAGCGACTATGTGGAAATAGAAAAAATAGAAAATGATTATCAGTTGCCCTTGCTCTGGAGCTCCATGCAAGATCAGCAGGATAAGTCCACAAATACACAAGAGGAGCCTAATCTTCTGAACCAGCTGGGAGCACCAAGAGCACCATTGGTAATGTGCTAGGTTGTAACAGATTGAAATCTTGTTCGTTGGGATCCTCAGTCATCCAGGACATGGCAAATCCTGTTTATTGAAGAACAAGAAAGTCCAGTTAATTTATTTCAAACTCCTGGGAATTGAAATCTTGCAGCACTTGCAAGGTCCCTCTGCTTGACGAGTGACATGTACAAGTCCACCTTAAGTTTGCCAGTGAATATCTAAATGATACAGAGAAGGATTTGGAGAAAGTTCTGTGGTCAGATGATACTAAAATTGAGCGTAGCAGTAACAACTCAACTCAGTGTGTTTGGAGGAAGAGAAATGCTTTGACAGTCAAGCATGAAAGTGGAGACTTTATGCTTTGGGGCTGTTTTTCTGCTAAGGGTACAGAACAACGTCCTTGCATTGAGGGCCTAAAGGATGGGGCCATGTACCATAAAATCTTGAACGAGAACCTTCTTCCCTTTGCCATAGGTCATGGATGGGTCTTCCAGCATGCCAGTGACCCTAAATATACCACCAAGGCAACACAAGAAAAAACAAACACATTAGGGTCATAGAGGGGCCTAGCCAGTCTCCAGACCTCAGCCCACAAATCTGTGGTGGGAGCTGAAGCTTCGAGTTGCCAAGCAGCAGCCAAGAAATCTATAGGATTTAGAGAGTTTCTATAATGAAGAATGTGCCAAAATCCCTCCTGATGACCAACTACAAAAAACTTACTGCTGTGCTTTCCAACAAAGCTTTCTACACCGAGCACTAAGTCAAATTTTTCGGATTTTTTGATGACTAAAAAATCATCAAAAATGATTTACTACTAAAAATTAGACTGTTCATTTCTTTGAAAGTGAGCAAACTTACAAAAATACAGGTGATCAAATAATTATTTCTTCCATTGTATCAAGAGTCTATGTGGAAGAGTAGGATCTTAAAAGAAAACATTTATAGTATTTGGTAAGAACGTTGTTCAATAAAGGCTTTCACAAATGGGGAATAAGTTAATTTTATTGTGCTTTGTTCAGGCAAGAAAGGTCGCCGCAAAGCTCGCAAAACAGACGCCAGTGATCTGACGCCCAATCCTCAGAAGCTCCACAACATCGGGGAGCAGCTGCAGAAGCTCAATGCCGCCATCAAGGGCATGGGTTCAGTCAACGATCTGCCTGCCGTGGCCCGAGCACGCTCCCGCAAGGAGAAGAACAAGCTGGCCTCGAGGTACCAGATGCTTTTCACTGACCTCCTTCATCTTCTTCGCTGGGCCAGAGCCCCAGAAAGCTTCTATATTGATTCCTCACATGTGAGTGGAAATTCAGAGGTTTTCAGTGTCAAGCGTAAATTATTGGTGGAAAAGAAAATTTCCATTGCGATATGTAGTGTTGTATTTGCAGTGTTTAGCCTTGTTGAAATTGGTTTTCAAATTTGAAGGGCGACAATAGTTGAGCATATAAAAAGATATGTCAAGCAAGACTTTAGAAGTCGATGAATTCTTTCCCAATAGAACAATTTTTCTCGGTAACAGACGACCTTTTAAAGCAAGCCCCATAAAAAACTGTCTTATGAGGTTTTCATACAATCTGATTTACTCTTAGAGCCGTTTGAAACATGCCCCTGAGGACCACATGCACAAAAGAAATGATTTTCAAAAGGGAGGTCATGAGAATATTCTGGAGTTGATTGGCTCTAACATGTAACCTAGATACCACTGTGGTAAAGTGGAAGAAGGAAGAATGGAGGAAGCCAGAGTAAGAACAACAGAGGTGTAGAGATGGAGCAAAGCTGCATGAAAGGCTGAATAGGCGGAAATCAGGCACTACTGAGGTTACAGACAAGGAGTTAGATGCAGAGGGACTGAAGGGTTATTTAAAGTTCATCTCTGCTGCGAGGGAGGGGAGGAGTTCAGAATTCAGGATGTCATTAAAGAGGAAGGGAGAACTAAGATTGTCTTTTATATCACATATCACAAACACACACCATCTGATAGAAAGTTACCAAAAGAAAAAAACTGGAAGTGAGGCTGTGTGTTTCACTCTTTCTGTAATGAGACTGGCTTCTTGTTTTAAGTGAAGATCCTGAAATTTCATCTGTGCAGATTCCCCTTTTTTAAGTCATAAATTTGGTTGTCTGAACCCAGATCAGGCCGAGAAGTGACATTCTTTTGACCCATTTCAAACATTTTCTTTTTAGCTCCCTATCCCAATCATATCAAAGTCAACATGCCTGAGGCGTTCAGGCAGCACAGAGGAAAAAATGCTCACCGAGTTCTTCAGCTGTGCTGAATGCTCCACTGAACACAGTGGAAAGATCATGTCCTGATCACTGACTGACTGCACTTAACAGGAACCCTCCTTTGTTTTCTGTCTTTAATTTACTGACTCAGTTTTGGTTAACACAATACTAGTAGTATAAAGGTCCTTAATTTTCAAGGTTGACAGAATTAATTATATAAAAGTCCTCTGTCTACTTTAGTTCTTAAATATTTTATTACATTTTTTTAGCCAAGCTTAGCTAAAAGATGGGATGCAGAACCATTGGTGTTAGTTTAATTCACACTGAATGGCAACCCCGCTGTTCTTAACGACCAGCACAATCTATATTGCTGGATCCGTTTTCTTTATCCGCTTCTCCATTCCGGATCGCGAGGAGCCGGTGCCTATCTCCAGCAGTCACTGTGCGAGAGGCGGGAACACTCTGGACAGGTTGCAAGTCTATTGCAGGGCCATATGGAGACAAATGAGAAACAACCATTTGCACTCTCACTCACACCTAGGGACAATTTAAAAGTTGCCAATTAACCCAACATGCATGTTTTTGGTCTGTGGGAGGAAACCGGAGTACCCGGAGTAACCCACGTGTGCACAGGGAGAACATACAAACTCCACCCAGAAAGGCCCCAGGCCGGGATGCGATCCTGCATCCTTCGCAATGTGCCACCCTCATGGCGAACAACTTGTGAAATTGTCTTCAGTGTTAAGGAAATGAAGATGCTGCTGCGCTCTTAGTTCACCAGAAATTTTTCTGCAATTTTCTGCCCCTGACATCTTCTCTTGCACCCTCACCACATTCTATATAGTCATCCTGGCACATTTCTCTCGGACCATGTCAGGATGCAGCTACAGGTATCACATTTGCATTAGGTTGGTTCCATGACCTTCTCACAATCACAGTCATGGCCATTCCTGGTAAATTCTTATGACCAGTGTGAGTGGACCCCACATTATGGATATGCTGCCACCACATTCCACTTGCTTGCTTGGCATGATCTTCTAATGAGTAGCTGCATCCTGATGTAGTCTGAGAGAGCTGTGGCAAGATGGATGTATTGTGCATGATGAGGGGTCTGGAGAGCATTGACAGGAAATCCTCAAGAGAATTTATTTTGGTGAATACTAAGAGTGGCAGTGTCATGATCACCTTCACACAAGGTGATCATGACACTGATCCAGATTCATTCTAATAGGTTGTATAAGTTGTGAAGATGATAGCGGGGTGGCCATCAGTGTGAAGTGGGCTTCAGTAAGTACAACAGAGGTGCTGTACAGCTATTGAATTAAGAAATAAATCCAACAACCGACACACAATCAGTGGTTGTCCATTTCATTTAAGTGCCATTTAATTTAAGGAAGATTTCATCTCAAACGCATCTCTTTTTAACTTAGCAAATAAGCTAGCTCCCTCAAATGTTCTTTTGATGGTGATGGTTGAAATAAGCAGCCAGACAGCCCTCAGTTTCAAGTAGCCTGGTTTCTAATTCCACCTGCAGTGTTGTCCACATCATCATCATCATCATGGCGTTGCAGTGCTGTGTCATTATCTTTTTCAGTCACCACACATCATGTAATTTTCTGCTCCACTTATCTCACAAAACTGTAACAGTTTGTAGACACTTCCAGGTGTCTTTTACTGTTTGTGAACCTAAAGTAGCATGTTTACTTTACTCAGATTGAAGCAAAGATATCTACATGTTAGACAAATAGGCAAGCTATGACAACATGAAGAGAGGCCATTTCCCTGTCATACAGGCTGTGTTGGACCACATTTTATATTAGTTCATTTTTGAGGTAATCAAAAAATTATTACCAATTTAAAAATAATGGATTAATTTTGAAAGTGCTGACTTATAAAAAAACGTCCTTGTTTCTTACTTTGCTTTGACTGTTGGAACATTGCAGACATTGTAAACCAAGCATAATTTGTATTTTGTCTCATCAACCTCATTTCATTCCTGAATTTCTGGCCTACAGCACATTCCAAAAGAAGCTGTGATAATAAATCTTTTACCACTTTGTTTCTTTTATCCAACATTTCAAAGACATTTTCTCACTGAAGATACCTAGAGAGATGAAGCATTATGAGGCATTAATAACTGCAGATTTGGTTTCAAATTCCCCATCTCATTCTCTACCAGGAACAGGTCAGAACTGCAGGGAGACCAGTCCTGTACATGTACCCTGTCCTTTCCCAGCCCGCCTAGGTAATCTGTAGCTTTACATTGTCCAACATAAACATCCCTGGAGAAGATGTGGTCTTGAAGGCAACATATGCTGCGCCATATTTTTTCTGGACTTTTCAGTGCTGAAGCTGCCATCACAGAGGTGGAAATGAGTTTTGCCAAGAACACTGATACGACCCCATACAAACACAGAACATGGCTTTTAGACTTGTTGATGACAACAGTCTGGATGCTCCTTTTTCTCTGTTGTTTTTCTCTCCCTATTTCTTCTTAAAATGGCTGAATTTCTGATTCATCTGACCACAGTACATGTTTGCACTGCATTCATCTCAGATGTCTTGGGGATCAGAGAAGTCCATGCTTCCTCAAGTCCTTGCTGACAAGGTTAACATAAGGCTTTTTAGTAGCATTACAGCCCAGTACTTACAAGGTATGCACTTGATACTTATGGGGTGCTTATATACTGGGTATGAACAGGTTAACTGGTCACTTCATATTACAGCCCAGTCTTTGTAGATACCCGGTAGGTACCAGGTACGTACAAGTACTGGGCTATTGCTACCAGTTTTTTTATTTTTGCATAATAAAATTTGTAGGTCGCAGTTCAATAATCGACTTTGTTGTCCTTTCATCTGATCTGCGGCCGCATGTCTTGGACACTCGGGTAAAGAGAGGGGCGGAGCTGCCAACTGACCACTACCTGGTGGTGAGTTGGCTCCGATGGTGGGGGAGGATGCCGGTCAGACCTGGCAGGCCTAAACGT